>JAMXBB010000008.1:56801700-57070313 GCA_024138015.1 Lumnitzera littorea
GGGGGGGGGGGTGCGTTGGTGGACTTCATTATTCCTTGAGCTTAGCTTAGTATGGTTTGTAAAATTTGTCTTCATGTTGGATCCATGATTCTTATATATACATTTAATTTCTTACAAATATGGGTACTAGGGAGATTGATCTAAGGAAGCTTTTGGCCTAGGAAAAGGCCAAGAAGAAGAAGGTTGATAAGCGTGTAGTTAAGGCCACTACCAAACAGGGGGTTTCCCCTAAACCTGTCGAGAAGAAGAAGGCCGTGTCAAGTAGGACTAGACCGACATTGCCAAGGAAACCTACATAAGTAGTTCCAAGGAGGATTGCTTAGGAATTGTAACCTAAATTCTCAAAGCCAAATCCCCCATTGATCCTTTAGACATGCTAGTGAGATGGAAAGAGGGGAAGGAAGCTAGGGAGGCTCCTACTACCATGACGTAAAAAACTTTCGGATCTTTTAGTGATGCCCCTAATGTAGACAATGTTGCTCCTTGGCTTACCACTGCCAAGGTCCAAGAAGCTCGGACTTTTGGCATTCCTACTGTGAACTTTGTGTTTCAGTAGTAAGATATTTTTAACCTTGTCCTGTTATGGGATAGGAAGATCCTTACCTCCAACTCCGCTCTTGGGTATAGGAATAAGTCCCTTGTTATAATGTGAGGGATTATCATCCCTTGAGATAAGGGAATCTTACAAAGAGACATTAGAAGGGCTGGAGGTAGCGTTATAGAATTGACCGCCATAAATTTGTATGATGTGAGTTTGAATCTTTGTTGAATTGTTCATGGTCGCATCATCATAGATGTGATCTAACTAACTTTTCCTTTGCAAATGAATAGGCACATCATGATGGCCATTAAAGTGGTTGAAGTTGAATATAGAAGCTAAATGTCAATTTGTTTTCTCAATACATCTGGTTTATATTATGTAAGACCTTTACTCATGCTTGTAAAGGATTGAGGAGGTTTACAATGCATCAAGGATGTAGACTATCATTGTCGAGAAGGCTAGAATCTTTATGGAGATGTAGGTGAAGAAATTATAGGGCCTCTTAGCAACCAGATAAAATGCTCATAAGGAGGCCTTTAAGGAGCTCCTTAACATGAAGGGTTGACATGATGAGCTTGATAAGAAGGTGAAGGACCTCAAGTATTAGCTGTAAGAGTTAAAAGAAAAATGTATGTCCTTGAGTGAATCTTGCACCTCCTTAAGCAAAAAGGAGTCTGTGCTTAACCAAGAGATTAAATAGCTAAAGGAGAGCTTCGTATGTCAACAAGCCCACATTGTCGACTTGGAGTAAGCTGCAAGGCCTGAAATTTCTATTGAGGAAGCTTTATTTATTGTGACATCGAGCAAGCATTATGAGAAGCTTCTTCAAATGAAACTTCTCTTAGGTGTTCAATTAGCTAAGGAAGAGGTGCTAAAAGTGCATCCTGATTATAACCTCTCTTACCTTAACTTCATGAACATGGATGATGAGAATGATGATGGTGATGATGAGGAAGAGGAGGAAGGTAGAGATTGGAAACAAGAAGAGACCCTTTCCACCAATGATGCTACGAAGGCTCTAACTTGAGTGGAAGCTCCTCCTCTTGCTATGGGAAGCCAAGCCTCACAAGATGTTGCCCTTGTCCCCTCAGCCAACCAAAAGATTGCCAACTGGACTACCTGCTAAATTGCCGACTAGATGACTGCTAAGGAGACTACCAATCAACCTTTAGCTTTGTTCTCTTAGTTAGATCGGGATGTCAATCTTTGTTTTGTAGTTAGACAAATTTAATTTTTTGTTAATGATGTTCATATACGTCTTTCTACTCATGCTTGTTCATTTTGCTTCATGCATTTGTTTTGTTAACTTAATGTAACTTTACCTAAAGAGGCTGAACTTTAGTATCTGTTTTCCTTATCTAAAGATAGGACCTCAATAGTTTGCTCTTAACCCTTCAGTATGTAGGCTAAGTTATTACGCTTGTTAACCATAATAGATGGAATAGTAAAGTTATTAAGCTTGCCCATTGAGGCATGTTTGTTAACCATTTAAGGTTAGAACTATTGATAAGGCTTTTCTAATGAATAAGCCTTTAGCCTAAGCTAACTAGCCTAATACTAAAGCCCATTTCTATGGTTTTCTAATGAATAAGCCTCTAATAGCCTTATTCAAGTACATTATGGCCTCAACTACTATAAATAAGGAAAAAACAATTAGGTAAGGGGCTTTCAGATTCTTTCTCTCATACAGTTTAATTTTACTATGAGAGGGCTAACATAGGCATCGGAGTGACTGCATCGAAATACCTTTCAGTGCTCCTCATAGCTATTTTCTATTTTGCAGATGTTCGTTTGCCTAGGATAAATTTCACTATTAACAATTGGCACCATCCATGGGAATCAAAAAGAAAAAAAAAAAGAATAAAAGAAAGAGACAAAGTGTAATCTACCATCACAACTCTGAAAGGAATTTCTGAAATTGTGGAGTAAGATGTTATTTCATCTTGCTGTTGATTTTTCCAGGTCTTGTTGTAGTCCTTGTGATATCTTACATTTATCTTTAGAAGATACTAGAGAAAGGCTTAAGGGAATTGATGTGTGAGGTGGGAAGAAAAGGAGTATGACAGTCTTCCCTTTCAAAATGTAGCCACCACCATTTCGTTTACCACTTGGCTCATAATCGTTGCCCTTATGTGAGTTTGCTTGTCTGAGTTATTGCAACTTCATCTTTTTATGTTTCATAATTGTTACTGCTTTGTTCATAATTGTAACTTTTCTAAAATACAAAGCATTTGTTTCAAATATGATTGAACTATTTATGCCATAGAAATATTGGGGAGTCATTAGGTGATATTGGTTAATGTGACTGGAAACGAAACCCATTCGACTTTTACATTAGTTAATGAGAAGAAAAAATTTTTAAATGAAAATCTTAATTTGTATATTCACTTGGCACCTAGTTTCGAAGGGAGGCATTGTGTTTATGGATTACGTAATCATGTCCAAGCAGTATTCAGTGTTAGCAACAAGTTGAGCTGCTTGAAATCGAGCTAAAGTTAGGGTCGACCTCTTCTTCATGTACAATGTAAAGTTAAATTAAGGTTAGGTTCGAGCTCTTCTCAACTTCTAATGTGTTTAGAAGCTAAGTTGATCACTAGGATTTACCATAGAAAGTTGTAATAGTGAGTCATTTGAGATATCAAAGAAAGAGAAATGGATTGGTTGACAAACACAGTAGCTTTTGTGAAGCTGCTCATAGGATATAACACACTAACGAACACAATACAACTTAATACTTCGCCTCATATGATACATAAGCTAATACTAAGAGCTATTCATCACTAATCTTAAGCTAGTCGGTAAGTTTAGATAAGAGTGCGAAAAGGATGTGCTGGGAGAATAGTGTCTTGTAAGAACAGGAATATTCATTAACAATAACGTGTAAGATGATTGCGACTACAATAAAAAAGCACTATATATAGTAAGTCCTTTAAGGTAACAATATAATAATGGAAAATTACATAAAGGATAATATAAGAAAAAGGATTCCTAGTACAAGCAAAAGGGATAAATATGACAAAGAACAAAAAGGGAGATAGTATAAATGTCAGAAAAGTAAGGGATAGGTGATAGCTTGTTAATGGGTTTACATTTTGGAATCTTAAGGCATTATAGCTAAACTGAGCTGGTTTTGGAGTTGTTGTTGCTAAGTCGTATTGAAGGCTACCAAGGTGATTATGTAAAGCCGCAACTTGGTAGGATGGAAAAGAAGTACTTAGTGTACAAGGACCTTGGACTTGGCACTCGATAGGTTGGCAACTGGGTAAGGATTTAAGTAGAGCAGTATATGTCTAAGCTAGGATTCATCACACGGTAGGTTGGCACTCGACAAGTCAGCAACTAGGTAAGAGTTTAAGCAGAGCAAAATGTGTCCGAGCTAAGGCTTTAGAGAGTTTAACTGCAGTTCTTCCATAGTACAATAGCTCATCCTTAGCAGGTTTAGAAGATAGGATCTTTCTCATGAGAGAGTGTAAGCTTCAAAGGTAAGCTTGGCTAAGGAGTTTAGAGGTTGGCACTCCATCAACTTCTGTATCTAGCTCTTTGTCATAGAAGAGAGAATCATTTGAGCACTTCTACTCCAGTGCCGACTAGAACTCTAGGACATTAAGTGCCAAGCTATTCACATATGTCAAGCTCATCAAGCTATCATCAGCTTGCGATATAAGTGCCAAAGCATTCTCGGATCTGAGCACCGAGTAATTCAGCATTTGAACCACAAATAACCACGAATCTTGGCTATGCACTGTGGAGATGAAATTCGAAGCTGTGTAACATTAGCTACGATGCCGAGATGTATAGCTGCAAGTAGATAAAGCTGTAATTTATATCTAAGCCACGTTAGCAGTTAATTGTGCGCTAAACTACAAGCCGCTTGCCGTGCTATTGTGAAGAAGATCTATGGGCTACTTTTTCCTACTCTTGCCGAGATGAAATATGTATGAACTGAGCTATTGTAGTGCGCATTCGAGCTCAAGTGCTATGCGTTTCTTTGATTACCGAGCTATAGTGAAGTTGTTTACCGAGCTAAACTTAGCGTTGTGCCGAGCTAACTCACAATGACTGCAACAGCATCCTGCTTTGTATGGGTTGCTTCAAGATATGATATTTGGCTTTTGTGAGTATCCAATTGCCGTGCTGCGACAAGATTCTTCCCGCGTTCGAATCTGAGACATACGAGGAGAGATAACATGGTGAAGTGAAGGCTGAACAAATCCATAAATAGCATAGTTGAATCGAGTTGCAATGAGATTTAATTTTTACAGCAATCGCTGAGCAGTCTATGCAGCTAAACAACGACATTAACAATCGAATGAAGATTGATGATCGGTTGACTGCATATGAAGCACCATTTTAGCTCTTTCCTAGGGCTCCCCTGTCTTCTTCTTTATGGAACTAAATAGCGCACTAGTGCTCGCATTCCAGGCTTGTTTTTGCACATGATGGATTGTCTTTGCATATTTGAAAGCATGAAAGAAGCTATCTAAATGGCACATGAGGTCATTTGATCCAACTCAAATTCTAATGAGCTGTTCAAAAACTACCTAATGCCACATTACAATGGCCTAAGCATGCCAAAGGGCTCCTCTTGATTGAATGACCTCTTGTTCCTCCAAAAAATGGTAAGAGATAGAGAGCTGCTAAGAAGATTGACTTCATAGCCCACATTGTTGAATTACACATCGAGCTCTTCACAACACCACACATGTGAACAACTTGACAGTAGCAACTTCTTCCTAAAGGAACATCGGCAAATGGCAACCTGAAACAACTATGGACTTTTCTAGCTCCTCCAGTGATTCAACAATTTCACATGTTCTTGGAATTGTCCCCATCTAGTGTAAGTTGCTCAAATATTAGAGAAAATACTAAGTTTCCACATACCTTAAGAACCACTCTCGATAAGGAATTTTGAAGGTCAAAAGAATCACGTGTCAAGAGAAAATGTAGTGCTTACCCTCTTGAGTTGCGTGGCCTTTGTTTAACTTGCCTTCAGTACAAAATTTTTAATTCCTGCAAGTGTGGCAATGCTCAGAAAATTACAGCTATAACCAGCATCATACTAGAGATACAGCTCGTTAGTAGTTAAGAGAACTTGAGGTGGCATGCTCGGTAATGAGCCCAAGAAATGGCTATAGTGCTATTAAGAAGGTACTCCACAATTTTAAGAAAGGCATAAAGGACATCAATTTGTCTAAGATGCCATGCAAAACACCATAATTGCTGATGAGAAATTAAAATAAATAGAAGTACATAATTTACGCATGAGATGCGTAAAGAGCTTAGTAATTCGATTTGAGTTGACTTGTTCCGAAGTGCGTACGACAGATCTGAGCTGTTGACTGAGACTCCGAGTAGCTCTTTAAATGAAAATGAGCCGACCAAATCATCAACCCCAACAACAGCTGTGGCTTTGTCTTAGATCACTAGTCAAGTGCTGCGAATGAGAGCTAAGACCATACTCCCGATGCAAGTATTCTAGATCAGTCACACCAGCTCCTTGAGCCGAATAAGAGTGATCTCAAAAAGTTATATGATTAGAGCTCTTTCGTGATAGAACGAGTCTGAGCTGAAAGGAACTTCAATTCGACCAAAACCAGCTACGAATGACAGCTCCGAACTTTACCTATGCTCTCTGAGCTCCACACTAAGTAGCGGTTGCGTGCAAACACTCTTCACACGACAACGGTCGGGCTGAGGTCCACATCACAGAGATTTACTCGCATTTGAGCGCAACTCCATTGTCCCTAAGTAACACAACGCGAGCTGCGAGATGAGTAACCGAACTTCATGTAAATGAGTCTCGATCCAAGCAGTTATTCCACAGTAGATTAGATCAGCCTTGATGTAGTAATTTCTTGGAGTGAAGATAATAAGCTGAAAAGTTGCTAACCGGACCGAGCTCTACCTTCGCAACAATTCTGAACTCCTCGGTGTGAAGCAGGGGTAGATCCGAGCACCATTACTTAAGTGCCGACCTGAACTCTGGGGCTGCGATTGTTGAATTACTCGATAATAAACTTGATGATAGCCGTGAGTGTTCTAGGACTTATCTACGGTCCGAGCTGTCCGTTCGTGGGAGCATTTGAATCGAGCTCCTTGTGATCGAGCCGAACTAAGCTTGAATTTCCTATGGCAAGCCTGAGCTGCACTTTCCGAACTCCGAGCCCCTAATAGCCGAGCTACACAAATAACTAACCTTCAAGCGAACTAATGTCTATTTAATACTAAGGAACAGACAAGCCCAAGCCCAACTTCGTTAGTGGTCAAACAAAGTAACTGAAGGCCGAACTGAGTTAGAAATCAAACCCGAGCAGCAACGCAGCCAAGCTGTCCTCGCATGGGACTGCGGCAGCAAGACAAAGTCCCGACCTGAGCTGGACAAGATTTCGGATCCTCCCAAGTCATGCATTTGCAACAAGACAAGGAAGCTCCCGAGCTGTCTTTGCAAATAACTCACGTCGAGCTTGTTTCCCCTTCGTTAAGAGCTAACCAGACAGTGTCAAGCAAATACCGGGCTCTAATTTCAAAAGCAGCCGAGCATGCCAACTACCGACCACAACAATATCTAAGTAGGCCAACCAATAACTATGAATGTTGAAAGAAACTGTGAATTTTGAAAGAGTACTCTACATCTTGCCAAACTTATCAGGATTCCTTAAGTTATGAAATAAAAAAGAAGAATGTGCAGATGGTTCTCAGACTAGGTGTGAATTGAGTAATGCACTTGAATTCCACTCTGAAACTCCTTACCGAGTTGCGACTACACATGCTGAGCTCTTATTCCACACACTTCGCGCATCGACCAATCAAAGTAAAATCCAAGCAATGGCCGGGTTAATTAGAAATTGTGCTAACACGCATGATTTCATGTGTCGAGTGCTGACTACATTGAAACAATGGACAAAGCAGCATGTGACTGACAGCTCAGAGCCACAGTGATAAACGATAAACCTTCGTGGATCAATTTATTCCATCGATAACAATATTTAGAGCCAAGGGCCTTCTGATAAAGCAGCCCATATAGTGTGACTAAGGAAAAGCGAACCCACAAGAGGACCAATTACATAAACTCCATTGAGCACTAACCGAGCCCCACACAATAGTTAAAGCTCTACAACCAACAATTATAGAGCAGCCATGTTGAGTACACGATACTGAAGGTACCATGCTTTGAGCTTGACTTACACGTTGACTATTGTTGATGAAAGATGAGTAAAAATTTCATCACCCTTATTTGCCATTGGTCCACCATTTATTGTCTAGCATATGTGCTTTATGTTGTGCCTTATGCTAATTTATTAGTATTCATACTTGATTCATAAATCATGTATCAAATCATATCTATCTATTTGTTGCTCTATGACTTGAATGTCAACGAGCCTGATAATAAAAATGTCAACCACTCGACACTTGTGATGATTTATTAAATTTTTAGCATGCTAATTTTTACCTCCTTGGGAGATAAGTATGGGAACTCAAAGAAAAATTAAGGCTAGAGAAACGCCTTTCGCCTCAAGCCCATGCAATTATTGTTTGCTAATGTGCTACTTCATAATAGGTGTAAACCTTACGTATTATGGTAATGAGCAAATCATAAAGCGTTAATCTCTATGTCCTAAGTAAGGACGATGAAATGTAAAGCCTTAAGCTCTTTTAAGAGTGACAAACACGGATGCTCTAAGTCTAATGAATAGATGAAGAGCTACTTAGAAGTCCTAAGCTATCAATTAGTGACAAGCACAATGCTATAAGCCTAACTAATAGACGACTAGCTAATTAAAAGCCTTAGGTTGTTAAGTAGTGATAGGAAAAATACTTTAAGTCCTATAACTTACACGAATGATGAGTAAATAAGTCCAACGTCTTATATCATTAACGGAGTAAGGGACAACCAATCTCTTTAGGCCCTTGCTTCTTTAAGCATACCAACATCTACAAGTGCTTCGATATCTCCTAATGTTCATGTCTTCAGGCCCTTATAGCCTCCTGGTTTCTTTAGGCCCTTTATCATTTACTTTTCCAGAGCTCATATAAGGTTGACCTCTAAAGATAATCTCTTTGTCAAACTTATTACCAAAGAGTGTAAGGGGTAAGTGTTGATAGGGTTTTTTTAATAAATAGGCATTAGGCCCAAGCTAACCAGTCTAATACTAAAGCTCAGTTCCAAAAGCCTTATCTGAATACATCATGGTCTCATCTACTATAAATAAAGAAAAAACCCTCAAGTAAGGGGCTCTCATAGTCTTTCTATCTTACGATTTTATTTCACTATGAGAAGGCTAACTTAGGCATTGGAATGGCTATGTCGGAGCATCTTCTAGCACCCTTCATAGCCGTTTTTTGTTTATAGGTATTCATTTGTCGGGATGAAATTTGACTATCAATAGGAACCATTTAGTTTGTTTGCCATTCTAGCTTAAACTTAAGTTTATCGATCCATTAGCTATGATTAGGTTAAGATGAAATAATATAAGCTTATAATAACTTTGCACTTGTTTAGGAAAATAGGATACCATTTCATAAAATTGAATCGGATACACTTCATATTAAAATAGACTTGCTACATAGAACATAATAACACATTCAATAACAATTGATTAGACAATAAAACATCTATTGACAATTGACTGGCACTTAATGAAAGTTAGAGAAACTTCATCAACTTATCTTAAGAATCGCTCAAAGAACAACTTTAGGTTTATAGCTCCCAACAACCTCTCAGATCTGAACTAGATCATCCCAATTGATTGCGAGCTTCCCTTGGCTATCTCGAACTTCTATTGCTTAGATCATGTGGCATATTAGATCTTTAGGTTGAAAAACCTTATGTTTCACCTTCTAATTATAATAACGTACTACTTTATGTAGGTATGCTACTATCCTGGTCCTCGCCATGTCCCTTATCTCTTCCATTACATCCAAATTGGTTGTCGAGCCAACTTAATAGGTCGCTACATTAAAACTCTATGTATGTATTTCAGAAGCTCAAGTTCAATAAGTAGGATGGCCTCTAACCCAAATGCCAATTGAAAAGGGTTTCACCCGTTGACATTCTATGGGTAGTTTTGCACCCCTATAAAATGCTTGGCAACTCATTATCCTACTTCCATTTTTCTTGGTCCACTCTTTGCTTTAGACTATACAATATAATATTGCTCACTACTTTAACCTGCTCATTAGTCTAAGGATGTGCAACCAAGCTATAATTCAATCTAATGCCATGCTTGTTGTAGAAATGTCAGAATTTGTCATTGTCAAATTGTTGGCCATTATTTGTGATGATCATATAGGGAACTCTAAACCTTGATAAAATTAAGTTTGAATGCAAACTCTACTTCTACCCTGTGATCTTTGCTACAACCTTAGTCTCCTCCTACATGGTAAAATAATTCACCACAACCAATATAAACTGATGTTGTCCTATGGCCTTTAGGAATGATCCTAAGGTGTTTGATGAATGTAATTTTACACTTATCTCTTATGTTATTTTCTGAGTATTTTGAGTTAATTTGATTTAATTTCAACGATTTTGCTACTAATTTAAGGCATTATTTGATTTCAAGACTCAAAAGAAGCCATAAGGTGAAAAGATGAGAATTTAGGTGATTTTTAAAGGAAATTTCACCAAATTTGAAGGATGACTTAAGGATAGCAAGTGCTGAAGAGCATTTGTCTAGGAATTAAGTAAAGAGGAAGACTACGGTTAATCTCCATGGGTGTGTTTCTTAGTTATGAGGCCCATGTCCTAAGTTTTTAACCAAAGCTTAAAGAATTTTTAGCTAAGTGGAAGACTATGGTCTAACTCTACAGTTGTGATCCTTACGAAAATAATTTCAAGTCAATTTCTCAAAGAATTATTGTAATGGGTAATCAATGCCCAAACTCCATGGCCATATTCTTACCATAGACTTGCCATGATTTTAAAAGACTTGCCGTTTGATGATTATTTTGTCTAGAATATATAAATATATGTTAGACACATGTAAAGGAGAAAGGAGAGACGTTATAAGGATAGGATAGAAGAGGTCTTTAAGGTTTTAGTCATTTCTATAATGAAAGTTCTTGTCTTTATTATGCTTGTAGCGTAAATTTATAGATAGCTAGACCTTTAACCTTGAGGTAACAGGTAACGTACTTTATGTGCAATTATTCCAATGAAATTCTCTTGTTCTTATTAATTCAATTATAGGTTTTGTATTGACTAGGTTGTTATTTTTAGGGTTTCAACTTAATTATTAGATTTTATGTATTGAAGTCATGGGGTTAACATAAATAGATCTATAGCAATTAAAGGGATTTACTATGACCTTAGAGATAAGTTATAAATTTCTTCTAGAATTAATATTGATATCTTGTTTATTTGTTACTGAATTCTTGTTCTTAATGCTCTTCTAATTTATTCTATTCTAGAAGCAATTTGGGTAGAATATGAATAGGATTAGAAATTAATAGAGAAGCGATTCTTATTAATTTTGTGATTGAATTTTTTTGGTTAATAAGAATAAGAAATACATTAGAAACCTTAGGCTATTGCATGTTCATCTCTTGGTGATCAAAGTCTAGATATCACTTTTTATGGTTGTTTAGGCTTTATGTTAATCGATTGCGTTATCAATTGTTACTTATTAATTAGTTCTTGATTCTCAAAATCCCTTAGTTTTTTAATACCATTGTTATTTAATTTTAATTAGAGTAATTTCGTATGAGTGAATAAGTGTTCGATCTTTATGGGATTAACAACCTTGGACTTTAGAGTTTTCTATACTATTACATGATAAGTACACTTGCCTAAGCAACGCAGTAAGCACGGATCAGTGTTCAATCCCCATTGAGCAAATGGCCATGGACTAGTTAAGTATTGTAACTAGTTTGATGGAGTATGACTTGTCACATCATGTTTTTGGCATTGTGGATAGTGTTGTACTATATCCCTTACATCATCCTTCGTGGTTGGCCAATAATAGCTAAACCTCAATACCCTAACATACATCGCTTGAGATTTCACATAATTACTATACACTCTAGCATGAAGCTCAGAAAGAACACAACGCACTTCCTTTTGCATTAGGTAACGACGATAGGATTATTTGAAGCTGTACTTATATAAATGATCATCTTTTAAGGTGTAATTGGCAACTTGATACATAGTCTCCATACTTCCTTCCTATCAGAAGGCAGTACTTTGTCCTTTTGATAGTTGATTATTGGGTCCATCCTAGACTTCTCTTTTGGTGCAGGTTGTACCTCTAGACATTACTCAGATATTTCTAGGCTCGGAAAATATTCAATGAAAAGTCAATGATTCAGGATTAGAAGTGAGGTAGGGGCCAATTTAGACAGTTTATCAACGGTCATGTTATGTACTCTTGGTACTTTGACAATCATGAAAAATAAAAACTTATCAGCAAACGTTCGTTCAATATTTTGAATGTTGTTTCATCCTTCATTGCATAATCTCCCTTGACTTGCTTTACTATTAACCAAGAATAAAAAAATAATAATTCTAACTTTTCTAATTTAACCTCTTTTGTTAGCCTTAATTCGATAATCAATTCTTCGTACTTTGCTTCATCAAATTTGAGTGCATATCAAACCTTTAAGTTGTGTAGCCTTTGTAGCACAAGTCCTACACCACATCCATCTTTAGTAGAGGAGCCATCTACGTACAGGTTCCATTGAAGCTTTTAGTTAGTTCGATGTTATCTTTATCACTTATAAATTTTGTGATAAAGTCTACTAACACATGGTATTGAGCACCATATGCACTTAATTTAAGCACATACTTCATCATCTAGCCTCAAGAGTTTGGCTTCTATAATGCTTGTTGAAGTGGTTGTTCTATAAGAATAGTTACTTGATGCACTTCAAACTAAGGCTTCAATTTTCTTGTGGCTACCAACACAGCAAGAATGAATTTCTCCATATGCATGTATCGTAGCTATAGACCTTATAAGATGTGGCTCACATAATAGATTGGTTGGTGTTCCTTTCCTTTAATATGAAACAATATGGAAGAAAGAGCTTAGTTATTGATCAATAAGTAAAAGATTAGCTCTTCTTCGAGAATTGGCTTTGAGAGGACTAAAGGAAATGATAGAAACCACTTCAACTCTTGAAATGTGGCTTCACACTCTTTAGTCCATCTAAATTCCATAAGGTTCTTCAACATCTTGAAGAACTTGGCATACCTCTCATTACTCTTCGAAACAAAGATGTTCAGTACTGCGATCCATCCTGTCAACTCTTATACTACTTTCAAAGTGCTAGGGCATTTCATCCTCTTGATGGTGTCTATCTTTTCTAAGTTGGCGTTGATTCCTTGTTATGTTACTATATAGCCTAAAAACATTCCCAAAGTTACTCTAAAAACATACTTCTATGGATTCAACTTCATACTATACCTTCTCAACATATCAAATGTTTCTTATAAGTTTGTAAGATGCTAATCTTTTTCCTCACTCTTGATGATCATTTCATCAACATAAGCTTCCATGTTTTTATGAATTTAAGGCTTGAACATTTTCGTTACTAATCTTTGATAAGTTGTTCCAAGATTCTTTGAACCAAAAGGCATCACAATATAATAATATGCATCAAAATTGGTGACAAACAAAGTATGTACCTCATTTGCTTTCTTGATTTAATTTGATTATAACCCAAGAAAGCATTTATGAAACTAAGGAGCGCATGTCTACCAGTTGAATCTACCATTTGTTAATCCTTAACAAGGGAAATTAGTCTTCTGGGCAGGCTTTATTTGCATTTGTGAAGTCAATACACATTCTTCATTTGTCATTTGACTTCTTGATTAACATACAGTTAGCCAACCAGGTTAGGTAAGGTTCCTTACTTATAAATCCTACCTTAAGAAGCTTCTAAATCTCTTCCTTGATTGCTACTTGCCATTTTAGGGAAAAATGTCTTTTCTTTTGCTATACCACTTGGCACTTGGATCAATTTTCAACTTGTGTATGATGACTTCTTGAGGTATGTCAAGCATGTTTGATAGGGACTAGGTAAACACATTGACTTCCTTTTAAGAAATTGCATCAAATCCTTACATAAGTCTAGGGGCAAGGACTTCCCAATCTTTGTTGTTCTCTTTAGATCATCCCAAGTTGTATTTCTTTAGTTCCTCCATCAAGCTTTTCTTAATCATCTAATCTTTGATCTAAGCTTGTTTCAATCTGAAAAACTTCCTTGCATTTAAGAGCCTTTAAGAATAAGGACCTTGCAAGCTATTGACCTCCTTGGCATACCTCAATCCTAGAGGGAGTGGGAAACTTGGCTTTCAAGTGTATTGTAGAAGTTACCAGCTTGAAAAAATTTTCACTTAGTAAGCTTATAATAATGTTATAAGGAAACCAACATTTGATAACTAGAAAGTAAACCTTACCTTCTACCACATTGTTATCATCCTCAATCTGTATGGGGAGAGTAATCACTCCTGCAACGAGCACGGGTTAGTTATTAAAAGTATACAGGTTATAATCATAAGACCAAAGCTATGTTTTAATCTTTGGCTTTAATTGGCCATAAGCATGCTAGGAAATTATATCAATTAAGCTCCCGGTATCTACTTAAATGTTCTTTACCTCAAAATTGGTGATCCTCATACTATACCAAGTACATCATCGTAGTGCCTTTGTATATCCTCAAAATCTCTTTCTGAAAAAGAGATAGGGTTATTAACTGTCAAATTTTTACCTTACACATTACAAACATGATTGAAGGTGTTAGTCAAGCTCGAAGAGCAAGACTAGCCTAAATTGGATGGATCACATACTGCAGTGTTAATAACACCATTTAGTGCTCTATTGTTATTATTACCATTTTGATTAACATCCTTACAATCCTAAATAGGTCAATCTTCCCAACCTTAATTGATTCTCCACCTTTGGGTTAGTCTCTTAAGGTTTATCTACATTGTATGCTAAAAACTTCCTTAAGTAACCTCTTTGGACAGTATTACAGTCCGTGCTTTAGAAGGGAAGTGGAGTGCATTAACTTGGGGCTTTATATGAAGTAAGTGGTGTCAATAAGCAGTTTATTCATGAGATTGCGTATTCTATCAAGGTAGGGTTGGCTTCCTATAAGTAAATTGATTAAGAGAAGATGCTGCTTTCCTAATAATGACCATAGTAGGCCAAAACTAATAGAAAAGTAGGGCTTCCAAATTTCATGGAGGATAGTAACAACATCGATTAGTACTCTTGAAATTAGAAGGGCTTGGAACAATCCTAGGTAAACAAGTAAGAAAAAGGTTGGCTTGCCTTTCGTAATCTAAGTAAATATGATGAGGTAAAGTATGGTCAAGCACCACATGGGCACATATGGAGAGGATAAACCTCCTGTCTTATGACAAGTGGTATTAGAGCGTAAAAGTTCCATCCTAGAGAAGCTACCTAAATGCTACCCAACA
Organism: Lumnitzera littorea; assembly: GCA_024138015.1. Taxonomy (NCBI): domain Eukaryota; kingdom Viridiplantae; phylum Streptophyta; class Magnoliopsida; order Myrtales; family Combretaceae; genus Lumnitzera; species Lumnitzera littorea. The sequence continues at coordinate 56,816,664 of JAMXBB010000008.1, forward strand.
TGATGAATGAAAAAGGTTAGGTCTTGTTGACAACTTAACTTATGTAGATGAACCTCAAGGGTAGAAGCAGCCACCAATTGGTAGATAACGTTGCTAGAGGGGGTAGCTGTGTTGTGAGCAATATTGTAACAAGACTCTACCTTAATCCTAAGAAAATCAAATGTACTTTAATAGGTAGATCCTATTGTTCAGCTGCTCAATAAGAGGATACCTCAAAGGATAGGAGAAGAGAGTGAGGGCATAAAGGAAGCCTGTAGAAGCCTTGGGTCCTAACGGAGGTGATCTTAGGTAGAGCTAGATAACGAGTGGAGAAAGGTTGGTGATCTTAAGAAAAGGAACTAAGCTTAAAGGGTAGACCTTACCATTAGGCCACTTAACAAGAAGCAATCTCGGAGGATGAGAGGAAAAGGTGATGGTGAGGTGATGCTTGTGGAAGCCTTGAAGTCCTGGCAAAGATGATCTTAGCATGGAGTTGGGTAATGGGAGAATGGGGTCGGTGATCTTAAGGGGAAGGGTAGTAATGTAGTGTTAGCTCCACAATGAGGGTGTAATGGGTTTAGGTGGTAGAGAATGTCACAATCTGTGTTTTAGAAGGGAAGTGAGGGTCTTCAACTTGAGGCTTAATATAAAGTGAGTAGTGTCAACAGGTGGTTTGTTCGTGGAGTTAGGTATTCTCTCAAGGCAGGGGTTAGCTTCTTGTGAGCAAACTCGTCGAGAGCTCATACTACTCTCCTGACAATAGTTATGGTAAGTCGAGACTAGTAGAAAAGTTAGGCCTCCTAATCATATAGATGATGGTGATAATGTCGGTGGCATTCTTGAAGATAAAAGGGCTTGGAATAATCATGGGTAAACAAGAAGGGAAAAGGCTAGTTTGCTCTTCGTAATCCAAGTAAATATGAAGAGAGAAAGGATGGTAAAGTGTCGCATGGGCACATAAGGAGGAGGTGAACCTCTTGTCCCATGATAATAGCATCCTTAATAGTATTCTTTAACTACACACACTTATGAATATTATGACTCCTATTATAATGAAAATCACAATGCTTTTTGGAATTCCTCTTAAAGGGATTTCCCCTATCCTTTTTTGCTATTGAAAGATTCTCTAGTTTTGAACTTTCATCAAAATTTCAATGATTGGATGGTTAAGGGGAGTATGGGTAGAAAAAGTTGGAATTAGTGGCCTTTCCTATCTCTTGTGGCCTTTGTTGAAAATCTATTGTTGCCCCTAAGTCAATCTTTCATGCTTAGGTGGTTCCTATCACTCTTTAGCTTAGACCTACTTTGATTGACCTTACACTAAGCTTTAATATTATCTTCCTGCCTAATAAATGACATTGCTTTTTCCTTAAATTCCACAAACATCTTAGGCTTGTTCTTAGCCAAATATTTGAAGAAGTCTCCATGTGGCTTCACTCCATCTATCATCGCATTAAGTGCTCCGCTCATGTGGAGCTCTAGAATCTACACCATTTGGGCCATGAACTGAGCTAAGTATTCTTAAATACTTTCATTAGGCTTTTGCTTGATCATATTAAGAGTTGAAGAGTCTTTTATTAGTTATTGATAGTCCATTCTCGTTCTGATACATAGGTATTTGCAAAACAAAAAAGGGCTATGGGAGGTGCTGGGAGGTGCTCTAGCACGACCATTCCAATGCTTCAGTCAACCTCTTATCTAGAGAATAAAACTATCAAGGTATATAGAGAGAAAGAGAATGAAAAGAGAGAGCCTCTTATTTGGGGTCTTATTCCATAATTATAGTAGGCAAGTAAAAATTATACCCAAACTAGGCCTTCAATGTAAGGCCTATGTCTTGGGTTGGTTAATATAAGCCTATGGCTTAGTTATTAGAAAAGCCATATCAATGCTTGCCCCTTACTCTCCTTGGTGATAAGTTTAGCAAAGAGAGTACTTAGAGTGGTAAATTTTGTAGTAGCTTTGGAAAAGTCTATGGTTAAGGGCCTAAAAAGACCAGGATGCTATAAAGGCTTGAAGAAGCGAAGGTTGGGAGAGGTTGGAGCACTTAAAGATGTCAGTACACTTAGAATGGTGAGGGCTAAAAGAGGATGGAGTACCTAAAGAGGCTAGTTAGCCTCGAGTCCATTATTGATATTGGACATTGGGTTTATTTACTCATCGTCCATACAAAGTATTGAATTAGAGTATTTTACCCATCTCATTTAATGGCTTACGGTTTTCAAGCATTGTGCCCATTGGTAGTTGATAGATTAGAGCTACTAAGTAGCTTGTCATCTATTCATTAGACTAAGAGCATTATGCTTTTTGCTAATTGATGGCTTAAAGCTTCTAGGTAGCTCGTCATTTATTTATTAGACTTAGAGTGCCCATGCTTGTCACTCTTAAGAGAGTTTAAGGCTTTACATCTTGCCGTCCCTTCTAAGGACTTAGAAATCTAAGGATATCCTTTTCCTATCGTCCATTAAATATAGGACTTAGAGATTAGTGCTCTGTGATTTGTTTGTCACCTATAGCATGTAGGGTTTAGAACTATTGAGGAGTAACTTGTTAGCGAATTATATTTGTGTGGCCATAAGGTGCAGAGCATTTCTCTAACTTCAGTTTATCTTTGAGTTTTCGTTCTTGTCTCCAAAGGAGATGAAAAATAAACCTGTAAGGAACTGGATAAATTGTTAAAGTGCTAAATATGGAGTTTAATACCAAAATCAAGAGTCGAAATGCGAATATCAATAATAAATTAACACGAAGCATAGCATAAAGCATATATCTTGAAAAATAGATAACAGACAAATCACAAATAAATAGTAGTGAAGTTTTACTCATCATTTATCTAAGCAAGTCAACATATGAATGGGTGTTTGAAGCTTAGCAGCTTGGTGTTGTGTGTTCAAAATTACTACTAAATAGTTGTTGGTGGTAGAGCTCCAACTAGCATGTAGAGCTTAGTTGGCACTGGTGATGATGTGCTATGATGCTTTAAGGAATTGTTGTTTTATAAGTAGCTCAAACATTGTCCCGAAAAGTTCTATGGGCAATAGAGTATTGACTTGCAATTATAATGCATGGACTGCACGTGAGCTAACTTCAATATCCAAGACAAACAGTGAGCTTTCCTGAAAGTTGAAAACAAGTGGACTTGGGATTCCTTTACAACTCTTTGGTTATTAACTATATTGCTTCGGCTTTAGTCGGGTGTGAAGAACTCAAGCTTATCGCATTTTTGTGCATGCGCCACTTTAATATAGGGGTCGGCTTTATAACAAACTAATGGTGTAAACGCATGGCTTTTGTCCATCCACTCATTATTGAGTTCTTCATATTAGAAACTTGGTTATATGGTTGCACAGTTTGGTGGGAAGAGCTCTCTTGTTGTGCTTTACAAGCTCTCGGGTCTGCCGTACATTTTGCTGCAGCTTTTGGAAAATAGAAAAGGAATTCAATTTCGTCACATAACATGATCAATGTGGTTCATCTAGGTTCGATAGTGGACGGCTCAGAGTTAGAGATCTGCTCGGCCTTGTTGTTGTTTTGTTATAGCCAATCGTGCTAGTCGATAGGAAAGGTCGATGGAGTGAAAGCGTCGGGAGCCCAAATCGATTGTAGTTCAAACGGCCACGGTCAGCTAGGACTAACTGCACACCCCGGACATTGCTCGTATCTCTTTGCTCAGATTATGTTCGTGTGGAAAAGTTCGGACATGACTCCATGGAGGTTGGAGTTATCGTCTAGTCATAAAGAAAAGGACAAAACAACTCGGTAGCGAATGGATAGCACGACCACTGAAGCACGACACCTGATCTCCACACGACAGCTCAACACTCGATTTAACAACTCAGATATACATAGTTCATTGCCGACCTCAGTTTGAGTAACACTTGGATAGCTCGGCATATGCCTAACAGCCCAACACGTCAGCTCAGCACACATACACAAAATATAGGTTGTACAAACAAGAATCTCGAAAACTAGACAAAACCTTTCAATTAGCTCAGAGCGATTCTACTGCCCTTCGGCACTCTCTTTCGACTGACCAATGATAGCTCGGTAACTGGAGATTTACCCGACACAATGGCTCGGTAGCTAATTACAAAGATCGGTAAAAATTTCACAATGAAGCTCGGTTCTTACTTGTGAAGTTGGCTTGGAGATGAGCCTTAGTTTTGTATGCTGAGGAGAAGTATTCGGACAAGTGTATTTATTCTGTTGTTCAGGGGAAGTGCAGTTCGGTTCTGCACGTTTGTGAGAAGTTCAAGCTAGCATATTGCTCAAAAAGTGCTCGGATTTGCTTTACGACATGGCGCAGCTGTTCTGCGTTCACTTACGTTTGAAACGGTTTAGAGCTCGGCACGTGGAGAAGGTAGGTCGGCTGTTCGACCATGGAGCTCGGCAGGCCATTGTCTGGACAAGATTTTGTTGCTGCTCGTCCAACCGGAAAGCAGCCCAGGACTTTGTGTTTGCAGAACAATTGATGTTCGCAGCTTGTACATTTGCAGAACTCGGATTTGACTTTGGATAATGCTCAAAGAAAATCGGGTAGTTCGATAAATGAGCTGCTCCCCTGTTACTTGTTGCATACTACTGGCTGGGAATGTGAAGTGCAACTCGGCACGCTTATGAGAAGTTTAGTGTAGTTTTTATATAAATCATCAATAGGAAAATTGAGTTTGCGCATGAGCGGTTGATCTTGTTAGGTTATGCTCGGAGAAAAGAAAGTCCCTCGATCCGCTACTCGGTAGGATAGCTAAGGTCGACAATGGAGTAAAGTACCGGGAGCTCGGAATAATTCTGCTTTATGTAGAACTATTATTTCTTATAGTGGCTGCTGTTGGGTGAAATTCAATTCCTTCACTTCGGTTAGCTTGGTTACAAGAGAGCTCAGCCACAAGATTCTCCTTCGCTCGTCCTTGGAATTTATAACTGATACGTCAAATCAGTTGGAGCTTGATCAAAAAGTGCTCGATCTTGCTCAGACATGTCATCTTCCTACAGCTACTCAACAGCTCGGACTGGAACACAGATTTCCTTTATTTTGAAAACTGAGTGGTCAATCAAATGTTTTCTTTGAACTTTGTAGAGGGTAAAAATTATTATATTATTTAAGCTTGACTCCTTAAGCTAGGTGATAGAGCTTAAGAAATTTGATCCATATGTTAGAATGATTTAAGGAGATTTAGCTTGGTAGGCTTGGAAGAGGGATTGTTAGACTAATTCGTCTACCTCCAACTTTTCTCAAGCAGGCACATACACTAATAAAGAAGGTTACCTGCCTTGAGTTCATTAGTTAACTCATTCTGGATAGCTATGAATTGAGTGGGCTCTATTTTATTCGTTGATCATCGAGATGATCTGATGGATACTATCTTGCCTGAAAGTTTATAAATACTCAGTATTTTCTCCTTATTTGGAGCTCTTAAAGATAATAGAGAAATAATAGCGCTTTGCAAAATCTTTACTCTCAAAGATTAAATAAATAATTTAGGTAAAGAATTGATCTTCTTTGCTCAAGCTATAAGGTAGACGCCTAAGATCTTTTAAGGTTGTTTTGTTTTCTTCCTTCCTATCTTATTCTCACCTAATCATCCCTTCAAGTGGACAATCTTGTTTCATTTATTTAAAGTCAAATGTAATGTGTTAATCACATAACATGCACATGACTACTCTAGTCGGACCCTACAATCTATACTTTGGCAACTTTACTAGGGAAAAGTGATTGCATAGACATGATACCTCCTAGGAAGAGTGCAATTGGTACGTTTGATACCACATCCTAAGAGCTTGACACTAATGTGGAACTTATTGAGTAGAATCTACTCCAATCGCCTAAGAATACTAACGAAGACCATTTAGTGCCTAAGACTCCTCTATATCCCATATAAATAATGTGAGCAATGTAGGAAGCCATGAAGGCTTTAAGCCAGTTCATGGCAATGTTCCAACCTATTCTCATTAAGATAGCTGTCACTACTATTGCACAGCAAGGTAAATCTTGTAGTTGTTGCATAGCCAAGCATTACTATCTCAACTCAACCAATTAATCCTCCAGCTATTGAGGAAGATCTCCATTACGGAGGGCATGATGAACCACCCCCCTACCCTCCACCCCTCCTCCCCTCCCTCCCCCCCCCCAAACCAGAACCTATACAACAACCAACTCCTGTAACGAAGAATATGAGAGTTTAGTTAAGTAGCTCTTCATCTTTACGGGTGTCTGCTCCTCCATCTAATCCTATCATCTCAATCATAGGTGGATCTACTTTTCATCCTAATGTTGCTTCCTTTATAATAAGGGAAGACTTGTATATGAGGGAAATACAAGTTAGGTTGTCTATAGGAGTACTAAAGTTAACTCTCATATCATCGATGCATTATAATGAAGTAATATCTTAAGGATTATGTAAGTTCTAAATTCATGCTGTTCAATGGTAATAAGGGAAGTGCCAAGGAATACTTGCTAAAATTTATTGAAACCCTAGAGCCTTATAGACTTAATGATGACATGAAGCTTAGAGAATTCTTGAAATCATTGATAGAGAAAGCATATACTTAAGATGTTAACATCCCGTTGGGGTCAATTGGTTCATGGGGGACTCTGCAAACTCTTCTTAGAGAAATTTTTCTCCACTCAAGAGCAAATCACAATTACAGACATAGGAAGAACACAACAAAACTTGGAGGAAGATCTAATGGATTATATAAAGTGCTATAGAGAATGCACTTTAGACATTCAAAATATTTGTGATGAAAGAGAAATGGTGAATATCTGTATTTAAGGGATGTTCTCTGAAATTTATTGTACAATTAGAGAGCCTTTTCCTGTGTTCTTTTGTTGCATTAGTTGAGAATGCACGAAGGACGAACAACTTTATTACAAGGTAATGGAAAGAAAGTAGTAAGCTTAACAAATGAGTAGCATTTGAGTCCTCAATTAGGAGTAAGGACTTTAATGTCAGCTAGAGATTTAAGAAAGATACAAAAGCTCCTCTGTTTCCATGCCCAATGAGCAAGGTACACACTATCCTTGACTGTTGGCTATAGGATGAAGCTATCAAATAGCCAAGAGTTGAGTGCTAACCTACGGACAGTGAAAGAAGAAATCCTAAATATTGTTGGTTTCATAGAACAATAAATTATCCCACTAGGGATTGTTGAGGCTTAAAAAACATATTCCATGAAAGAATTCAAAATGGAGAGCTTATCATCGAAGATAACAACATTCGTAACAACCTACTTCGAAGCAATGATACCCATATAGTAGCACATAAGTGTTCTGAAAGTGATTAGTGAATTATTAGGCATGAAAAAAAAAAAAGGGTTCAAGCTATGACATTGCTTTTGTAAATAAAAAATGAAATTTTGCTACTCAATAATAAAACTTTTATTATCTTACTCATCTCTCTATTCTATATCTTACTTTCTTCAAGCCCAAGCGATGCTTTAGCATCTTAGCTCCTAAGCTTCAAACCACTCGGCTCCCATACCTCAAGCCTAGGTGACACCCTGGCATCTTGGCTCCCACACCTCAAGCTTAAGCGAAGCTCAAGCGACGCCCTGGCATCTCGGCTTCCATACGTCAATTCTTGGCGATGCCTTGGCATCTCTACTTGCATGCTTGTACCCCAAGTGATGACTTAGCATCTTAGCCTCTACGCCTTAAGCTTAAGCAATGCCTTAGCATCTAGCGCTTATGTAGGAACTGCTGTTTAATTAAAGTAGAGATGTAACTATAGATCTTAGCCTAGTATGCTTCCATCTCACTCATGCGAGAACCATGGTTAGAGTAAAAGAAATGACGATAGCAAAGATGTTAATCTTCTTTAAGAGAAAAGCATATGCTACAACTCTATGGTGATATGATCCACTTATGTACTCATCTAAGTTATACCTTCTTGAGGAAGGTAAACAAGGGATGAGGGAAAGGAAACTCTCTCCTCTTCATTCTAAATTAGAACATTGACATAATGATGTTGATACTACAGTCCTTCTAAGGCTCATTATAGAACAAGTTTGCTACTTGTAAAGCCTATGGGGGCTTGTTGCACACGAGTCTTGTTGTGCTTGAGGCTTACGAAGACCTGCTTCATTTAAGGCTTGTTGAGCAAGATGCTCATTGCACTTAAGGCCTACTAGAGTCTATTGCACTTGAGGCTTTCTTGTTTAGGGCTTTTCCATGTAAAGCTTGATGTTCTTAAGGCTTGCTTGCTCAAGGCTTATTGTACTTGAAGGCTGCTGAGGCTTATTGCGCTCAAAGCTTGCTTACAGAAGGTAGTTCCTTACAAAAGGAACTTGTTAACCTATGCTAATTCTTGTAGATTTTAAGGTTGACTAAGGGCAATTAATTATGATATTGTTCCCGCAAGAATAACGAAAGAAGTTAGCAAGACAAGACATACATGGTATTCAAAGAAGAAAATAAAAGGAAGAAAAAGAAAAGAAAAAAAAGATTGAAGCAAGACATCCAAATAATAGGAGTCGTTTTACCATACTTATAGTGGTTTTGAATTCTAAATATCCATGGATAATGTCTCTAGAATCTTTAGATACTCCATTGAAAAATAATGGCCTATCGTACTTTCATTCCACTCATTTGTAGGAACCACAACTGAGTAGAAGTAGCAATAGCATAGAGAACTTTAGTCTTCTTTAGAAGAGTTATCGACTTCGGTTTTGTTGCAATGTATGCTATCCAATTATCCCATTTAAAAGGAGGCTCTTTTAAGAATATGAATTGGGTATTAGAGAGAGGTAGCTCTCTCACATCGTTTTTGAAGTTTAACACTAAATTTCCCCTGATGGTATCTTTAGAATTGACATAAGCTCATGCTTGATAAACTAAAGATTACCATCAGTGCTAGGTGTCGTGCGAGCTTCTCAACACCTAGGTTTGTCTTAGAATGTGTCTTTAGAAATAGTCTTACCAACCACTTGTCTTGATGATATGGAACTGGCGATAGGCACTTGTCTTGGTGTACCAACTAGTACTTCAGCTTTGTTGCCTCTATGCTTCAATTCAAATTGGTCCTTATCTCTTTTTTCTCCTAGAGCACAAAATCAATATTGTCTCTAAATCAAGAAACTAATAGAGTTGGAATAGCTAAGAACGATGGTGCATTAGGATTTATGTCACGTTTTATTTAAAAAAAAAAAACGAACAAAACAAAAGTAGAGGAAGAATTGAAAAAGAATTCTCGTGCTAGTAGTATTAGAACTTGCAATCAAAGGCAATTTTCCAATAAAATATGAGAAGAGAATCTACATTGTTGTTAAACTCGGACGCACTTCATTCTTGTGTTGGTTGTCAACAAACCGAGCTTGAAAAAGGAATGGATAAGGAATATGTGAATAAAGAAAGATAAAAAAAAAATAAAGAAAAAAAATGGATGACGGAGTGGTTAGCAATTTTCAAAAAAACTTTTGTTACGACTTCCGACACTCCCAAGGATTCGATTACTTCTTATCGGCAAATTGAACCTTCATAACACCAGCCAAAAAATGAAAAGTGAAGTGAAGATTAAAGTGAGGAACTCAATGATGATGGCAAAAGAATGATAAGAAGGGAGTAAGCTGTTGATTATACAAATTATTAAGTTGTCTTCGATTGTAGTTGCATCTGATAGAATCAAAGAAGATGAAAATTTGACGTGTGTATATATATATATATATATGCATATAATATCGTGGTTGTTTGCTCTGGTAAGTACATCAAGTTTGTTGACCTACTTGATTTGCTTAATCATTCGTATTCACTAGTCATCGTTAAGACAACTAAAGTTTCAGCGAACCGAACTTTGGAATGAAAGGAAGAAAAGATTCACTGCATGCATATATAACTGATAAGGAGTGAAAGATGAATAAGAGGAAGATTCTGACTTAGTATTCGATAAGCAAGAACATAAGTTTTCCATATTTGAGTTTGGATTTGATATATCTTGGAGTTTGATTAAACTTAAAGAAGAGATATTGATGGTTGTTAACATATGTAAACACTGGAAAAGATTTGGAGTTACTACTACTGTCTGTTGGAGCGGATTCGGGTGTGTGAAGAAATTTTTAGCTGCCTCTAACGATTTTCAAATTAAAATATAAAAAAAATAATATTCGGGAGCAATGTGAGATGTTAGGATTTTTTTACGATTCCATCTTTATTTTTTACAGAACCAATGCTACCATTCATCTTACCATTGACTTGTAGTTCTTTAAATCTAAATCATTAAATAAATTATAAATTTAATGGTTTAGATTTTAAAATAAGGAAGTAAATAGTGGGATAAAGGATGGGATCAATCTTGTTAAAGTGGTGGACAGGACCATAGAATCTCTCAAGATATTATGGATGTTCTATTATGTTGAGTGGAAATTAAATAGATATCATAGTTTGGTACCCTAAATTTAGGGGCTTGAATCCTAAGATAATCGTATGGGCTTGAAATCAAAGGGTATTATATCCCACTCCTCTTACAAAAAGTTTCGTCATCAGAACTTAACTTCAAGTCAAGAAAATATCAGTTTTTAACTTTATATAAGGAAAAGAATAATCAATGATAACATTACTAACCATATGCGAACAATTCAGGGTACTAGGCTCTCAATGATTCGGTCAATTCCCATATAGCTTCTTCTGTGATGTGTCGACTCCACAAGACTTTCACATACTCAATGTCTTGGTTCCTCAAGCTCTAAACCTTGGTATCCAAAATACGAATTGGATGCTCTACATAGGTAAGGTTCTCCTTTAATTCCACTGGAGGTATATCCAATAGCTTTATGGGATCACCTATAAATTTCCTCTAAGTTGAGACATGAAATATATTATGAATCCCTACCATCTCATTAGGTAATTCAAGTTCATAGGAAACTCTCTCAATTCTTTTCTTAATTTGATATGGTCCAATATACCGAGGACTTAACTTTCCCTTAATACCAAATCACCTTACACCTTTCATTGGTGATATCTTCAAAAATACCCAATTGCCTACTTGGAATTCCAACAGCTTTCTTCTAACTTCCATATAACTTTTTTGATGACTCTAGGTAGTTTGTATTCGTTCCCTTATTATGTGTATCTTCTCCTTAAGATCTTGTAACATTGATGGTCCAATGACTTGTTTGCTCCCTACTTCATCCCAATACATAAGGGATCTATATTTACATCCATACAATGCTTCATATGGAGCCATCTAAATGGTACTATGATAGTTGTTGTTGTAAGCGAATTCTATTAATGGCAAATGGTCATCTCAACTATCTCTAAAGTCCATCACACATGCCCTCAACATATCCTCTAGAGTTTGGATTGTTCGCTTTGATTGCCTATCACTTTGGGGATGATAAGTAGTACTAAAGTTTAACTTGGTTCCCATTTCCACTTGTAAGGATTGGCAAAATTGAGGCATAAAATGAGAATCACGATAAGATATTATCAATAATGGAACACCATGCAAATGAACTATCTCCTTGACGTGAACTTCTGTTAGTTGAGAGAATGTAGCTATTTGCATTATGGCTAAGAAATGCACTGATTTCGTGAGCCTATCTACATAACCCATATCATATCATGTTGTATCGTTATCTTTGGTAAACCATTCACAAATCCTTTATTATATGCTCCCATTTCCACTCAGGTATAGGTAAAGGTTGTAATAACCCTCTTAGTCTTTGTTGTTTAGCCTTCACCTTCTGGTAGGTCATATAATGTGATATATATTGTGTTATTTCTCCTTTCATCCCTATCTACCAAAACTTTTGCTTTAAGTCCTTATACATCTTATTATTCCCAAGTTGTAAGGAATATCTTGTACTATGAGATTCATTCAATATCACCTATTTAACTTTCGAAACCTTTGGCACACAAAGTCGTTCTTTAAATCTTAACTCTCTTGCATCATCAATTCTAAAGTTAAGGCATTGTCCAATATCATTTTTGATCCTTTGCAGCTCTACATCTCCCTTTTGAGCTTCATTGATGCTCTCAAGTAATATAGGTTCCACCTTCAGATTAGTTAACATACTGCTTTCTTCTCTTATTACAACTTCGAAGCTCAATTTCTCCATTTCTTCGATCAATTCCCATTGATTTGTAATGAGTGAAACAAAATTACCAAACTTCTTCTTGGTTAATGCATCAGCCATTGCATTAGCTTTCTTAGGGTGATAATGAATTGTAAGATAATAATTCTTCAGTAATTCCAATCACCGCCTTTGCCTCAAATTTAACTCCTTTTGGGTAAAGATATATTTCAAACTTTTGTGATCGGTATATACCTTACATTTCTCCCCATATAAGTAATGCTTCCATATTTTTAAAGCAAATCTTACAGCCACAAGTTCTAAATCATGAGTTGGGTAGTTCCATTGTGTAGCCTAAGTTGTCTTGAAGTGTAGGCAATCACCTTATGATTTTGCATTAGTATGCAGCTCGGATTCGCTTCTAGAAGCATCACAATAGATCGAATACTCTCTAAATCCATTCGGTATTGTTAATATTGGAGCGGTTACCAATCTCCTTTTAAGTTCGTGAAAACTCTCTTGACACCTATCGTTCCATTCAAATCTAACGCCTTTTCGTATCATTTAGGTCAATGGCATAGCTATTTTAGAGAAGTTTTGTACAAATCTCCTATAATAACTAGCCATTCCTAAGAAACTCCTTACTTCTGTTACAGTGGTTGGCCATGTCCATTCTATTATTGCTTTCACTTTTGCAAGGTTAATTATTGTTCCCGTACCGGATACTATATGCCCAAGAAATCCTACTTAATCCAACCAAAACTCACACTTCTTTATCTTCGCATAAAATTTGTTGTCTTTAAGAGTTTGGAGTACAATCCTCAAGTGATCTACAAGCTTTTCCTTACTCCTTGAGTATATTAAGATATCATCGATGAACACAACTACGAACTCATCTAGGTACTTTTTAAAGACACAATTCATCTAATCTATGAATGCAGTAGGAGCATTTGTTAACCTAAACAGCATTACTAAAAATTCATAATGCTCATACCTAGTCCTAAAGGCACTCTTATGTACATCTTCTTCCTTAATTTTCAATTAATGGTAACTGGATTGTAAATCTATTTTCAAGAATACTATGGATCCCTTTAGATGATCAAATAAGTCATTAATCCTAAGAAGTAAGTATTTGTTCTTTATTGTCGCTTTGCTTAATTCTCGATAATCTATACATAATCGGAGACTTCCATCTTTCTTCTTAACAAATAACACAGGTACGCCCTATGGAGATGTGCTTGGCCTTATGAATCCTTTGTCAAGTAGCTCTTGTAGTTGCTTCTTCGATTCTACCAATTCTGTAAGAGCCATTCGTAGGGTGCCTTAGAGATAGATGTTGTATCCGGTATGAGATCTATGGTAAATTCAATCTCCTTATCTGGTGGTAGTCCAGGCAAATCCTTAGGAAAAATCTCGGGATATTCAAATACTACTGGTATATCTTCCAATCTTACTTCTTAAACTTAGGTATCTACTACTGAAGCTAAAAATCCTATGTTACCATTTCTTACAAGCTTCTCAACTTTGCTTGCTGAAACTATTCAAGGGGTTGCCTTTCTAGAACTTCCTTTAAAGTGAAATTCTTCTCCATCAGGCTTCTTACATACCACATCTTTCCTTTACAGTCCACATTTGCTCGATGCTCAATTAACTAATCCATTCCCAGTATAGTATCAAATTCTTTCATATCCAATACTACTGATTCCACTAACAATTTATATAGATCTATATACACATTGCCTCCCCTTAACTTTTGTTACACTACTTACTATCTTCTAGAAGGAGTCATCACTATCATATCATACCTTAGAATCTCTATTGGAAGTCTATTCCTATCAGCATAGTTTATGGATACGTAAGAATGTATTGCTCCTGTATTAAACAATGTATTAACATAGTTATCTTCTAAGTAAACCAATCTTATAACTATGTTGTCATCCCTACCTTCCTCATCTTGGATTGCATACACCCTTCCTTGAACTCTAGGTCTAGATCCAACATCTCCTGTCGGTTATTTTTATTAGCAGGTGTTAAACTATTGGCTTGAGTTTGATTTGGTCTTGCTTGTTAATTCGCAGTACGTTAAGTGGCATTATGTCCCGTCTGACGATACTTATAGCAATATATACTTCTAGGGTACTAGTTCTAGCATTGCTTAGCCATATGCCCAACTTCTCTACACCTAAAACATTTCTAGCAAAGTGGCATAGCTCCACTTAGCCTCTGATTCTTGTTAAGGGGTTGATATGCCCTTTTTGCGCTTATCATTTTATGGCAACTGCTAGAACTTGCCATAAATTTCCTTTTCTTACTTTCTATTTCTTTAATTACCCTTTGTAAGTCACGAGCTTGCTTAATCAAACAAGTCTCATTGATCAGATTAGCATATCATACCGACCTTATCCTTTTCAACTTAACTTGAAAATAAAGATCAAGTCCAGCCTTAAATTGACCAACCTTAGCAAGTTCATTATTTGTACCACTTCTGAGGCAAATTTCAACAACCTATTAAACTTCCGTTCATATTCTTCAATAGTCCTTCCCACTTGCCTCAACTTATAATACTCCTCACACATTTTCTCCTTCATACATTTAGGGAAGTATTGCTCTAGAAACGCATTCCTAAAGGCATTCTAATCTATGGATTTTTCCATTGTTTGTTTCTTCTCCTCTACCAATTATTCATACGTCCATCTAATAAAATAGCAGCAATCCCTACCTTTCTATTATCTTCGACCTCGTGTACTTCAAAAGCTTTTTCTAACGAATTAATCCATTCTTCTACAACTAAAGGTCAATTTTTTTCCTGCTAAATGGTTTCACTATATGTTGCACCCGAGCTAACTTATCCCCATTTGCTCAACTAGCCCCAGCCAAAACAGTAGCAAGTTGCTGTACTACATCCATTACTTATATTGGCAAAGTGTGATCAGGTTAGAGTTGTTGTTCCTCCCTAATTTATCTCCTAGGATTAGTTGATGAACCATGATCCCCACTTACACGTGTTTGCACCATTGTCTGGATAGTAGTAAACACAATAGACACAATCAGTTTTCTTATATTGGTCGCTACTAACAAAGTTAAGTTCATATGGCACTTTGCTACCCTACACACCTCATATGCGTCTAGTATTACAATCCTAAATTCATGCTCTGATATCACCTAAAGGATGTCACATCCTGGCATAGCACATATTGTACCATCACATAGGAATACCTGTGTATACTCAACAAAAGTTTTATTTATAACAAAAGAGTATTATAACCAAGTTCAACTTCATACCTATTTATACAAAAAGTACATTTGTCAAACTTATCCAAACCTAAAATACAGTATTTTTTTTCATATGTACAAATCCTTTATAGAAATAAGAATAAAATACTGCAAGACTTCTTCAAAAACAGCTGACTCCATCTTAAGTGCTCTCAAAAGACCTTTCCCCCTAACTAATGTTGCCTTATTAATTCTCTTCATAACCTGAAGATACATAAGTATCCCCTTAACTCTCTGTGAGCTAAGTGAGAGTGGATAAAACAAAATACAAAAAAAAAGCACAATACATATTCACCTAAATCAATGCTATAAGATATTCAATTTCATGATCCAAGTTACCAGTACAAACTGTTTATGCAGGAAATTCGTACTATGCTCATGCATGTGACATGTATTAATACCAATATCTTATACTTTTCCAATTCTTCATCCGGTTAATCAACATACTCAAATATTTGGATACTGCATTTAGGAACCTAGGGCAATAAGGAGCTGTTTGGGAGTAGGACCCCCAACAAAATCATCTACTGTGGTTTGAAAATCCAATACATAGTCAATCACACATCGTCATCATAGCCAGAATAAGTTGAGTAATGCCATTCTATATGCTCAAAAGCCAACTCAGCAGTGTTTAAGCTTTTAGAAACTCAACTTATAAGTCTTTTTGTGCCATACCATGAATACAATAAACAGTACAATAACCCAGTATCAAGCATGAATCTTAAGTTCCATATTATAAACAATTTAACTATCTCAATTCTAGCTTCGTTTCTTATCTTTATATTACATTCTTTTATATATGGTTCACTTGGGTGAACACCCTAAAGAGCAGTTCAGTTTCCAAGTTTTCCAAATAGAAACACATATTAATGAATTAGTCATATATGAGGAAACATTTCACTCAATCAACACACATTCAATAAAATCATGTATTTAGTCAATCCAACACATTATTATAGTTCACGACACAAGTGGCTCTAAGTCAAGTAGACATAGGTCTACTTACACAAGAATAGAAATATCCACTTACACGAGCTTAATAGTAGCGTAAAATCCTAATTTTTACCAAGTGATCCTTCCTCACCTATCACATCTAGAAAAATATATACAAACCCTAAGTCAACTACGGGCTGATACTAAGTTCTTATGCGTTTTCACTATTGCGTTTCCAAACTTATTTTGACTATATCTTATTCATTTCTTATTTGATTTTAATAAACTTTATATCGTTATGATCGTTATTTTGAGTACTATTAAGATATCTTAAGAATAAAGACTAATCAATATTTCCAAATGTCCAAAAATGCCTTTTCATGTTACTAATTCAACCGTATGTTATTATAACTTCGTAATTAATCCAAATAAACCTTAAATCTAAATTAAAAATCCTAAAATTCCATATTTCCAAAACCAAACAGCACCTATTATGTTCCTTAAATATCATTCTTTTACAAATTCAACAAATATCTCATTAGGACTAATTACTATATCATATATTAGGCTAATATATAGATTTATATCCTGAAAATACATTATAAATAGTATACAAGCCTAAATAATTCCATGAAAAATTCTATAGACTCATAAAAATATGCCGTTTAATTATTGACCAAGAATTGTACTAAACTAGCTATTGTATATTTTTACGAAAATAGTGGTCTTAACTCAAAATTAGTGAAAATCAAACAAATAAGTGAACTTAATCACAAAATAAAAATAAAGTGTTCCAAACGTCATTATAAACTTCTAGAAATCATAATACATAGGGCTTGTACTTTGATTTTGTTAAAAGCTAATTAATTCAATAAAATAGTGAAATTGCCAATTTTATCCAAAATAATTACAACAAATAGTCAACATAATTATTTTTAAAAATTCTTGTTACTAAAATTAAATGCATATATTAATTATGTTACGTTTAAATTTTCAACTTGAAAGGACATTATTTAATATTTCTAAAATTTAATTCAATTTTCATTCAAATAGAGCCATTTCTTAAGAACCTTATATTTCCAATAATTATTTCACTAAAATAAAATTACTACATTAATCTACATATAAAATAACTCCAAAAAACAAGTTTCATAATTAAATAACATCATTTACTATTTTTAGAAAATTTACAAAGTTTCAACCGAAAATTTGGTTTACCTAAATCGGCTGTCTTTGGCCATCTTCTAGCTACCCAACCTTATTGAAACACTTCCTCTGGTGGTGCTTTCTTTGACCCCAAATGGCTACCACAACTGGACACCAATAATCTATTGATTCGCTCTAAATTAGATTCATGCCCTGTTTTTGCTCTAATTTTCTTAAGTGATTTTCTTGTATATTTAGAATTCCAAAATGTTGTTTTTTAAGTGTATATGCCCTATTTATATTTTCCAAATGGATTAGGATTAATAAAAATTAGACATATGGCAGACACATATCATTTTTTTTTATTTTTCAAAACATAAGGTGTCAATTTCTTATTTTTTACGTTTTGACTCATCGATTATAATTGATCTTAAGCTACCACATCATTGGATGACTCGTCCTTTCATTTTTTTATTAATTTTCTGTTATTTTATATTAATTTATCTTATTATAAAATAATTTATTATTATATATATGTATTTAATACATATAATGCATATTGTATGTTAATACATGTATATTACATATAATACAACTTCATTTATTATTTTTATAAGTTAAATAACTTATTTCTAATATCTCGCTATATCTAAATACTTAAATTTCACGTTTTTTATATTTATCGGCTTTAGTGATAAATTAACCTTTTTTAAATTAATATTTTCATATAGCTTATTTTGAGAAATTGACTTTACTTCAATTACTTTGTCTAATATTTCTAACCTTATTATAAAGTTTGAAATTAAATAGATATCATAACCTGGCTCCCTAAATTTAGGGGCTTGAATGCTAAAGTAATCATATGGGCTCAAAATCTTAAAGTATTACACCCTAAGCCCTATAAGATTCATCAACAAAATGAGAAGGGTGCTCTACTTATTACTAAGCAAGTCAAAGTATCGATCACTGTTGGTGATTGATACAAAGACGAGATGCTGTATGACATCCTACTCATGTGTGCTTCACACATTCTACTTGGCTGATCTTAGCTGTTTGATTTGAAGGTATTCTACGATGGGTATAGGAATACTTATATATTCTAAAAGGATGGAGAGAAGGTTATACTAACCCTAATGAACCCTGAAGAAGTTCAAGAGTTGCAAGAAAAGACTACCAGATCGCTATAGAGAAAATCCTTAGTGATTTTTCAAGCCCAATTTTCCAAAGATGTTAAGGCAAAAAAGTGTGTATTCTTATTATTCAAAAGGCTACTAGAGTTGAAGGAAATCAGAGCATTACTTGCCGAGGTACACATATTGCTTCAAGAGTATGCCAACTTATTACTTACCAAGATGTTGAGAGGTTTACCCCCTATTAGAGGTATAAAGCATTGCATTGACCTCCAGCTTGGAGCTGCTTTACCTAATAAACTTGCTTATAAAATCAATTCTGAGTAGGTAACTGAGCTAAAAAAACAAGTTGACAACTTGATTAAGTGTGAATATGTTTGAGAAAGCATGAGCCCTTGTGTTGTGCTAGCTATCCTAGTGTTGAAAAAGGATGGCTCATGAAGAATGTGCATTGATAGCTGAATAATCAACAAAATCACTATTAAGTACCGATATTTGTTCCTACAATTGGATGATATGCTCAATGAGTTACATGGTGCAAAGTATTTTTGGAGATTGACCTAAAGAGTAGCTATCATCAGATTTGAGTGAGACCTAAAGATAAGTGGAAAATTGCATTCAAAACAAACGATAATTTATTCGAGTGGATGATGATTTTGTTTAGTCTTACAAATGCATCGAGCACCTTTATGTGGCTCATGAATCATGTTTTGAGATCATTGATTGGTAAAAGTATTGTTATTTACTTTGATGATCTTCTGACATACAGTGCTAACCTCATTTCTCACGTCATGCACTTGAGATATGTATTTGATATCTTTCATGCTTAGCAATTATTTAGCAATTTGAAGAAATATGTGTTTTGTTAGAGCGAGGTAGTATTCCTTGGATATGTTGCCTCTAGAGGAGGAATCATAGTTGATGATGAAAAGACTCGAGCTATTCTCCAATGGCCAACACTAACCAATGCTGCCAAAGTAAGGAGTTTCCATGGTCTAGATTCATTATATTGAAGATTCATTCGAAACTTTAGTTTTATAGCTGCCCCATTGACCAAATTGACTAAGAAGAACTCTGAATTCAAATGGTCTAGGAAAGCTCAAAAGAGTTTTAAAGAGGTCAAGTCCAAGTTGACTTCTACCCCAGTATTAGTACTTCTTGACTTTGACAAGGTTTTTGAGCTAGAATGTGATGCATTTGGAGTTGATATCGAATTTGCTAGTGTGCAAATTATCCAATATACTAGTAAAATAGAAAATTGGAAAGCAATAGCTAGAGTATTTGGATATTTATAGAAAACTAAGAAATTGAGTTTGCACTATGGTGAATTTCTAGCTATATAAAGGGATTCTCTTATGCAAGTTGGATCACTAATGTAAGTGATCACGTATCTATTGCTAAGTAGATATTCACCCTTAGTGGTGGTGCAATAAGTTGAAATTCTAAGAAGCAAACTTATATCACATGAAGAAATTAACGATATTTCTTTATCTTTCAAGTTGTTTTGTTGGATTGATTATAGGTTGATGTATCACCACCATGATGATATAACAAACAGTTCCTCTATCTCGCATGATGAGTTAAGGAGAGAAGGTAAAGAATAACAAATAAAAAGAAAAGATAGAATTGAGAAACTGTAAAGGCATCCTTTATGCATTGCATATGACTTTACAATGGAATTTACACTGATACGAGGTGTATGGAGGCTAAATTCATAGCTTTATCTTCAGCCAAAAAAGTAGCGGAATGGCTTAGAAATTTGTTATTAAAAATAGAGTTGTGGCCACACCCAATGTCAGCAATTTTAATCTTTTATGATAACCAATCAATTAGGTCACATCCCTATCGTAAAATTTATAATATAAAGTCTAAACTTGTTGAGCTAAGACATGAGTATGGTAATGTAAAACCCATGAAAATAAAACAATAATAAATAAGAAAATAAGGGTCAAGGAGTAGTTAAGTAATAAGATTTTTATAAGAGCAATAAAGTAGATTTTGACCCTTAAGTATAAAAGGGTCTATTTCCACTTCATGTCTCATTTTGTAGAAAACTCTCTTGAGAACCAGTTGGAGTAAGACAACAAGCCGAGAACCTCTACTCTTGATTATTGGATTTGATTCTACATTGATTGTAGAAGGCATTGTGATATTGTAAAAGTTAGTGTTGGAGAAGAGAAGGCAAAAGTTAAGAAATGAGGAAAAACCCTAATTTGGTAAGAGAATTGTTAGAACTTTAATAAACAATAGAGTTTTGTATTAAATAATGATTATTGATAGTACGATTTCAAGAAATTTAATCAAATCTTGGTTAAAGTGTGATTTGCAGTTATCACTAGGGTTAGCAAACAAGGTTAGTTTATGATAATTATTGTTATTGTTGTTTTGATTTCATATGTAGGAACACATCTAAGTGTTCCATTGTGTTATTTGATAAGAAGGATCAAAATTAGAAAGGACTTAGAGTGTTGGATGAGTTAGGGTCAAATCAAGATGGATTGGGGGGGTTGAAAGTCAAAAAAGGAGAGAAGAATCTTAATTAGGGATGATAATCGGCAATGATCATAGGCGTAATCTTACTATAAACCCCATTGCAAGTTTTGAATTGAAGAAATTAAGGTCAAAGAGGATCATGGTTAGCATCACAAGCATAAAATTTTGGTGCAATTTGATGGTTTGAGTTTAAAGAAGGATCATGGTCAAGATCATAGATGTGAAACATAGGTATAGTCTTGTCCCTTTCCTTTTCCCCTTATTTCTCACTTCTTACCCTCCTAAACCTTAACCTAAGAGGGACCTTAAAACTTAAAGCTTAAACCTTAGATAAAGCTAATACTGAGGCTTAAGAACGAGTAAGACAAGTAAGCAAAAGACTTAGCTAAGAAGTAGTAACTTAAAAACAGGATTTGAAAGGAGTTATTCTTTTGCATACTTCAGGTGTTGTCATTGAAAAGACCTTTGAGTTAGATACTTTTAGTTATTCCTAAGACTAAGGTATGTAGACTCTTTAGTTATTACTTATGCTTGTGTAGCTAACTGCTATTGAGCCAAACTTATAAATATTTGGTAAAGTTTCAAGATGTCGCTTGCGTTTAGTTGGGCTTAGGGGTTCATAGTACTAGTGTCCCTAAGGTAGCACCTCAATGATACTTAGGATTTTATCCCTAGTGGAGTCCCCCTAGAAATGATCTAAGGTGAATAGGATGATGTCTAGAGGTTGTAGTACTAGTGTCCTGATACTAGTTGGGCTAGGTAATGTCTAGGGCTTGCAATATCAATGTCTTAGTACTAGTTTACACAAAGGCCATAGTGCCATTATCCTTACCTAAGAACTATGTAGAGAGTCATGAGTTACTAATGAGTGTTGAAGCCTACAATTTGATAATCCTAATCACCAAAATCACCAAACCTATTTTGAAGCTCTTTCCAAAAAGACTATTTCCCAATCAAGCTTCATTGATTGAGAAGTGTTGAAGCTTACAAACATGAAACCCGAAATTCATGCCATGGTTAAGAAAGTAGGCTAGGATAGGTTGTTTTCCATTCAAGAACCTATTTACAAAGAATTGACTCTCAAATTCGTTACTACCATGTCACTAAAACATGACTAAATCCCCTGTGGAACTTGAAACATAATTTCATTCCAACTTCAAAACACTGAATTTGACCTCTCTATAGCCTAGTTCGGGGTTTTAATGGGGATTTATGATAAGGCATTTGTCCAATTATTAGAATTCTACACACTTCCATGTAAATTACCTTGTAGTGTTACCCTCGTACATTGTTGGCTCAAACTAAGTGGTGAGAAGATATATAATACTAAATTTATAAGAGAATCTGATACAAATTGAGGCTAAGGATTGACAAGGTCGACCGCAAAGGGTGGGTCCAAGCTTATGGAAAGCTTGAAAATAGGGGTGGAACTGCATGCGTAACAAGAAAGAAAACAAGGAAAACCTACTATCAGCTTCAAGGATATGACATACCAAGGAACTATAAAGGACTCATGGCTTAACTCGATATGATGCACGAACTTATTCAATGAAGGTACTTGCTACTTAGCCTTGCTTATAGGTTAGACAAGAGTGGAGCAAGCAAAGGAAATGCTTACAAAAATGAAGTATATTCTATATTGAAGATGTCTAAAAATCTATTTGCTGCTACATTTACAATGGTTATTTATAGCTAAAATATTAAGGCAACAACTATAAATGGAAATGACTAAAAAAGGTAAAGTCCTAAATAAGTAATGTACAAAGAATGGAAAAAGGGCATAAAGAGAAAATCAAGAAAAGCATCCATCTTTATATGGAAGATTCTGTCTTATGATTGCTCAGACACATGGTAGATGGTTAATGGTAGCGTTTTTATCTGAAATAAACTCTATATGGCCAAGATAGAGGTCACCGAGTAAAGGTGCCAAGTAGGGGTACCTAGCAGAGGTGATGATTCATCCTAAGTGAGTTCAGCTTGGACATGCTTTGACCAATCTAGATTTAGGTTAGCCAAGCTAGAGGTTAAGTGGCCAAGTTGTTGTCCAAACTCATCTCAGGTCGGCAATTAGAGAATATTGATAAATACGAGAGGGTTTGACATAGATAAGACGATAGACCAGTGGATTGAAGCAGCTTGAACTCATCAGGTGTAGGACGGCATAGAAAAACTCATTTAGTCATACTCTCAACATAGGTCCTCTACTCTAATTCCTATCTAAATCTCACTTGAAAAATCTCCATTGGCTTCTTACACACACAATTAGCAAAAGAGGGAAGAGCACCAGAGTGGTGGTTATGCATGAGGTCTTATACCTTTATAGCCTTAGAGAAGGATACCCCATTAACTTAGCAGTATCTCTTACATTCTACAAGTGACATCAAGTAACCAATTCTTGAGTGAATGAATTAGGTTGTAGACCTTATGTTACCATCTTAGCAAAGCAACTTAAGCTTCTCGTTGACAATCCTCAACTCATAATGATCTAAAATGCAACTCCGATGAATCTTTTAACCTTTCATTAGATGGAACTTCTTCCTGATAAAGTCAACAAATTATCCCTTAAAAGGAAGGAAAGCAAAAACTCCAATGATGAATTAGTGAAAGAAGCAAAGAAATTGAAAACCTAAGTTCAAAAATTGGGTAAATCATAAGAGATTATTGAACAATCTTTAGAAAGGCTATTTAGGACACAAAGTAAGATGATGTAGTTTTGTAGCAACCTCATTGACCAAGGCAAGATGAAAATTCCTCCACCAATGGATGAGGAATTGATTGATGTGGCGAGGAGGATGAACTTAGAGGATAACAAGGAGGAGGAAAAAGTGACATCAAGAACCTAAGAAGAAGAGGAACCTTCCAAAGGCAAGGCAGAGAACACACCCATCAATTTTAAGTCAGAAGATGAAACCAATGTAGAAGACTTAGATTTCTTTTAAGAATTTAGAATTATTTGTCTTGTTTAGGTGTTCTCTAGATTTGATAATTTTGATTTTTAGTCCAAATAATTTGCTTAGTTAGTTAATTCATTCATTGAATTTTCATGTTTTAATTTCAAGTTTTAGTTTTTGTTCATTCAATGAATTAATAAAAGTTTCTTTTCCATATATCCTCTTCTCTCTTTATGTTAAGTGTGTTAATCTAGATCTTTTGAGTTGATGAACTCCAACAAATCACACTAAATTCTCAATAGATAATTTAAGACAACTTCAAATATTTAGAGGAGTATTGTTTTTTCCTATGCTCATATTTTTCTTCTTTACTATAGTTGTTTACACTAATTTTTTATATTATTAAGAGTTCGGTACATTGAGGACAATATACTAAATTAAGTATAAGGAAGGGGTATACAACTATTATTCAAAGATCAAATCGTTGATTTTTAGCCTCAATTTTTTTTTTCAATATTTCAATTCCCAGTTACTACAAAAATAGTGTTTGTATTGAATTTTTCCTAAGTCATTATTGCACATGGAACATGTTGTTGTGTGGTTTTCGGATTATTTCCTTCTTGTTAAGTACAAAGAACTAAAGGGTACCAGAGCCAGTCTAATACGGCCACTCCAATGCCTTAGTCAGTAAATGAATTTAGTGAGAAAATAAAGTAAGTAGTTTGGGGTCTTAAATCGTTCTTACAGTGCTTCTTCTCCGTATTTATAGGTCAATGTTAAGTGTCTGAAATAATAGGTAATCGCATGATTATTAGGATACGTAAAGACCTCTTGATCAAGTACATTCCTCAAATGTATGAATAATGAACAGTTATGTAATATAACTGTACTACGTGATAATTGTTGGTGCCACTTTCCTTAAATTCAAATCAGATACCGATCTATGTTAATCGACGTTAGCCAAGAAATGAGTTACTCAATATATCAACAATCAAGTGGCAGAATGAAATCCAACTATCAACATTTGCCCCTCAATTCCTATGGTTAAGGGTTCAACTAAGGGAGTAAATATTTCAATATTCTTTGTAGGGTTGAGCAAAGAATAATTTCCTAAATGCTGAGTAATGTAAGAAGTTCCTTGATTTCCATTTAGAATGACAAATCATATCCTATTCGAAAGGTCGCAACTTTTCAAGCCTATTAAAAGACTAAATGGTAGTACGTACGACAACTATCACCCTAGCCATAATTACACCACAAGCACTAATAGCTGTCAGAGCCTTGATAACCATTGGATCTTTGTCTCGAAACACATATCAATACTCTACACCATCATCCAAGCAACACATCATTTCTATCAGAAATGTATTATAGTTACGAGGGTAAATCATCTATATTTAAGGAATTTTCAATATCGACAACAGATTTCATCTTCATTAGCATCCATAAGCTTTCACTTGCTTCCATCATTTCATCTTCGCCTTTAAAATCTTCAAAAAGTTCTATGACATTCGTTATAGTCAAGATTGCGTATGGTTCGAAACGTAATTTTATCAACTTGTTCTTTTAGATTTTGAAGAAACTGAGACTAAGGCTATTTCTCCCTCCTCCACTAAAGAAGGAGCGAGACGACATGTTCCTCAATTAGCTCAATCGATAGTGTAGTTGAGTGGTGGGATAAGCTTGCTCGAATGAACTCTCTTACAAAAAATACTTATCTAGAAGACAAAGAAAGAAGATTTGTGGCAAGGTATTTGTATAATAATATAATTTACTTTAGTAATTCACCAGACAGAGTGGTCAGTACTACCGATAAAGTTCTTATTTCGAAATATAACAAATACTAATAAGACCTTCCCAAAACGTGGAATCTTAGGAGGCCGAGAGAAAAGGAAAGGGTATGCTTTCCAAGGGAGCATGAATTTCACATCTATTTGAAATATCTCAACTTTAGACTATGCTTCCCATTCTCGACTTTTGTCAAGCAGTTCTTCAACTATTTCCGAGTTGCACCAAGTATGCTTTCACCAAACACTTATTGACTTCTTTTAGCTTTCGAGATTGTTTGCAAAGAACTCGAGGTCAAGGCTACACCTCAATTATTTAGGTACTTCTTTATAATAAGGAGGCAGCTCGATGGTTGGTACTTTTGCAGCCGCTAGGCATAGGTAAAAGTTCATGGATGAGTTAGAGTCCAAGATCTACAAGTAGTATGATAAGTTTGTATCTATCATTTCAAATGAAGAATTGGATTTTTTGACCCATTAAACTGAACCTATCCGCACCAAGGATATTGAATTGATGCCAAATAATGCTGTTGCGGCAAAGAAGATCTAAGAAAGAAGAAAAAACAAAATGTTTTACTAAGACGTTGAGAGAATAATAAGGCGATATGAGAACGGGAAGCTAGTTTTCTCTAATAAGGAAGGTATGCTATTGAATAACTACTGTGCCGAGTAGAGTTACAAGGGGAAAGCCATTGTCGTGACAATAAAGGAAGAATAGTTGCCTTTGAGCATTGCTCAACACGAAAAATGTAAGTCTTTTATTCCTTGCTTTATTGTTAATGTATCGACATTGTATTGTAGAGATGGGCATTGGCGATGTAAACCCCACCAAATCGCTTGCCCAAGCCAAAGCCAAAAAAATCCAAAGCTGACAAATGTATAATCTCTACGGTTGCTGTTACTTGATCGACTACTACTAAGAAAGCCATAAAAGAGGGAGCAACAAAACAAGCAGCAACCTAGAAGAAGGCCTCTCGTCTAGCAAAGAGGCAACAAGGGAATGAGAAAGCTAAGACTACTATAGCCACATTGGTCGAAGTGGTCACAACTCAGGAAGGTATTCCTCAAGTTGAAGAGCCGTGAGAACCTAGCTAAGAAATTGGCAGTTGCAGTGGAAATGAAGCCATACATCTAAAAGCTACCAAAGGAGCATCAATTCAAGCGAATGTTGTGTTGAGTCCCCACAAGAGAAGTAATAAGGAGCTTGCTGGCTAACTTCCTCCTAAGAAGTCTAAGACTTTAGATGAGACGACGAAGAAGGCAATGAGGAACGAAGCTTTTAGCATCAATAGTGCCGAATTCATCCTACTTAATGAGTGGGCATGTATTTTGTTCTACTCTAGGGCCACAACATCCTCCATATTGACTTGGCACTAGGCGATAGGACTAAATCCATGGACTTGATGGAAGGTGTCATTCTTCCTAAGGATAGGGAAATTGCAAAAAAGGACGTCAATAGAGTTGATGGCTGTAATAAGGCGCACATTGTAGCCAAATTGTATTATGTAAGTATCAATTGAATCCTTTTAATTGTTAAGCATGTTTTATTGCTAACAATCATGTTTGTTTATAGATTAGTAACCACGTTCTAACGACTTTAGATGAAGTCAACAAAGAAATGAAAAAGGTAATAATAGTAATAATTTTTATGTAGTCTACTAGGTGGTCTAGCAAATTCATCATTTCATATTGTTAACTTGCTACAAAAAATTAAGGATGCATATGATTCCTCAAAGGCTTAGACTATGACTATTGAAAATGCAAGAATCACGGTTGAGATGGAGGCTAGAAAATATCAAGATGAACTTGCTACCGAGAAACTAGC
Organism: Lumnitzera littorea; assembly: GCA_024138015.1. NCBI lineage: Eukaryota > Viridiplantae > Streptophyta > Magnoliopsida > Myrtales > Combretaceae > Lumnitzera > Lumnitzera littorea. The sequence continues at coordinate 56,844,127 of JAMXBB010000008.1, forward strand.
ACATTCTTTGACTACCAATGAAGTCTCAAGCCTCAAGGCTAAAGTCGATGAGCAATATAAAGAGGCCTAAAACCTAAAGGAGGAGCTTTGTAAGAAAAAAGAAGAGTGATAGGGTTTGGGCCGAACACTCAACTCAATGAGTAACAAGGAAGATAGGCTCAGGATGTAGATAAAAGAATTAAAGACCAATAACTCTAAACTACAAAGCTGTATTGCCGAATTAGAGGAGGCAGTGAAAAATGTTCCATCTATTAAAGAGGCACTTGAAATTGTGACTCCAAGTCAACAGTATGAGAGATTATTGAGGAAAAAGTTATTGGAGGGGGTCCAAGTGGTAAGAGAAGAAATCCTAAAGTTCCACCTTAAATATGATCTTTCATGCTTGGACTTCGCCAACATTGATGATCAAGTCAATAGTTATGACGAAGAAGCCGACAAAGGATCAAGTGCCAAGATCCATACGCATGATGATAACGAAGCTCGTGTTGAAAATCCGGGTGATGACAAAGATCGTCTATCCAAGGAAAATCCTTATGTGCACAAAGAGAAATCCACTTGTCCAAAAAGCCTAAGCACCAAAAAAGAGATATGCTCCAATAAGGCTCGGACTTTCGATCAAGAAAATACCTCTGCTCAGTCTATGAATAGATCAAAAGATTGTTCCCCTTGTAATTCGTTCGTTTTTTTTTTCTTTTGTATGGATAGTGTTTGACCAAGTGGTCAAACATTTATTGTTGTATTTGTTATTAATCTTATGCACATTTGCTCACGCGTAATTTAGTAGTTTTGGACACATTTTATTTCATGCATTTTTTAGTATCTTAGCATGTTCTATTTCACAAGCCGTACTTTCTCAGCACATTTTAATTCACACACCTAATTTTCTCTACATATTTTATTTCACACTCCTAGTTGTCTCAGCATGTTTTATTTCATACACCTCATTTAGGTGTCTTTTTTAGAGACATTATCCGTTAGTCATTTGAGATGTGGACTAATTGTCTTACTTGATCCATGAGATCACCTCTATGAATTAATGCACTCATTATTTGACTTTTTGACTTACTTGTAAAGCTCGCTAATTGTAATAGGTTTGAACTTATTAAATACTGGTTTATTCACCATGTAATTTGAACATGATAATAATTCGTTGATCATAAAAGATCAGGAAGAGGAATAAGTTAGAGTTGTAACTTTGAACATGATTTTCTTTCAAAACAATTAGGCCATTGCCATACAAAACAAATGGAAATGCTTCATAGCATCAAAAGATTTAATTAAAATAAAGCTTCAAATTCTTGGCATTCATGCATGAGGGATGACTATTCTACCAACCTTTTTAGTCAATAAGCTCCCTCGCTAAAAACTTCTTGGACCTTAATAGGATCCTCCCAATTTGCATCGAGCTTCCCTTGCTTCTTTCATGCACCAATCGCCTCTAGTTTCCAGTAAACTAAATCTTCAGGCTAAAATACCTTATGCTTTACCTTTTGATTATAATACCTAGCTATCCTATGCTAATATGCTGCAATTCTTGCTCTTGTGACATCTCTGATTTCTTTAGTTGTATCCAAATTAGCCATTAAAACAACATGATTGATCATCATGTCAAAATTCTACATGCATAGATTTAGTAGGTCTAACTCAATCAGCAACACTACTTCTGTACCATACACCAATCTGAAGGGCGTTTCCACTATTGCGATTTTGTAGGTAGTCTGGTATCCCCATAAAACATCTTAAATTCGATAGCCCATTTTCCTTAAGCTTGGTTAACCTTCCTCCTTAAACTGTGTAAGATGATCTTATTAATAGCTTTCAATTACCCATTAATCTAAGGTTTATCTATACAAGTGTAATTTAAGGGGATGTTGTATTTCTCACAAAATGCACGAAATTTGCCATTGTCAAATTGGGTTCCATTGTCCATGATTATCATAAATGGGACTTCAAACCTTAATATAATGAAGTTGAAAACAAATGCCTCATCTTCTATACAATGATATTTGCCAATGCTTCAACATCTACCCACTTTGTGAAATAATTCATAGCAACAATGATGAATTGTCACTAAGCTATAGACTTCAAAAATGGTGCAAGGATATCTAATCCCCATTGGGCAAAGAGCTAAGGATTGGCTTGGTAGCACAATTCAGTAGAAGGTACATAACTTGATGCCTCATGCTTATGGCATTATGGACAATGCCGAATAGCTATTCTTGCATCATCTTTCATTGTCAGCTAATAATAGCCAAGTCACAATGTATAGATATACAACATTTATGCTTTCACATGATTGCTGCATATACCATTAAACAGTTTAGATAATACCCATCATGTGTCTCTCAAAGGAATGCACCAAAGATAAGGTTGGGATATACTACGTTTGTACAGTTGATCATTGATCAGCGTGTAATTTACAGCTTGATAAACCGATCTCTAAACCACTTTCCTATCAATAGGGAGGACAACATCCTTCAGATATTCTACAATCGAATCCATCTAAGATTTCTCTTTCAAGCAAGGAGCTAGTTCATAGCTCTACAACACAATTGGTGAACTCTTGTAGGGAAGAAACTCAACAAAAAGTTTGTCGCTCAATTCACGAAATGCCATAATAGCCAACTTCGATAGCTTGTCAACGATGATATTCTTTCTCCTTGGTATTTTGTGAATTGAAAAGGACTAAAATTCTTCCATGAGCACTCATATTATCAACAAGTACTTGTTCATTTCTTCTTCCTTCACTACATAAATTCCTTTGACTTAATTCACAACAAGTTGTGAATTCAAGAAAACTTTAACTTTCACGACATCAACTTCCTTTGCTTATCTGAGTCCTGCAATCAAGGCCTCATATTCCGCTTCATTGCTGCTAAATGGAAATCCAAATTTCAGAGCATAACTAACCTTAACATTGTGAGGTCCCTATAGGATAAGACTCGCACCACTTCCTTCTCTAGTCAAAGAACCATTGACATAGAGATTCCATATTGGCTTCTCAACAATATCTATGATGTCTTCTTCACCTACTAACTTAGCTACAAAATCTACCAACAGTTAAGCTTTTAATGCCGTTCTAGGTTTATATTATACGCTATTAGCACTTAGCTCTAAGGTGCATTTCATCATCCTTCTTGAAGAATCTAGCCATTGCTATGCTTGCTGCAAAAGTTGATCAGTAAGGACAATAATTTAGTGAGCCTCAAAGTACGGTTTTAACTTCCTTGCCAAGAGAACCACTACTAACACAAATTTCTCAATTTCGGTGTATTAATGCTCCAGTCCTTACAGGACATGACTCATAATAAATTGGCCAATGCTCTTTACCATCAATTTAAACCAACATAGAGGAAAGTACCTAGCTAACTAATCGACAAGTATAAATATAAGTTCTCTCTTATAATTAGTGTCAAGAATATTGGTGCTGACGTAAGAAATTCTTTAAGCTCACTAAATGCTCTTTTGCACTCATTCATCCACTTGAAGTGTTCTTTAAAATTTTAAAGAATTTTTTACACCTATCCGCACTCCTTAAAACAAACCTTTTGACGGTGGCAATTCATCTAGTTAGCTTCTGAGCCTCTTTGATAGGACAAGGGGACTTCAAGTTTCTGATCACATCTATCATCCTTAGATTTGCTTCAATACTACTTCGAGTGACCATATAACCTAAATACTTACCTGAAGCAGCATCGAAGATGCATTTCTATAGATTCAACTTTATATTGTATCTCCTTAAAGTACCAAACGTCTTCTCAAGATCAGTGAGATGCCAATCCTTTGTCATGCTTTTCATAATCATATCATTGACATACACTTCGACATTTCAATGAATCTATGACTTGAATATTATAGTTACAAGTCGCCAATAGGTTGCTCTAGTGCTTTCCAACTCGAAGGGCATCACTGTATAACGGTATGTTCCAAAGTTAGTGATGAATGATGTGTGAACTTCATCTTCCTCATCCATTTTAATTTGGTTATAGCTAGAAAAAGCATCCATGAAAGAGAGCAAAGCATGCTCAGCAGTCGAATCAACCATATAATCTATTCTCACCAAAAGAAAGCAATCTTTAGGACAAGCCTTGTTTAAATCTGTGAAGTCTATGCACATATGCCACTTACCATTAGACTTCTTAACTAACACACAGTTAGCTAGCTAAGTTAGATAAGGTTCTTTCTGAATGAATCCTACCTTTAAGAGTTTCTGGACTTCTTTGTCAATGGCTGCTTGCCTCTCAGGGGCCGAATGTCTTTTCCTCTATTGAACCACCTTTGTGTTTGGATCAATCTAAATTTTGTATACCATATCATCTCTAGGGATACTCAGCATGTCCACGAGGGACCATGCAAATACATCAGCATTATTCTATAGAAAGTTGATTAAACTTTGATGAATGTCTATCAGCAAGGGTTTCCTTATTTTGGTCATCTTTTCAAGGTCATCTCCCAATGAAATTTCCTTCGTTTCATCCTTATTACTATCTATGTCGATTGACTTTCCTTCTAGGCAAGTTTCGACTTGAAAAATTTCTTCTCGTCTTAGCAACCTTATATACAATGATTTTTCCAACTATTGATCTCATTTGTATACACTGACTCTTGTAAGAGTAGGGAATTTAGCCTTAAGGTAAGCAATGGAAGGGAAAATCCTAAATAAGTGCTGATATGGCCATCCCATAATCATATTGTATAGGGACCAACATTTGACAACAAGGAAGTCTACATTGTCTTCCGCAACATGCTCGTCGTCTCCAATTTGGACTAGTAAAGAAATTACTCCGATTACTTAAACGGGTTGATTATTAAAGGCTAACAAATCATGGCTGTAAGATCTCAACTGTGCTTTGATCTTTGGTCTCATCTAATCAAAAGCATGTTGAAAAATAATGTTTCCCAAACTTCCAGTGTCAATAAGGATTTTCTTGACCTCAAAATTGGCAATTCTCGCACTAATCACAAGTACATTATCATGCAGCCTTTGAATGCCTTCAAAATCTTCTTCTGTAAAAGCAATCGTATTGTCAATTTTGACCTTATTGCCTTAGATATTGCAAACATAATTAATGGCGTTAGTTAAACTTGAAGAGCTTGACCGGCCTATAGCAAAAGGTCTAGCGACTAGTGTTGATTATTCCATTAAGCGCTTTATTAGTATCCCCATCTCTTGCATCTTTCTCGACAATAGCTAGTTGAGTAACATTCCCCTAGTTTTCTTGTCTCCTTTAAGATGGTTACTCAATATTCTCAACATCATGTGCAAGAAAATTACTCAAGTTCCCTCGTTGAATTACATCCTCAATCGCGTTCTTAAGTTGGATGCATTCGTCAATGTTATGGCCTTTGTCATAATGGAAATTGTTGTATTTATTGGAATTTTGCTTGATGAGTTTCTTCTCATCCTTTTTGGCCATTGCAATACACCTCTTTATCCATACAGTTCCATTAATATGTTTGAAATCGAATGATTAACTGGTGTATGGATTAAATATGTTGGAATTCATAGCCTTTTTTTTCTTGGAGTTAGGACATTGGTCATTGTCCATTCTAAGCCGATCTTTCGCACTTCTCCTCTTGTCATTAAGCCTTTATATTGTCCTCTTATTGGATATAAGACATGGTTTTGGCTTTAAACTCAACAAAAGTTCTCGTCTTATTTTTGGCAAGAGACTTAAAGAACTCTCCATGGGTGACACAGACTTATAGATGAACACACGAACCTAATATCACGCATAAACAAAGAGAATAGGTCTAAGCCATAAGAAGGCCTGAAGAGTAAATGATAGTCGATGTTGAGAAGGGGTTCCCGTGCACTGACAATGGATATGATGCACTAATGCCTCAACAAGCTCAAGTCACACTTAATATGACACACAAGTATGGCTGGAGATCACTCGCCACTAGTCCACACTTGAATGGACTAGATAAGAGGAGCTCAAGTATAAGTAAGAGGATGCTTAGCTCAAGAGAGGGTAAAAAGTTTAGTGTATCTCTTTTTGTATATGATGTTGCAGCTATTACATTATGTGATTATTTATAGTACCCTGTTAGGGTAAGTTCTACGTTACAGAAAATTACAAAAATGGATCCCTATTTGCTTAAAAGAAAGAAAATAATTTACAAGGAAAATACAAAATCATATACAGCAAACGTCCTCTATCAGAAAGGACAGTACCATTGTCAGAAAGGACAACATGCGCATGTTTTACATTGTGATTTTGACAATATAGTGAACCGAGCAAAGTTGGGCTTCTATTCATGTATTTTCGACATTAAAAGATTGATACCCTAATTACTGGGGCAAAACTAGGGTTAGCTTAGGATTGGCTCACGTTCAAGTCAACTTCAGATGGTCAGCTCCTAATAGTTGTTAGCTCGGCCTTGGTACTATGGAGATTACTATTTCAAATTTAGCACTTGAACTAGTACATTGCAGAAGGTTCGGCTTGGCACCATGGCTAGTCACTTCAGCAACACCTTGGATGGCATGGAGAGTAAAGTAGCTCGGCAAATCAGATTAGGGTAAGTACTGCTCCGTGGCGCTTAACTCACCTCAGACAGCTCGACAAACCACTTGAGAGAGCCCTCAAGCTTGGGAGGGCTTGATCTCTATCATTTCCTCCGAGTTGTTTGAGATTTGGGATCTAATCTGGTTCGGTTTCTAGTTGCTCGTCCTCGGGAGTGTAAGGTTGGAGATTGGCAATGTTAAAGGAGTTCGAGACTCCATATCCTTAAGGTAATTCAATCCTATAAGCATTAAGATTAATCTTTTCAAACACTTGGAAAGACCTGTTAACCTTGTGAGATAACTTGCTCTTCCTCAAATTCGGGAACCACTCCTTGCTGAGGTGTATCTAGACCAAATTGCCTGGTTGAAATTCCCTCTTTCTCTGTCCTAGGCTCCGCTTCTCAAGCTTAATATTAGTTCGACCTAGTTGCTCAACCTTCTGGTGCATGGCTTTAATGGCCTTAACTCTCTCAACAGCTGGCCTGTCATCATCTAGTGTCAACTGGGGTACTTGGTTTAATGGCAGCTCGAGGTTGAACCCAGAGGTGACCTTAAATAGGGACGTGCTTGTTATACTATGGGTAGTCCTGTTATATGTAAACTTAACGATTGGTAGACAAATCCCAGTCAACCGTGTTTCGTCCGACGGTAACCCGCAGAAAAGTTCCCATAGTTCAGTTGATAACTTCGATTTATCCATCGGTCTGTAGGTGGCAAGCCATGCTATATAGTAACTCGGTTCCTATTCGCCTCCACAACGTCCTCCAAAAGTGGCTCATAAAATTCAGGTCCTGGTTTGAAACAATGGTCTTAGGAATTTCGTATAACTTGATTACTTCTTGTAAGAAAAGAAAAGAGATAGCCGTAGCATCGTTAGTTTTGGAACAGGGCACGAAATGTGCCATCTTACTAAATTGATCCATAACCACCATGATGGAGTCCTTCCCTCAAGACATCTTTGGCAATCCTATCATGAAGTCCATACTCAACTCGGACCATGGTTTGGTTAGGATCAGCAAAGGTTGGTAGTATCCTTGCTCAGTTCGACTCTTTGCTTTTCGGTAGATCATACACTTTTCTAGCATGGATTGGACATCCCTCTTCATCCTTGGCCAAAAGAATTTAGAGGATAATACCTCATAAGTTCAACACTGGCTAAAGTGTACTGTTAATCCCTTTCCATGTACCTCGTGCATTAGCAGTTCTCACGTAGAACAAGTCGGAATACATAGCCTTCCCTTTCTGAATAAGTATCCATCCTCCTTGTGATAATCATCTAGTGTCCATCCCTCCTCACAACTAACGTAAATAGGACTAAAGTGTGGGTCTTCAGCATATAAAGTCTTGATGGTTGAAATACCCAGCAGCCTCATCTGCAGCTTGGTTAGGAAGGTATGTCATCTCGATAGGACGTCAGCCACTACATTATTCTCTTTGTTCTTGTATTTTACGACATAAGAAAAACCCTCCATGAACTCAACCCACTTAGCTTTTCTCCGAGACAACTTTAGTTGGCTCTTTGGATATCTCAAGGATTCATGATTGGTGTAGATCACAAACTCCTTGGGTAGTAGATAGTACTCAGATTAAGGAGTAGAACTCCTTATCATAAACTAAATAGTTGAGTGTAGCCCCTTAAAGCCTCCTGTTGAAGTAAGCAATAGGTCGGCCTTCTTGCATCAATACAGCACCTATACTTAGTTTAGACACATCACACTTTACTTCAAATACCTTATCAATGCTCGGTAGAGCTAAGATAGGGGTTGTAGTAGCCTCTCCTTCACATCCTCAAAACTCCTCTACTCTTTCTCACCCTATCTAAATTCAACATTCTTCTTTGAGAGTTCGGTGAGTGAGGCCACAATCGTATTGAAGTTCTTGATGAATCAATGATAGAACGATGCCAAGCCATAGAAACTTCTCATATCAGCAACAAAACCTAAGAAGATCACCTCGGATCAGCAAAAATCATACTTCTTCAGATTGGCATAAAGCTGTTCAACTTAGAGTTTCGCAAGCACTTGTCGAAGATGCTCTCGGTGAGTCTCCAAGTCGAGACTGTATACTAAAATGTCATCAAAATAAACCATGACAAACCTTCCCAATAATTCTTGGAGCACATGATTCATCAAGGGCATAAATGTGCTTGGCACATTGGACAGTCCAAATGGCATCACAAGCCATTCATATAAACCATATTGTATCTTGAATGAGGTTTTCCACTCATTGCCTTCATGCATTCGAATTTGATGGTACCCAGCCTTAAGGTTGATCTTGGAGAATACTATTGCTCCACTTAGCTCATCTAACATGTCATCAAGCCTGGGTTTGAGATACCTATACTTGATGGTGATTCGATTAATTGCTCAACTATCCACACACATCCTCCAAGAACCATCCTTCTTCAATACTAATAAGGTCGACACAGCGCTGAGGCTCAGGGACTCCCACACATACCCTTTCTTTATGAGGTCATCTACTTACCTTTGCAGTTCAGCAACCTGTTTAGGGTTCAGCTTATAGGTAAGCTTGTTCGGCAGTAGGATCCTGGCTGCAGGTCAATCGCATGCTCGATGCTTTAGATCAGGGGTAGACCATTAGGTAGCTCTTTTAAAAATAGGTCGGCAAATTCCTCCAATAAAGTTTTTACCTTAGTCAACAACTCTTCCTCCCCGGGTCTCATCTCTAGAAGCCTCCTAACAAATAGATAGGTCAATCCCTCCAACTCCATTTCCCTTTTCGGCTAAGCTAGGACTACATGACTCTTACCTACTTAATAGTTATGGGACTTAATTTCAACCTTCTCCCTTCATGCTCTACTAAACACGTGTTTCTCCTATCGTCATATATAAGTACTCAGTTAAACATCTATGGTCGTCCAACTAGAAGGTAGGATGCACTCATGGGCAACACATCACAAAGCACTTCAACTTGATACTTGCCAATATAGATTGGCACAGATACCTGTTTATTCACTTGTAGGGCTCCCTTATCACTAAGTTAATGAAGCTTGTAAGGTTTTGAGTAAGGCATGGTCGGCAATTTTAACTACTGAACCATAAATGCAAAGGCTACATTGGTATAGCTTCCATTGTCAACAATCAATGCGCACAATGAGCTATTCACCTTACACCCAATATGGAAGGGATTTTCTCTCTGCTCGTCTTCAAGTATAGGACTGACACTCATTATCTTTCTCAATACTAGAGCAGTAGGCATGAAGTTGCCTTCCTCACCATAGATAACTTCTTCCTCAAACAGCTCAATAAGTCCATCCTCCTTCAACTCCTCTACTTCCTCATCAGTACTATCGACCTCAATGGTCAGTGCCTCGTCTCTAATCACCATTGTTTGCTTGTTCAAACATTGAGCAACCATGTTTCCAAATCCTTGGCATTTGGAACACTTGATCTCACCCGTTTTCCTCCCTGAACCCTGGCCTTTCTCAAACTTCCTCAGAGGTTCCTTCTCCTCTGCTCGGGTTGTTTGAGCAAGTCCAGTCTAAATGGTCTTCCTTGGTTCCATTCACACAAGTTTGCTGAAAACAAGTCGGTTACTGCCAGAATGATTGACGGGTGTTCAAAATCTTCCTATTCAGCACCTTTCTATCCTTTGGGCGGCTCAGATTGCGTCATCAAGTGTTCTAACATCAAAGGTTTTCAAGACATCCCCAATCTCATACTTCAGTCCTCTAATGAATCAAGATATAGTCCGGTCTTCGAGCTCTATGACTTCACATCAGATCGTTAGCATCTGGAATTCCTTAACGTAAGTATCCACACTTAATCCTCCTTACCTCAGTTCTTTAGTCTCTTAAAGGCATCCTATAGATAATAGCTCAACATAAACCTTCTCCACATAACTCTCTTCATATCATCCCAACTCCTAATCTCTCGTTCTCCTTCCCTTCTTCTAGTAGCTTACGAGTTCTTCCACTACAAGGTGGCATAACTAGTGAACTCTAACACAACTAGCCTAACCTTTACATTTTTGGGCACTTCGTAGCATTCAAATTGCTTTTCAATCTGATATACCCAATCTAGGTAGTCCTCGGCATCACTACTACCAGAAAAACTTAGAATCCGCATTCTTAATCCCTTAACTATAGGGGCTTGTACATTTCTTTCCTTAGGCTTGTAGTTCTCCTCTACATCATCATCCCCTTCTTCTTGCTCCTTAATCTCTTCTAGTGCTAGCCTTCATCTAGCATCCCCACCAATTCCTTCAGCTTGGGGTGGACGAGCTAAGGCATTAACTCGACCAAACTGACCATTGCCTTACTGCTGTTGTTCACGTTCTCTAGTGGGGCTATTTCTAGCTTGTTGTCTGTCTTCTTGTATAACAATCACCAAACTAGCTACTAAATTGGTAAGCATATCCAATTGATCATCTACTAACTGAAGCGTGAAACTTCCTTCTTGCCCTTGGCCACGTCGAGTACCACTTTCTTAGTTTCCCAAAGTTCCTTGAACACTTGAGTCTAACATTGATGGTTACTTCACAACGTTAATCAAACAAATGGTCAACCACACTCTATTTTGTGTATCAAAAACAGGGGAAAAACAGAGTACAAAGCACTTACTCAGCTACCAAACTCTAATATGAATAATAAAACCTCTATTACATGAGAATAGTGACAAACTATCAAAAGAACACAGTAACAGAATCTAGCTTTGAACGTAGCCAATCTCTGATACTAAGATGATATGAACTCATGGATGAGCATACGAACCCAATATCATGTATAACCAAAGGGGGTAGGTCCAAGCTGTAAGATGGCCTGAAGAGTAAATGATAGTTGATGGTGAGCAAGGGTTCCTGTGCATTGACGATGGATATGACTCACCAATGCCTCACATAAACTCGGGTCACACTTGATATGACCCATAAGTATGGCTAGAGGTCACTCACCACTAATCCACACTCAAATGGGCTAGATAAGAGTAGCTCAAAAGTAAATAAGAGGACACTTAGCTCAAGAGAGGGTAAAAAGTTCGGTGTATCTCTCTCTGTATATGATGTTGCGACTATTACATTATGTGATTATTTACAGTACCCTATTAAGGTAAGTTCTATGTTACAGAAAATTACAAAAATGGATCCTTATTTGCTAAAAAGAAGGAAAATAATTTATAAGGAAAATACGAAATCGTATGCAGCGAATGTCCTCTATAAAAAAGGACAGTACCGTTGTCAAAAAGGACAACACGGATGCATTTTACTCTACGATTCTAGCAATGTAGTAATCCAAGCAAGGGTGGGCTTTTATTCACGTATGTTTGGCATCGAAAGATCAGCACCCTAATTGCTAGGGCAAGACTAGGGTTAGCTTAGGAACGGCTTACGTTTAGGTCAACCTCAAATGGTCAGCTATTGATAGTTGTTAGCTCGGCTTCAGCACTATGGAGATTGCTATATTAAAATTTAGCGCTTGGACTAGCGCATAGCAAAGGGTTTAGCTTGGCAACATGGCTAGTCACCTCAGCAACACCTTAGATGGCATGGAAAGCGAAGTAGTTCGACAAATCGGACTAGGGCAAGCACTGCTCTTCGATGCTTTACTCACCTTGAACAGCTTGGAGAACCACCTGAGGGAGTCCTCAAGCCCAAAAGCGTGTAATCGGTCCTTGATCCCTATCAATGGGGTTTGACATCTTCTATAACGGCATTGAGAGCCACGCTCATGTCCAATTCTGGAATCTAAACCATCCTGGCCATAAACTTGGCCAAGTAATCTTTGATAGACTCATCCAATCTCTACTTTATCATGTTAAGGATAGAATAATCCTTAACAAGAAGCTTACTCACAAAGAAGTGTTGAAGAAATACTTTTACCAAATCATCAAAGCATAAGATTGTGTTCGGCTTCAAGTTCTTGAACCATGTACTCACCGCATTCCTCAGTATTAAGGAAAAAGCTTAGCAAGCCACAACATCGCTTAGGCTATGCAACTTGACTAAAGTACAGTAATACTCAAGGTGATCTTTAAGATCTTTTGTTCCATCATAGGTTTCAAATTACGGCAACTTAATGTGCTGTGGTATCACCTCATATAGGATTTTAGGGATAAACGAGCTCTTCTTAATTTGAAGTTGTTTACTTGTCATAGTAAGGGTGCTAACATGCAAGGGTCCAGAATGGTGTACCTATTGTGGCTACTTCCCCTTGTGATTTTTCTTGAGCACAAGAGTTAAAGGTCCCATTATAACTTCAACTTGTTTTCTTGGTAATTCGGGAGAATAAATCAAGTCGTCACTGTTCTCGGCATTGTGATTGTCGTGTTCTTTGTTTTGATTTGGGTGGACATTACTATGAAGGAGATTAAGAATCTCTTCATGTTTTTTGCTCAACTCTAGGTTTTCTTTGGCTAAGTTAAGGTAAAGTTCCTCCAACTTAGCCAAATGTTAGTCGTTAGTATGCCTACTTCCCCCCTCTTAGTGGTAGGACAAAGTACCTCACTTACACTTTTAGTCAATCTAGTTCTTGCCATATGGGTATATAAGAAAAAAAAAAATGCCAAATGTTGTTATGTGGTTTTTGGATAATTTTCATCCTATAAAGTACAAAGAACTAAAGGGTACTGGGACTAGTTCGGTGCGACTGCTCTAATGCCTTAGTTAGTAAATGAATTTAGTAAGAAAACAAAGTGAGTAGTTGCGGGGTCGTAGATCATTCTTACAATGCTTCTTCTTCGTATTTATAGGCGAATGTTGAGCATTTGAAACAGCAGTTAATTGCATAATTACTAGGATACATGGAGACGTCTAAATCAGGTACGTTCCTCAAATGTATGAATAGTGGCCAGTTATGTATTATAACCATGGCACGTGATAACTATTGGCGCCACTTTGCTTAAAATCAAATCAGATACAAATCTATGTTAATCGCTATTGGATGAGAAGTAAGTTACTCGGCATATCAGCAGTCGAGTGACCGAATGAAATCCGACTATCAATAGAACAACTTATTAGAATTAAATAGTAGAATTCCTGTAGAGTAAAGGTTACATTTTATTTAGCTTGGGATTCAAGGACACTAATTCATTAATTATTGTAATTAAGCTTTAATCATGTGCTACTTTTGAAATTTATTTAGATGTATGCTCATCTCTTTTTGATTTTTAGAATTCTATAATCCTAAGTAAATAAATAAATGAAGCTTATCTCTTTTAATTTCCCCTTAAAAAATTCAAGTTGCTGAGGGCATAATTAAGACTAAATTGATAAATAGTAAATGGAAGGGATAGGTCTTGATTGCTTAGAAGAGTGAGATTCTTTCCCATTGCCAATTTACTAGAAAAAAAAAAAGAAAGAAAGAAAGGAATAGAAATTGATAAGGATTAGCCTTGGTCCTTCAAAAGAGCAAGGTACTTTTCCGCTGTTAATGCTAATCATAAAAAAAAAAAAAAAGCTGAATAAGTAAGTATTAACTTTGATCCCTCAAAAGAGTAAGGTACTTTCTCACTACTAATGAAGCTTTAGCAATTAAGTAAATAAAAAAGCCGACAGCAAAACATCATGCTAAGGGAATGAGTAGGGGATAAGTAGATAAAATTTATATTTACTCTTAATTATGGTGTTTGATAAAGTTAAGAGAGTTTTATATACATCTTAGCTAAATGGAAAGGAGTCGTATGTGGTTTTAGCTAGATTGAATAAAAATTAGACAAATTAAGGAAGAGAATCCTTGGTTAAATGGCATGATCAAACATCAGTTTACAAGAATTAACAAATGAATTATAATATTTGTGTTCGGGTTACATTGAAAAAGTGAAGAAGGAAAGGAGTGTACAAGTGATTAGAAATTTTCAAGGGATGCAAGATCTATTGGTAAGGTTGATTAAATTGCTTTCTATGATTCCTGAATAATAGTAATTCACCTTAGAAATCTTGACCTAATTTTCTGTCTCTTAATCCTTGTTAAGGATTGATTAATTTGCTTAAGGACAAATAAATGTTTAAATGTGGGCAAATTTTATGACTATAAAATTACACTCATCTATCATGCTATTTTCCTAAATATTTTTGGCTATTTTAATATAATTTAATTAAATTTGCTATTGATTTAAGTTATTTTTTATTTCAAGACTCAATCGAAGCAATATGATGAAAAAGATGAGAATTCAAGAGATTTTTTTAGAAGAATTTCATCTATTTTGAAGGATAATCTAAAGATAACAAGGATTGAAGAGAATTTGTTTAAAGAAATAAGCAAGAAAGATAACCATGGTTGAACTTCATAGCCATGCTCCTTGACCGTGAAGCCTACATCTTTAATTTCACAATTGAAGCTCAAAGGATTATGTATTAGAACATGACCATGGTCATCCAACATGGCCATGTTCCCCAACCGTGATCTCCTCGTAATTAATTTCAAAACAATTCTCACAAGAATTATTGCAAGATGTTGTGTACGCCCAACTACCATGCCTGTATTCACTCTTGTATACCTTAGTTTTCTATAATTCACTTGCTATTTGAAAATTACTCTATCTATATAGATTATAGATATTTTGTATGAAAGAGAGGGGATGAGAGAGACAATAGGGAATATAATACTTTCTAGGGTTTAGTTTTATTTTCATCGTGAAAATTGTTATATTTACCATGATTGTAGCTTATAGTATTTATTGTTAGTAAATTTTGGGATGAGAAAAAGTCCTGCAAAAGAAAGTGAAATACTTAATACTAAGGCCAGTTCGATACAGCCAATCCGGTTCCTAAGTCAGTAAGGCAACTTTGTAGAGTAAGTATGTGAATAAGAAGTGTTAGGACCCCTTACAGAGTTTCTTTCCAGTAATTATAGGTGGTTGTAGTGTCTAAAGCAGTTGTCGGAATAACTGTTAAGATATATAGAAGCTTCTTAACTTGACATCTCTCCTCATATGTAGGAGTAGTAGGCGGTTGTGTAATATAATTGTATTTATGATAACTGTTCGTGCCAAACTTAAATTCAAACTAGGAGCACTTCTTATACTTGGCATAAATTCCATACATCATTTAGGCGGTGCAAATGCCGAAAGATTGGTTACGCAGCTTCCCAGTAGACAAAAGGCCAAGTGTCAAATGAACAAAAACCGACTGTTAACAATATTGATATCTAGACTTGAGATCCATTGAAGTAATGATGTAATGTACCATAATTATTTTATTTTAATGCAATTCTCTTATTCTTACTAATTCAATTACATGTTTTGTTTTAGATTAAGTTGTTTTTTATAAAGTTACAACTTAATTATTTGATTTTATGTATTGAAGTCGTAAGATCAATACAAAAATAGATCAACCATAATTGAAGGGATTTGCTATAAGCTTAGAGATAAGTTATAGATTTCTTCCGAAATTAATTATTTCTTGTTTATACATGGAGCTCCTAATCTTATTATTGTTTTAAGGAAACCTATCCTAAAAGTAATTCAAGTAGGATATAATTAGGATTAAAATTTAATAGAGAAGCAGTTCCTATTAGATTAACACTTGAATTCCCCTAGTTAATAAGAATAAGAAATTCATTAAAAACCATATGATCCTACATGTTACACTCATGGTGATCAAGGTCTTGATATTCCGATTTATGTTTATTAAATTTTATTTTATTATTGCACGTTTTGTTTGTTTTTGTTTCTTTGTTTTCAATTAATTCATCATCAATATTGCAATTTAATATAAGTTAGAATGATTAGAACAAGTGAGTAAGTGTGCAATCCCCGTAGGATTGACACACCTGGACTCTTGTAGTTCTCTATATTATTACTTGACAAGTACACTTACCTAATAGCATGATACATTCCCCATCAAATTTTTAGCACCATTGTCAAGAGCTATTGATCAGGAAAGATTGTTCCTTTATTACTCTATCATTTTAATCTTTGTTGTTTTTCTATCCTTTTTTATTAAGTAAACCAAAAATCTAACTTGAATTTTCTTATTTTGTACTAAGGAATGTTAGAACAATGCCTAATAACAATGATATACATAAAACAATTTTTAACTCTATTCAACCATCAACTAATGGAGCCAAATCCAATATTGCAAGTCTAGCTATCACTACAAATGAGTTTATGATCTCGCCAATTATTGTCCAAATGGTTTAGCAGCAGTTGCGATTTGAAGGATCTCTAAGGGAGGATCCACATGCACATCTTGCAAATTTCTTGGAGATATGTGCAACTTCTAAAATCATAGAGCTATGAATGATGTGATAAGGTTGAGATTGTTTTTGTTTTCTTTGTAAGGAAAAGTAAGGCAATGGTTAGCCTCATTACAAAAAGATTCTATTACTTCTTAAGTACTGATAGAAACGTTTTTAGAAAAATATTTTCCTCCATCTAAGATAGCTAAGTTTAGGAGCGATATCTCTCATTCTCTCAATTTGATGATGAAACAATTTATGATACCTAGGAGAGTTTTAAGGAGTTACATAGAAAACGTCTAATTTACACTTTGCCATTCTAGATGTAGGTACAAACATTTTATAGTGAATTGAATTTTAGTACTAAATAATTTGTTGATGCATCTACTAGTGGTACATTAAACTCAAAGATGCCTAATGAAGCTTATGCTTTATTTGAAAGCTTATCTATGAACAACTACCATTAGGAACGTAATAAACTAAGTAGAAAGAAACTGGTAGTAAAGGATGCAAAGTCTACCACAACCTTAGCAGCGATGGTGGATGCACTAAAAAAAGGTTAGCTTCCTATCCCATGTTAGACCAACATTCAACAATGCCTAATGTAATTAATCTAGGAGGATATATGCCGCCTTATTATCAAAGGCCACCTTATCAAGGTATGAATCAATCGGGTTCTCAATATGTATCTTATAATGATAATAAAGAATGGGATAGGGAGTGTTTTACTTATACAGGTGATTATTTTTATCCAAATCAACTAAGGATTGTTAGTACTTCTTATGGGTTTCAAACCTACCCTCCAAAAGAGGAGAACTCGAAACTAAAAGATATGTTGACTAAGTACATATAAATTAGTGATTCGAGAAGCATATGGAGCAACTTGCTAAGATTTCAGTTGAAAAGTAATTGAAGCTTTCACTACAAGCTCAAGCTAAAGCTGTAACTTAGAGAAGTGGGAAGGAGTTACAAGTTGCTAAGCAACTTGAAAAGACACTAGTCAACCCTGAACCAGTGATGGAAGAGGAGAAGGATAAAGTTGTAGAAACTTCTGAATTGCCTAAAGAGGAACCAGAACCCTTAAAGGTCTTAGAATATAAATCATCCATTCTATATCCTCAAAGGTTAAGGAAAGAACACTTAAATGAGTAGTATAGTAAGTAGACTTACTTAAATAATTGCATATCAATCTTCCTTTTGTGGAAGTTTTGTCACAAATGCCCAAATAAGCAAAGTTCTTAAAGGAGCTGGTCTCCAATAAGAAAAAGCTAAAGTGATTATCTATGGCCATGCTTAGTGAGGAGTGTTCAGTCATCTTGTAAAACAAGCTTCCCATAAAGCTAAAGGATCCACGGAGTTTTACTATTCCTTATTTTAGTCTATTAAACAAGCACTAGCTTTTTTAGGTGCTAGTATAAATTTAAGGCCTTATAAATTATTTAAGCAACGAGGCCCAAGTAAACCTAAACCAACTAAGATAAAAAAAATTAGCTGATAGATCAGTAACATATCCTTAAGGTATTATTGAAGATGTGCTTGTTAAAATAGATAAATTTATTTTTCTTATTTATTTTGTCATATTTGACATTGACGAGGATATTCCGATACCATTCATCCTAGGTAGATCCTTTTTAGCTATTACTAGAGCTATTATAGATGTTAGCGATGGTAAGCTTACATTAAGGGTAAGAGAAGAAGAGATGGTAATTAAAATTAAGGAAGCAATGAGAAAATGTGATGAACAGGACAATACATGTTTTAGTCTTGATTCTACTAATTATTCTATTTCCGATACTCTACAAGAGTTATTATCTAAGGATCCTTTGGAATCATGTTTGACATAGGGAATTCCTGATGAAGAATTCGGTGATCCAAACATAATCGAAGTAAAAGCTCAGCTAAAAATTAATCCTCTAATTCAAGAGCAAAGGATTGATCGATTTAAGTATGTGAAGGAAGCAAAACTAAAGGCTTGAGGAAAACTCAAAGTTATCGATGATAGTTTTCTTAGGATTAACTACTTAGCAAAAGAGGAAGCTCCTCAATGTGCTAAAGGACCATAAGAAAGCAATCACATGGAAGATTTATAACATCAAGGGAATTAGTCCCTCATTATGTACACATAAGATCTTGCTTAAAGAAGGTTACAAATCGGTAGTACAACTACAAAGACTTTTGAACCCGAATATGAAGAAAGTAGTCAAGGTAAAAGTAATCAAGCTTCTAGATACAAGTATGATTTATCCTATTTCTGATAGTTCTTAAGTTAATCTTGTACAAATTGTACCTAAAAGAGGAGGCATAACAGTAGTACTCAACGAGCGTAATGAGTTGATTCCTATGAGAGCCGTTATAGGTTAGTGAGTTTATATAAACTATAGGAAACTTAATGATGTCATGAGGAAGGATCATTTTCCCTTGCCGTTTGTAGACTAGATGCTTGAGCGTTTATCAAATCATATCTTTTACTATTTTTTCGATGGTTTATCTAGTTATTTTCAAATTCTTATTGCCCCAAAGGATGAAGAGAAAGTCACCTTTACATGTCCTTATAGTACATTTGCATATAGGAGACTACCATTTGGCCTCTCTAATGCACCTGCAACTTTTCAATGGTACATGAAGTTAATTTTTTATGAATTCATAGAGGATATAATGGAAGTATTTATGGATGATTTCTCAATTTTTAGGAATTCATTTGATAATTTCCTTAAGAACCTTAAAAAATATTAGCTAAATGTAAAGAGACTAATTTAGTTTTGAATTGGGAAGGTTCCATTTTATGGTACAAGATGGAATAGTGTTAAGGCATAAAGTGTCTTGGAAAGGCATAGAAGTCATCAATGCTAAAATTGACACTATTGCTAAATTACCCCCTATTGCATCTATAATAGTTATACGTAGTTTCCTAGGACATACTAGGTTTTATAGAAGGTTTATTAAAGATTTTTCAAAAATATCTAGACCTTTAACTCGGTTATTAGAAAAGTATACTCCATTTATATTTTCTTAAGATTACTTAGATGCATTTAATACTATACAAGATAAATTGACTAATGCCTCAATTATGGTAGCCCTACACCGAAGCTTAAAATTTGAGCTAATGTGTGATGCTAGTAAGTATGCTATAGGGGCAATGTTAGGTCAAAGGTAGGAAAAGCATTTTTAGCAGATATATTATGTAAGCAAGACTCTTACTAAGACGTAGGAGAATTACACTACCACTGAAAAGGAACTCTTGGTAGTAGTCTTTGCCTTTGACAAATTTAGGTCATATCTTATCTTGTCTAATGTTATTGTTTATACTGACCATTTTGCCTTATGATATTTATTAAATAAGACATGCCAAACCGAGATTGATCAGGTGGATTCTTTTATTCTAAGAGTTTCACCTGGAGATTAGAGACAAAAAAGGAGTAGAGAATTTAGCAACTGACCATCTCTTGTGCCTGGAAAACCCTTCATTGGAAAAGTTTGATGAATAGGAGATCACTAACAAGTTCCTAAACGAGAAGTTATACCAGGTAAGTCCTTACAAAACCTTTTGGTTTGTTGACATAGCTAATTATCTAGTATCTAGGATTATTCCTTGAAGACGAAATTTTAGACAGAAGAAAAAGTTTTCCCATGATATTTAAAGTTACTTTTAGGAAGACCCATACTTGTTTAAAATAGGTGTAAATCAAATTGTTTGTAGATGTGTGTCTCATTTAGAAGGTTCACAAATTTTAGAACATTGTCATTCAAACCAACAGGAGGACACTTAACTGTGAGTAAAACAACTAGCAAAGTCCTTGAATGCAGTTTTTATTGGTTAACATTATTTAGAGATGCTTAGAAGTTTGTTGAACTTTGTGATAAATGTCAAAGGGCTAGCAATATATCTAAGAGAGACAAAATGCAACAAAACCCAATTATGATCTGCGAAATCTTTTATATTTGAGGTATTGATTATATGGGACCATTTCTAAATTTAAATGGAAATAAATATTTCCTAATGGCCATAGATTATGTGTATAAATGGGTAAAGGTGTAAGCTTTACCAACTAATGACTCTAGGGTAGTAAGACAATTCCTAAAAAGTCTGTTTTCTAGATTCAGTACTCTTAAAGCACTCATAAGTGATAGAGGAACCCACTTTTGCAATATCCAACTAAAGAAAGTGTTGAAGCAATATGAAGTTAAGCATCGAATTGCAACCCCATTCTACCCTAAAAACAATTGGCAAGTTGAAGTAGCAAATAGGGACCTTAAACGAATCTTAGAAAAGATTGTTAAGCATAGTCGAGGAGATTGGTCTAAGATGTTCTTTAAGCATATAGAACTGCATACAACACACGATTAAGGCAACCCCATATCAACTCATCTATGATAAAGCATGTCATTTAACTATAGAAATCAAGCATAAGGCCTACTAAGCCATAAAGTATGCTAACCATAATCTTGAGTGTGCAAATGATTATAAGAAACTTCAGCTAAGTGAGCTTAAAAAATAGCGAGATATAGCCTATGAGAAATCAAGGATATTCAAGGATAGAGCTAAGCGATTTCATAACAACCAGACTAGGCAAGGAAAACAATTTCAAACTAAAGTCAAAATCCTACTATATCAATCCTGATTAAAGCTTTTACTAGGTAAGCTTAAGTCTAGATGATCAAGACCTTACACCGTAATGTAAGTATTCCCATATGGAGCAGTGGAGATTTCGAGTCCCGAGAAGGGAACTTTCAAGGTAAATGGACACCAAATTAAACTATACTTAGGAGGAGAGTTTGAAGGGAGAATAATCTCAACTACAACCTCCATCTAACTAGATAAAACATGTAATTTTGTTCTTAACTCATCGACAAAACGACATTAACCATAAGCGCTTCTTAGGAGGTAACCCAAGCGAATTTTAGTCTTATTTACTAAATTTTTCATTCTTATGTCTTTTTATTTCTATTTGATTTTTGCATTAAGAAAAACGCAATTGGTTTCTAGATTTTTCTTAAGTGTTTCAACAACAATCACAATAGATAAGAAGTTATAGTGATTGAGGAAGAGAAAGAAGGAATTATGATCGCAAATCAGAGCATTAAGCTTAAGGAAAAGAGGTAATTCTAAGTCTAGTAAGGACTACGGCCTAGATCATGCCCGTGAACTTGATCATGTTCCTCTCATCACAAATTACATAGTGAAAAATTGAAGTTTTAGGCTAAGAGATGACCGTGGCCCAAGACCATACACGCAGTCTTGCTCATATTCTTCTTGTCATAAATTGAATTTGAAAGTTGAGTTCAATTTCAAATTCTAATGACAACTACGACACAGTACTAAGCCAGTATTCCTAGTTGTATGCTTTTAGGACATGAAAAATACAAAGTCACACCCAAAATTCATTACAAGAAAACTACGACCAATAACCACATCCATGCTCCTCTTGTTAAGAAATAACACTTTACAAATTTTCAAGAAATTAAACCTTATGGCGACCATGGCCACTGACTATGCCTATGGTCATGCCCATATACTCCAATTACAAAGAAAATAAGATGCGCCTAAAACTTGTTTTTAAGAAAGTGAAGTATACTATCCTAATTTGAACTCCTCTCACCTAAATTCCGCTTTCCTCTTACTAAGTCACTTTCCTATTACTACGATGCAATGAAAGATTTAAGGATATCTCTTGAGTAACTAATTGCCTAGATTAAAGATATTATTACAACTTTCCTCAAACTTTAGTTGCTCAATTAAAAATGCACTAATAATTTAGGAAACTAGCATTTAAAATTAAGTTTCATCTTTGAACAATCATATTGCAATTTCAAAATTCTGAAACACTAGTCAACCACTTAAGTGTAGAGAAAGAGAGAAAATAATCACCATCACCACCACCAATAGCACACTGAAACACTTGCCAAACAACTCGTAGGAACTCTTCCAACCTCATATTGGAAGAGGATCCTCTAGCTAGACTTCTACCTCACCTAATACACATGTTGCAATTTCATAATCTCAATCACCAAACTTATTATGAAGCTTTTTCCAAAAAGACTTTATCCCAATTAAGCTTCATGGATTAGGAAGTGTTGAAGCTTGTAAATAAGGAACCCAAAATCCATACCATAGTTGACAGAGGGGGTTAAGATAGGTTGTTTACCATTCAAGGACCTGTTTATAAAGAATCAACCCTTGAATTTCTCACTACCTTGTCACTAAATCATAGCCCAATCCCTTATGGAGCTTAAAACACAATTTCATTAAGGCATCGAAACAACAAATTCAACCTCTCTATAATTGAGTTCAAGGTTTTGATGGGGGTCTATGATAAGGAAGTTGTCTAATTACCGAAATTCTCCACACTTCCATATAAATTACCCTATGGTGTTACCCTCGTAAACTATTGGCTCAAACTAAGTGGTGACAAGATGTAAAATCCTAAATTTATGAGAGGATCCCACTTGAAAAATCCAACCCATAGAATCCTTCATTGGCTTCTCATACACACAATTAGCAAAAGAAGGAAAAGCACTAAGGTGGTAGCTATGCATGAGGTCTTTTACCTCTAAAGCCATTTAGAAGGATACCCCATCAACCTAACAATGGCTCTCACATTCTACATGTGACATCAAGCAATCAATTATCGAGTGAATCAATTAGATTGTAGATCTTATGTTACCATCTTAGCAAAGCAACTTAAGCTGCTAGTTGACAATCCCCAACTCACAATGATCCAAAATACAACTCCAATGAATATTTCAACCTTTTGTTAGATGGGACTTCTTCCAAATAAAGTCAACAAATCACCCCTTAAAGGGAAGGAAAGCGAAAAACTTCAATGACGAATTAGTGCAAGAAGTGAAGAAATTGAAGACCCAAGTTCAAAAATGGGGTGAATCACAAGAGATTATTAAACAATCTTTAGAATGTTTATTTAGGAGACAAAGTAAAATGATGGGCCTTTGTATTAACCTCACCGAGTCAAGATGAAAATTCCTCCACCGACAGATGAGTAATTGATTAATGTGGTGAGGAGGAAGCAACATCTAGAACCTAAGAAGAAGAGGAACCTTCTAAAGGCAAGAAAGAGAACAAACCCATCAATGTTAAGTCAGAAGATGAAACCAATGTGGAAGACTTAGATTTCTTCTAGGAATTTAGAATTATTTGTTTTGTTTAGGTGTTTTCCAGATTTGATAATTTTGATTTTTAGTCCAAAAAACTGCTTGGTTAGCTATTTCGTTGAATTTCTTTTAATTTTTCATGTTTTAATTTCAAGTTTCAGTTTTTGTTCATTCAATGAATTAATAAATGTTTCTTTTCCATAAATGCTCTTATCTCATAATCTTAAGTGTATTAATTTGGATCTTTTGAGCTGATGAATTCCAACAAATCACAGCAAATTCTCAATGGATAATTCAAGCCAACTTCAAATATTCAAGGGAGTATTGTTTTTTCCTATGCTCACATTTTCTTTTTTACTATAGTTGTTTGCAATATTTTTTCCTATTATTCAAAGTTCGATATATTGAGAACAATGTACTAAATTCAACGTAAGGATAAGATATACTACTATTATTTAGATAGCAAATCGTTAATTTTTTGGCCTGATTTTTTTTTATAGTGTAATTCCCATTTACTTCAAAAATAGTGCTTGTATTGAATTTTTGCTAAGTCACTATTGCACATGGAACATGTTGTTAGAATTGAATAATGGAATTCCTATAGAGTGAGAATTACATATTATTCAGCTTGGGATTCCAAGATACTAATTTATTAATTGTTGAAGTTGACCTTTAGTCATGTGCTACTTTTGAAATTTACTTGGATGTATGCTTATCCCTTTTCTTTTTTTTTTTTTTTTTAGAATTCTATAATCATAAATAAATCAATAATTGAAGCTTGTCCCTTGTAATTTATGCTTAAAAAATCCTATTTGCTAAGGGCATAATTAAGACTAAATTGATAAATAGTGATTGGTAAGGATAGGTCTTAGTCCTTCAAAAAGTGAGATTATTTCCCGTTGCCAATTTACTAAAAAAACAAAAGAAAGAAAGAAAAAAAATTAATAAGGATCAACCTTAGTCTCTTAGAAAAGTAAGATACTTTCCAACTGTCAATGTTAACCATAAAAACAACTGAATAAGTAATGATCAGAAGAGCAAGGTACTTTCTCGCTACTAATAAAGTTTTAGCAATTAAGTGAATTAAAAAGCCCATCAAAAGAACTTCATGTTAGGAGAATGACCAAGGAATGAGTAGATACAACATGTATTTACTTTAAATTACGGTATTCAATAGAGTTAGGAGAGATTTGTATACATCTTAGCTAAATAAAAAGGAGTCGTATGTGGTTTTAACCTGAATAAAAAATGGACTAATTAAGGAAGAGAATCCTTGTTAAATGGCATGATTAAACATTTTTTTACAAGAATTAACCATTGAATTCTAGTATTTATGTCTAAGATGCATTAAAAAAGTGAACAAAGAAAGCAGTGTACAAGTAACGAGAAATTTTCAAGGGACTTAAGGTCTATTGGTAGGGTTGATTAAATTGTTTTTCTATGATTCTTGAAAAATAGTAATTCTCCTTGGAAATCTTGTCCCAATTTTCTTCTTCTCAATCCTTGCTAAGAATTGATTAATTTCCTCGAAGACAAGCAAATTTTAAGTGTGGGGAAATTTGATGAGTGCAAAATTACACTCATCCATCATGTCGTTTTCCTAAATATTTTATGCTATTTTAATATAATTTAATTGAATTTGCTATTGATTTGAGTTATTTTTTACTTTAAGACCCAATTGAAGTGATATGATGAAAAAGATGAGAATTTAGGAGATTTTCTAGAAGAATTTCATCTATTTTGAAGGATAATCTAAAGATAGCAAGGATTTGAGAGAATTTTTTCAAAAAAATAAGTAAGGAAGACGACCAAAGTTGAACTTCATAACCACGTTTCTTTACCGTGAAGCCCATATCCTTAATTTCAAAATTGAAGTTCAAAGGATTTTTTATGAGAACAATCAACCACCACGATTATGTTCCCTAGTCATGTTCTCCTTATAATTAATTTCAAGATGATTCTCACGAGAATTATTGTAGTATGTTGTGTATGCCTAATTGCCATGCTCGTATTCATGCTTCGTGCACGTCTAATTTCTACAATTTACTTACCATTTGAAAATTACTCTTTCCAAACATTATATATAGAATATAGATATTTTGTATAAGAGAGAGACATGGCCACCTAATGTCCAAATAGGCGAACTATGATTATCAAATGAGACTTTCCAAAACATAATGTAAATAGCACTAATGAGGAGCCCGAGGAAGAGCATGCTCCTGAGGAGAATACCACCCAAGAAATTGAGCTTATGGAAGAGGATGTATTTGCTGAAGATCTAGACAAATTAACCTTGATTGTCTGACGAGCAATGAGTATGCAAACACTCCATTTTTGCCACCCTTTTATTTTAGATTCTTTCCCTATTTTCTTATTTTGGGCTACATTTAAAAAAATACATATATATATATAAAATATTCAAAAAAGTAACAAAATTGAAACAAATACAAAAAAAATTGAAAAAATATGAAGTGTTAGAAATGTCTGAGTCAAATCAGTCAATCATTTAGGGTCAAATAAGGTAATAATAAAATATACATGCAATTTAATAAAATTTGACTCTTTTATAAAATTGAGATTCATTAGAAAAATATATTTTTGAAAAACCTAGTCAAAATTTGAGCTTATGAGAGTGGATTTTTGTTCACTTTAAAATTTGAATTTGAAAATAATTTTAACTGGACTAATTAAAATTAAGACTTGCAATTTATTCAATTAAAATTGAGTTGAAAATCCTTGGCATGTCTATTTCGAGTCATTTTAAAACAAGTTAGAGCAATTTAGGCATAGGTTTGGAAATAAATATTGAAGTAAGGCTAAGATTTAAAAGGATTAAGTACATGCAAAAGGCATTTTATATAACTGGAAACGTTAAGAAAATGAAGGAAAAATATTGCAAAATTCTGGAACCCGATCTGAACAAATTTTATCCAATAGTGATCTATTTCTTTAAGGATTTAGTTAGAATCTAGTTCAATAATTATTAAAAAGACTAAATCTTTGAAAGATTGGTGCTAATAACTTTCAATAAAAGATTTGATGAAATTGAATCCTAAACAAGTTTAACCCATGGCCACCATATCCTTATCCAAGCTTTCAATTAGATTCAAACTTCAAAACCTATAAAAACAAGTTCAAGAAACTTTAAAAAAAAAAAAAAAAAAAACAAGCTCTACTAAAATACATCACAATCCATACCCTGCAACTCATCTACAACGACGTAAGCCCTTGCTCAATACACATACAATTCAATAACAGTCCTCAATGCCACAACCATTCAACACTCCATCAATTACCGACCCTAACCCTATCTTCACCTGAATACACAATAGGCATTAGAGCCCTACGCAACTAACACCCACACCATAACCCATACCCCTACTACCAAACGCGACGCACACTATAGTACTACCCTGACTACTTACCACGTACGGCACACGACGTCAAACTGATGCTATAAACCAACCCATATACCCCCCGACCATCAAACATCACTCCCACATACAATGTAGCAGATGCAACACCAACCCATGATCTAACCACCACATCGATCACCACTCAAATCCACCAAAGCTACCATGAAATCTCAAGGCATGATGCCTAAACTTCCTTTTGCCAATTACTTTGTCATAAAAATTTGCTTTCCCACTTGATTTGGTGCTCAAATCGATCGAAAAGGGGCAAATATGGTTACTGCAGTTGATCACCATACACAACCCAACCTAGTTTGTTTGGAGTACCCAAATCTAACCTATGTCTAAATCAAATCCTAACTTGCATGTGCACCTATGGTTTGACCTACTCGTGAATTGAATAGGTTGTTGGTTTTTTTTTTTTTGGCAATGTATACATAGTTGTATTAGTTTAGTTTTATTTATTTATTTATTTAGTAGTATTTACAAACTTCCTTTTTTATATTGACTTTATTTATTTTTACGTAAGTCTTTGGTTTTGATTATTAGTATTGTCAATTCTTTATGTTTTTTTTAACCTACACATCTTATAAAAATTAGCTTTATTTAAAGTCATTTAATTAGTTCATGTGCATAGATGCTAATATTGGTTTTTCTTGTAGGTCATTGTGTTATATCATTAGTTCATAGTTTTTTTTTTCACATATTTTACATCTTCACCATAAAAAATCACATTTTAGAAAATGATACCTTTTTTAGGAGAAATTGTATCTTTTGAGTTAAAATCACATTTTTTAGATAAAATCATATCTTCTAGATAAAGTCATGTCTGGTAGATAAAATCACATTTATTTAAATAAAATTGCATCTTTTTAGAATAAATCTATTTATTTTTATATAATTGCATTTTATGGTACAATTACATATATTTAGGATAAAAAATTACATCTAGATTGCATACCTTAGGAGATTTGACTAAAAATTGCATTATTTCTCATTTGCTTTTTTTTTTTAATTACACATTCAGGGATTTTTAGTAAAAACTATTTTTTAACACTTAGTTAGTTTTTTTATAAAATAAAAAAAAATTAATTGGCATTTTTCTATAGTAAAACATCTTTTTCATAGTTTAGATATTTTTTCTATAGTTTAGATATTTTTTCTATAGTTTCAACATCTTTTCCGTTGTTTAAACATTTTTTTCATTATTTAGACATTTTTTCTTTGGTTTAAGCATTTTTGGCATGTTTTCCACATAAAATACATATTTCATGAAAAATTTCATTTAGACACTTTAGGATTTTTCTAAAAAATTTTATCACATAGATAACGTTTTCCTCTAAATAAAAATCTAAATTTGTCTCTCTCTTTTTTAGTTAAGGGTTTCCAAAATTAGATGATATAAATTAGGTTTATTTTTAGGATTTTTTTAATAAAAATAAATTAGCCAAAAACATAAACCTAGCTACTTTTCAAAAAAATAAAATTTATCTACACATTAAAGATTTTTCAAAATGAGAACTACAACTAGTTTGATCCTAATTAGTAAGTATGTAGGCACATTCAGGACAACCGCAAAATTTGTAAAATATTTTATTTTCTTTTCTTGTTTTAGGGAAAATTCGTAATAAAAATAATTAAAATTCGTTTTTGTGCATTTTTATATATTTTTTATATTTTCACATTCTTAGAAAATTTCCAAAAATAAAGGCCCATTAGTTAGTTTTTTAAATTTTACATGTGACTTTTGTCTTTATAGGTTAGCTCCCGAATTCAAATTTTGTAGTTAAATTTTCTAAAAAATTAATTTTTTATATAAAATTTGTAAAGTAGTAGCTTCGAAAACCCTAATCTGACTTTTTACCA
Organism: Lumnitzera littorea; assembly: GCA_024138015.1. NCBI lineage: Eukaryota > Viridiplantae > Streptophyta > Magnoliopsida > Myrtales > Combretaceae > Lumnitzera > Lumnitzera littorea. Next base: position 56,873,156 of record JAMXBB010000008.1, read on the forward strand.
ATCTAACTGGTTAGTGACTCTAAAACAAAATATTTTTTAGACATTTTTTCAAAGAAAAATGTTTTCCCTTAGTTTTATATCCAATAACTTATATTAAGCGAGTTGGGCTTAATATAGGTTAAATTAAAAAAAACTGAAATAAAGTTTGACAGAGTATAAAACCATTTACCCAAGAGGAACAGAGAGAGAACTTGTTCCACATCACTTGCAAAGTAAATGAGCAAGTTGTACGCTCATAATAGATAGTGGGAGCTACACAAATATTACATCTACTGACCTAGTTCGAGAGCTCAAATTGCCGACCATTTCACATTTGAAGCCTTATAAACTAAATTAGTTAAATAAGAAGAGAGCATTACACGTCACCCAATAAATACTACTACTAATCTCTATTGGAAACTATTCTAATTAAATTCTTTACAATATGCTACCTATGTGTGCATCTCATGTATTACTAGGTAGACCTTAGTCTTTTAATTGAAGGGTTATTCATGATGATTTCAGGAACACATATGTGTTCAAGAAAGATGGGAGGAAAATTACCCTGAACCCCATGACCTTGAGCTAAGTTAGTAAACTACAAGCTAAATTAGCTTAAGGAACCAAGAAGTCTTTGATTCTAAGTCGAGCTAAGCTCCGAGAAGCTATTAAAGTTGACATGCTGACCTTTTTGTTGGCCAAACAACTATTAGAGTAGAAGGAGCAAGTTGAACTATCCCTAAAGATTAAGGAACTGTTAGATGAGTATGCAGACATACTTCGAAGACAGTTACCAAAAGGGTTACCCCCTTTTCGAGGTATAGAGTATTACATTGACTTGATACCTTTTGTTACCCTACCAAATAAGCCAGCTTATTGAATGAACCCTAAATAAGACATCGAGCTCTAGAGATAAGTCAATGAATTGCTGGAAAAAGGATATGTAAGAGAAAGTCTTAGCCCTTGTATTGTACCTACATTACTTGTACCGAAAAAGGATGGTACTTAATGTATGTGTGTGGATAGCAAAGTTATGAACAAGATAATCAAGTACAAATACCTCATTCCTAGGCTAGACAATATGTTAGACAAACTAGGTGATGCCAAAGTGTTTAGTAAGATTGACTTAAAATTAAGATATCACCAAATTCGAATGAGGTAAGGGAATGAATGGAGAATTACTTTTAAGACTCAACATGACCTATAAGAGTGGATGGTCATGACTTTTAGACTATCAAATGCCCTAAATACTTTTATGAGATTGATAAACCATGTTTAGAGAGACCTTATCGGGAGGTTTGTTATTATCCATTTTGACAACATACTTGTCTACAATACCGACCTAAGATGTCATATTGAACATCTCTAAGCTATTTTTTATGTCCTCCGAATAAAGAGACCATTTTAAAACATGAAAAAATGTTGTTTCTATTAAGAAGAGGTGATCTTCCTAAGTTACATGGTTAGTGGAGGAGGATTGAGAGTTGATGAAGAGAAAGTTTAAGCTATTGTTGAGTGCCTAACCCCAACTTCATACGCTAAGGTGAGGAGTTTCCATGGATTAGCATTCTTCTACTGATGCTTTATGTAAGGATTTAATACTATAGTAGCACCTCTAACTAAATTAATGAAGAAAAATGTAGAGTTCAAGTGGGGTGAAAAAGAAGAGAGGAGTTTTGCCGAAGTGAAAGCAAGGTTGATCTCTGCCCCAATCTTGGCTTTGCTAGACTTTGATAAAGTGTTTAAGCTTGAATCTAACGCATTAAGTGTTGGCATCAGAGCTATCTTGATGCAAGAAGGCTAACCAATTTCCTATCATAGCGAGAAATTAAGAGAACAAAGTTAAAATACTCAGTATATAACAAGGAACTCCTACCCTTATTCGAGCACTCCAAGTACGACAACCTTATCTACTACCTAGAGAGTTTATTATACACATAAATCATGAGTCCTTAAGATGCCTTAGAAGTCAGACTAAATAATCAAAGAGAAAAGTACGATGGATTGAATTCTTAGAGGGATTCAACTTTGTGATCAAGTACAAATAGGGTAAGTCCAATGTGGTTGCCAATGACTTATCATGCCGACATTTTCTTCTTACTAAGCTATAGATAAGACTCTTAGGATTTGTAAGCACCAAAGAGCAATATCCTCGAGACCCCCATTTTGGTCCTATATTTGGACAATGTGTAGAAGGAAGAATAATAGATGACTACCATATGGAAGATAGTTATCTGTTTCGAAGTGGCAAGCTATGTGTGCCAACTTGTTCTATATGATAGCTGTTAGTAAGAGAAGCTCATTCTAGTGGGCTTTCTAGACATTTTGGGAAAAAGCAAACATATGAACTATTGAATGAAAGATTCTTTTGACTTATGATGAGGCAAGATGTGCATTGGGTTGTTAAAGCTTACACTACATGTAAGAAGGCCAAATACTGAGCTAAATAAGGCAAGGCAAAGCCCTTACTTGTCTGACCAAACCTTGGTCTAAGTTGAGCATGGACTTTGTTCTAGGATTACTACAAACTACTCGAGGTAAAGATTCTATAATGGTTGTCATTAATAGATTTAGTAAGATGGCACACTTTGTGCTCTACTCCAAAACTAACGATACTTTAGCTGTTGCTTTTCTCTTTTTGCAAGAGATTGTTTGTTTACACAACGTGCTAAGAAGTATGGTATTGAAGAGAGATCTAAAGTTTCTAAGCCATTTCTGGAGAACTCTTTGGCATCTATGGGGACTAAACTACTCTTCAGCACCTCCTATCATCCCTAAACTAATGGCCAAACAAAGGCATCTAATTACACCTTAGGTTCATTGCTTCGAGCTACAGTAAGGAAGAACATAGCCTATTGGGATGTCTATTTGCCTATGGTAGAATTTTCTTACAACCATATGGTACATGACACCACCAAACAAACACTCTTTGAAGTCATATGTGGCTTCAATCCAAAGCTACCCCTTGATTACACACCAATAACCATGTCTAAGTAAGAAGACCTTGATGTACGAACCCGAGCACAATCTCTGTAGCAAATCTACTAGAATGTTGCTCGATAGATTGACCAAGCTACCAAGAAGTTAAGAGAAAAGAATAAAGGAAGGCAATCAATACAGTTTCAACCTAGTGATTTATTATGATTACACCTAAGTAAGGAGAGGTTTCTAAACAAGAGAAAGAATAAGTTATCTGCTCGAATCGAAGATCCCTTCAAAGTACTCGAATAGATCAACGACAATGCCTATCAACTGGAATTACTTGAAAACTATAGAGTTTCTAACACTTTTAACATTACCAACCTTAGCCCCTATCAACATTAAGGAGAATTAAGTAAAGACTAGCCAAATTTGATCCCAAATCTAAATTAACTAGAAGGGGATGATAGGAATAAAAAAACTAGACCTTTAACCCAAGCTCCAAGTCTTGAGGGACTGACAAAGCAAATTTTATTGTTCCAACCAACTCCTAACGAGGCCAAGCTGATCCTTATTGCCAACTAACTCCACATGCTAAGCCGACTAACTTCTTATCTGTCAATAATCAAGTGTTGACCTAAAATATGCTATACTAATAGCTTGGTCGTCTCACACTTCTACTCGACCATGACTGTACTAACTAGTAGCTCGACAATACTGGTAGCAAGAACCCGAGAGTATGTCTAAACCCACATCTTGTCAAAAGGACTCCTAAGTGTACTTGGTACCTCTACTCGACAATCCTTAGCCTAACTATATAACTTGTCTATTTCTACCAAAAGCACCCTTAGTGTTCAATTGCCACTTGTCCAACCCCTACGTGAAAGGATTTGTTGCACTAATTGTCAATTTCTTTTAATTTTCATTTGTACCCTTTATTATTCCTTATATATTACTTCTTTTAGATAGTACCCCTTTTTGTCTTTTCCATTTTAGGTAGAATGCCCTAACTTTTCAGGTATAAATACCCTTTGTAATGGTAGCCACAATATGTATAACCTGAAATTGAATATACTTCACTCTTTTGTGAACATGACTCTCTGTTTTGCTTACTTACTTCACTCTTATCCTAACCCTTAAACAAGGTTAGGTGGCGAATACCCCCTTTAGACCAACTCGTGTATCATATCGGGTTAATCCTTGAGTCTTGAGTAGTTCCCTGGTACGTCATATCTTGGGAGGCAATTGAGGTTTGCTTATTTACTTTCTATTCTCATGCATTCCCATCCTTGGTCTTTAAGCTTTCTACAAGCTTAGACCCACCTCGATACATTTACCCTTATATGTCCTTAGCAGGTCGTATCAAAACACACTCTTGACCATACGAGCCCCCTCATATCTAGCTTACCATTGACGGGCCACTCAATTTGCCAAACCCAAATCCTTAATCCCTCCACTCAACACTCCATCCCTGGCTCATTAATTGCTGTATGATATCTGTAATACATTCAATTGACCTGACATCCCCTGATAATGCCAAACTTGCCATTTATAGATGTGGCCACCAATGTGATCATGGCCAACTAACTCTCGAAGCCACCATATCAACCCTACAACACATGTGCTACCAATTGTTAGTATGGACAAACCTTGAATTGACACACATCTAGGTAACTATACTCCCTCTTACTATAAATAGCAAAAGGGAGTCAACAAGTAAAGGATCAATTCCTAATTCTCCACCTTTAGGCTAAAAACTCTCCATACAAAACTCAAACACATACCTACAACTAGCAAACATCCTCCAATTAGGTTTTTAGTGCTCATTCTCCTTAGTTTCCTTTCTTCTATTATTATCCTCCTTGCTAACTTAAGCTTTAGAGGGCCCTCATAGAACCACCCCTAGGGGGCTTTCTTGTAGGTCGTCAAAAGCAAGGAACCCATCAAATCCGACTTGCATCGAGATCTGTCTAGCAACATCCATTGAAGTTAGTCCAAACACTAACATTTTGGCACCCATTGTTTCGAGCCACTATACACAAATGGCTAGAAGCAAAAACAACAAGACATATGCCTCTCATTTAGGAGATACTACTACGTCACAGCTAGTTGGCGATGATTTAACTCTTCCACCGTAGCATAAAATAATGCCCCTATTACTAGAAGCTCAAACTTTTGAGGTTCAACAACTTAAACTCCTTATTCAACAAACGCTCGAAGAAAATAGAAGGACCCAAGAGTCCAATCCATCCTTACATAGAGGTATTGTAATGCTAAAAAATGAATCTTCCCAATGCACCAACGAGGAGGCAACTGTCAGTTCCTCCTTTGAACCAAGTAAAAATTATGACTTATGAACTACACACCCAGCATGTTCATGCGGCCAGACTCAATACAACTAGTAGGATCCCGAAGAACTATGCAATTGGTTGAATTGCAATCGTAGCAAAACGCATTGTAAGGTAAGCGTATAGTGACAAGTAGACCAATCAACAACTTATCCCTAAAGTGGTCACCAAAGCCTTCGAGGACATGACCATACAAGAATTGGATGAACACATCTATCACGCTTCCATTTTACACGACCAAAAGAAAGTAGAGCCATCTACTACCAGATCGCATTCCACATAAACAAAAAGGTCGTTCGTCCTCTTAATCTTAAAAGAAACACTCCATCGGCATAAGACTACTACACCTTAGCACCTTCGTTGAAATTATCGATCTAGACGACCACCTTGTCCATTTTCAAACCATGATGAGCCTATACAACTTCTCCAATGTAATTATGTATAAGGCTTTCCCTAACATGTTAGTAAAAGCCACCTTGCTTTGGTTCAACACCCTATCCAACAGCTCCATCATATCTTTTAGTGACCTAAATGGCAAGTTCCAGCAATACTTTCTAAGTTCTAAGGTCCCAAGAAGAGACCCCTCCATACTTTAAAATGTAAGGTAGTGACCAAATGAAACCCTGCAAGCATACCTCGAGCATTTCAATCGTGTAAAGCTACAAGTGTCTAAGCTCTATACTAGAATGGCCCTACAAGCCCTCATCATGGGAATAGACCTTATGGGAAGACTATTCAACACAATCTCATTAAACAAGCCTAAGTCCAAAGACAAGTTCATGCAAGTGGTCAAGAACTATGTAGCCCAAGAGGATGCCATCAGAGCATGATTCGAGGTAAACAACAACACTCATGGGACGATAAAAGATTGCTTAGGGACTAAGAACTCCAAGCTACAATCCCCAATGTTGAGCCCCATTTCGATTTCCTTAATTTAACCTATATTAAGCCCAACCCACTTAATATAAATTACTCGACATTAAACTAAGGAAATACTTTTTTAAAAGAACTTTAAAAATTGGAGTCGCTAACCAGTTTAACTGTTAAAAAATGAAATTAAGGTTTTCCCTAGCCACCGATTCATGTATTTTCTAAAAAAACATGATTTTTAGAAAATTAAACCAAAAAAGACCAAGTTCGTACGCTAACCTATTAAGACTAAGTCACCATGTAAAACTAAAGAAAAATTGATGGGTTTTTATTTTTATAATTTCCTAAAAATACTAAAAATATACCTAAACATACAAAAGATAACTAAAATGATCTTTTTATTACAAGAATTTCAAAAAAAAAAAAGGGAAATATTTTTTTTTTTATTTTTAGATGGTTGCCCCGAAAGTGCCTACGTACCCATTAGTCGGGATCAAACCAGTCGTAGTTCTCTTTTTATAAAATATTTAATGTGTTGATTTTTTTTTATTTCAAAAACCGAGTCAGGTTTACATTTATTTATTAATTTATTATTTTAAAAAAACCGAAGAAATCTAATTTTCCCTAATTAAAGAAAACATTAACTAACTAAATCTTTTAAAAGACTCGATTAAGATTTTTTATTTTTGAAAATATTATTTATCAAAAAAATATTTTTTATAAATCTTTACTATAAGATATGTTAAAGAAACGATTAGATACATATCTTTTATGAATCTTATTCACAAGATATGTATATCGATATGTATCTTTTTTAAATCCTAACCACAAGATACGTATCTCAACAACATAATACGTATCTCAACCGCATGATATGTATCTCAAACACAAGATACGTATCTTTTTGAAAAAATCCCGATTTTATTAAAAAACACAATTTAACTAAATTTTATGGAAAATTGAAATTGTCTAGAAAAATAAGTAATAAAATAAATAATGAAAAAAAAACCTACACTTCAATAAAAATATAGATTAGTAAAATAAATAATAAAACTAACTAATAAATAAATAAAAATAATAATTTTTTACCTAAATTATTCGAGTCGCGTTTGATCATCATGTTCACATTCATCGATATGTTGTGCTAATGATCTTGAATCGGCTCGCGTGCGCATGTGAAGAACTGCTATGTGCTGTTGTCGTCGGATTTGTTGACAAGGGACAAATGTTGGTGGTTCGGTCAGTTTATGAATTTCAGCTATACCTGGATTATGGCAGGGCGTGGACGTTGGTCAGGGTGAATTGTTGGACAACATGGATTAACAAGTGTCAGGCGTCGACAATTATTGAAGTTGGTCGTCTGGCATCGACAATTGTTGAAATTAGTCGACTGCTTGGATTCTAGCTAGAGGCCATTGAGTGGATTGCAATTTGGCATTGTGAGCTTTATGGAATTCGGTAAGGATTGTTGGAGATAGACTTTGGTCAGATCAGATTGTCGATAGATGGACTTGCGTAGGGACTTCAACTTACACCAAGCGACTTCTAATCAATGGAGTATCGAGGAGAATTGTTGAAGTTCGGAAGTTGGATGTTGGTTCAGGAAGCTTCGAATTGGATTGAAGGACGATTGGACTTCAGAAATTCGAATTTCGAAAATTTCATTGGTTTGTGTTCTTCGATGGATGTACACATGGATTAAGGACCACGGTATAGAGTGGTACATGCGTAGACTTGTTGGATGGCAGGGTATGGGACATTGTTATTGAAGGAGTCATGCTCGTAAGGTTGATTCCAACTGTGATCAGGAAGCTTAGTGAAGTATAGATGCGTTTGATTAGCTACGGTGGACTTTCAGCATGCGATGTGGAGCTTGATTAATTATAGCCGTATGAATGAATTGTGAGATGTGTATTTAGTGTTATGTACTTAAAAAAAAAATTTGTTTCAGTCCTTTCGCCAACATGCTATTTATAAACCTATAATCGTATCTTTCGTATTAAAGATACAGAAGATATAATTACTATTCTTAAAAAATTTATCCTAATTTCTAGAAACCCTACTTAATTTGAGCTTTCTATTTTTTCAAGGTTCAATCCAATCCAATTAGATATAGCCTAATAACTTATCTAATAAATCCTAAATTTATTCCAACCCAATATAAAATGAAAATCTACTTTAATAAAGCCCAACTCTCCAACAACTTAAAAATTTATTAAACTAATTACACACCATTATCTGATTTGATATTAAACGATCCAACGCGACTTGACTCGATATGATTTAATTCAGTACGTCACGACTTGACTCGAAACAATTTAACTTGGTACAACACTACTCGATATGACATGACTCTCTCTTTTTTATTTGTTTTTAATTTTCCTTTTATTATTTTCTTTAATTTTTTTGTTTATTTTTTAACCTAGCTCAACAAAAATAATAAAAAAAATGAAAAAAAAAATGAGGTGTCTACAGCTGTCCCTCTTTGTAGTGAAGTTCAATTAGAACTTTGCTACAAAGACAAAAAAAGATACCCACTTTTACTAAACCCTACTTTAAACTGATCAATTCGTCTATATTTTATGAAGAAATTTAAGGGGGCTTAATTGACTTATTTTGGTGGATAATCCAAAGATGATAGATCTCTTCGAAATTTCACAAATGTTTTAGTCTAGTAGATAATTCGAAGATGATAGATCTTTTTCGAGATTTTAAGAAAATTTTGTTTTGGTTGAGAGATCCAAAGAGTATAGATCTCTTCGAGATTTCAAAAAACTTGCTTTGGTAGATAATCTAAAGAGGATAGATCTCTTCAAGATTTCATAAAACTTACTTTGGTGGTAATCTAAAGAAGATAGATCTCTTTAAGATTTCAAAAAACTTACTTTAGTAGATAATTCGAAAAGGATAGATCTCTCCAAGATTTTAAGGAAACTTACTTTAGTGGATAATCCAAAGAAGATAAATCTTTTCGAGATTTTAAGAAAACTTGCTTTGGTAGACAATTTAAAGAGGATAGATCTTTTCAAGATTTCAAAAACTTATTTTGATAAACGATTTGAAGAAGATAGATCTCTTCGAGATTTGTTTTGGTTTGGTGAATAATCCGAAGAGGATAAATCTTTTCTAGATTTGTTTTGATTTGGTGAATAATCCGAAGAGGATAGATCTGCTCGAGATTCGTTTTGGTTAATCCGTCGAGGATAGATTTCTTCGAAATTCATTTTGGTTACTCCAAAGAGGATAAATCTCTTTGAGATTCTTCTTTTGTTTTGTGATTCAAAGATGATAGATCTCTTCAAGATTTCTCTTTGATTTTGTAGATAGTCCAAAGAGAATAGATCTCTTCAAGATTTCTTTTTGATTTGGTTAATCCAAAGAGGATAAATCTCTTCAAGATTTTTTTTTTTTTATTTGGTTAATCCGAAAAGAATAGATCCCTTCGAGATTTCTTTTTCATGAATAATCCAAAGAGGATAGATCCCTTCGAGATTTCTTTTGATTTGGTTAATAATCTAAAGAAGATAAATCTCTTCGAGATTTGTTTTGGTGGATAATCTCAAGAAGATAGATCTCTTCAAGATTTCTTTTACTTTAGTAAATAACCCAAAGAGGATAGATTTCTTTAAGATTTTTTTTTTATTAATCTAAAAAGGATAGATCTTTTCAAGATTCTTATTTTGTTTATAATCTAAAGAGGATAGATCTTTTCGATATTTCTTGTTTTTCTCAAAAGGATAGATCTTTCGAAGACAAGATAAAGATGATGTTCTATTAAAGGCAAAATGAAACAGCACTCTTATGAGCAAGCGATCTTTTAAATGACTGGATAGCACTACTTTGAGCAAGTGATCCAACAAAAGATAGGATAGCGTTTCTTTAAGCAAGCGATCCTAAAATGAAATAGATAGGAGAGCGCTCTTATGAGCAAGAAATCCTAAAAAAAAAAAAAAAACTAAATAACGCTCCATTGAACCGGCAATCCAACTAAGAAATAGAACAACACTCCTTTGAGCAAGTGATCCTAGAAAGGACTGGATGGCACTCCATTGAGTAAGCGATCCAAGAAAGAAGAAAACTTTTATGAGTTTTGACAAATTGATCTATAACCTGAGTTTGAAGGATTTTGATAATTCCTTGGAAATTTTAACCCCCCTTTTTTTAAGAAATCTCTTTTGATAATTTTTTGAAAAAAGTTTCATTTCTCTTTTGAAAAGGTTTTTTCTTTTTTCTTTTTTCTTCTTTTTTTCAAGAAATTCAGAAAACACTCATTGATAAAAAATTGTATCACTAACGAGTAAGAAAGTCTCGAAAACTTTAAAAATCACAAATAAGAGGTTGACTTGCCCCTTACCCGTTGATCATTCATTCTCTTAGCCTTGTTTCCTAAAGTATTATTCATGATCTTTGAACTTTTTAGAAGCACTAATTTCAAACTTGGGATAAATGATCATTCAAGTTTTGAGAAAGCACTCAACTCTTCAATTTCTAACTAAGGGGATAGATATCATTACTTGAAATATTTAGTCAAACCGGATTTCCTTACACTCTCATAGGTCTATTTTTACTCTCAGCATCAATTCCAAAAATTGTAGCCTATCTTACAAGTAGTACATTCTGGTCAATTAATAAGTTTTTTTCAAGTTTGCAATATAAGGCTTTTGGTCAATGATTTAAGCAAATGGATATCAATGTGCTTTGGCCAATTTTGAAAAAAATTATATATAATTTGTCCCAAATTTACAAGCCAAGAACCTAAGAGAAACTAAACATAAGCTTGCCCCAATTTCATGAGCAAATTTTGCTAAAGATAAGTCATTTTTCTTTAGTCAAAAGAGTTTCATTAAAGCTAGTATAGTGAGTAGAATCATGCAGTAAGGGCTTTGCTTTTAGGCTTAGGAATTGAAAGTGTTTAGATTTTGGATACCATCACAAGTTTATACTTTTGGCTTTATTGGTAATTTGGATATTCTTTAAAGATGATCACCTTACTAATATCTTCAATCTCTTTTTTTCACCGTTTTTCTTTTTTCTTTTTTTTGTTTCTTGTTTTTTTTTTTCTTTTTCTCATTTTTCTTTTTTCCCTTTTTTTTTTTTAGGTCAAGGTGGTTACCTTCCATTGTTGAGTTTTCACTTAATAAGATTTAAAGCACCAAAAGATAGGTTCAAGGTGTATAAGCTTAGAAGAAGTGTATATGGCATGGAGTATTTAGGAAAAGTCCATGGGCTTGATGTATTTGAATAAGTGTACAGACTTGAGTGAGGTGTATATGGTTTGAAACTCTTCTTCATTCTAAAGAAATCAAATTATCTATGATAATATTTGCTCATAAATTGGCACTACTAAGGTAAGCACAATTTAGTCTTCTCCTTTTCTCCAAATTGATGACCCTAACCTCCTAATTGTCCTAGTGTAGGTGGTTCTTGGTAAGGTTAATTTTAAGAAAAATCCCTTAAAGGTTCAAATGGGTTTACAAGGGATAATTGTATTTAAGAATGATGAAATGAATGCCAAATATCATTTTGACATATGTACCAAATTCAAGGCAGGCTTCCTTTAAGAAATGAGCCCAATTACTCAGCTTAATGACTCTTCTCTCATGTATGTTTAGGGTTAGTGTCTAGGACATGGGTTACCTCCTTTCATCCTAAACCTTTTAAGTAATGTGTTATCATTCTCTTAGGTAGAAAGTTTTAAGTTTTGAGTTCACATTTACTTTATCCATTTTCACTCATTCGAAATGCCCCTATTTGAATTAAGCTAGCTTCATATCATACAAAGACAAGAATATACATTAAAACTGCTTTATTCAATAACTTGTCTCTATTACAAGCTTCAAAATGAAAGCTTATTCTGAGAAATGCAGGAACTAAAATTCTTTTCTACTTCTTACCCCTATTTCCGTCACTTCTTCTAACTTGACCCATTTAATTGAATTCATCTTTTAGAGATATACCCAACTGCTTCAAATGGTAAGCCACCTTGTCAAATGATAGTAACAAATTCTCAATACCTAATATTGGAAGTTGTCTATTTGATGCTTCTTCAAAACCTAGGAAGGAATATCACTACTAATCGACCCATTAGTCTCTAGAAAATTTAGTCAGATAATCTTAGCATCAATCAAATCTTGCACCTTATGCTTTAGTTTCCAACAGTCTTCTATAGTATGCCTTACCTTGCCCATATGATAGCCATACCATTTGTTGGGGTCGCGATCCCTCAGCTTGTATTTCTTTATTAGGTTTTTGCATGCTAATAGTCCTTTATCTCTCAATTGCTTGAACACTTAGGCCATTAGAATCTTAAACTGCATAAATTACCTCCTCTTGTTATGAATGAGCTTCTCTTGATTTTGGGTTTTTCCAATCAGTACATTCGCTCTTGATTGCTCTTTCATTGAATCATTTTCATGCTTAGCCTATAACTTCCTATTCGTATTAAGGTGTAGGTTTCTAAGTTGCTTGAGCACATAACCCAATGCAATTTCCATGCTAGTGAGCCTTTCTTCTAATATTACCAACTTTTCTTCTAAGGTAGCAACCCTTTCTCCCAAACCCTGGCAGTAACATGCCCCTTAGGCTTGACGATTCAAATTTATTTCTAGTAACTTTTTGAAACTTTGTATCACGTTAATAGTGGGCCCTTAAACTTGCAACTCTTTAGATTCATTTGCTTGAGATGGTGTATCAATAGGCCCTTGGGCTTAAGTATGAGCTATGGCTTCAACTTGTTTCTCGTGCTTGCTTAAAACCCCTTCTACTGTGGCTATTCTCTATTCAAGAGCTTTAAACATCTTATTTTTGAAAATGAGTAATTATAGGCCCCAGGTTTAGCTAAACCACTTAAAAGGCAATATTTTAAAGCCTGCAAAAATCTCTTCTTGTTAGCAACATTGCATTCCCTCTCTTAAAAAAAAAATCAAGTTTTTTATTTTGAAAGCCTCTTTTTCTTTAGAAACTTTTACTAAAAATCAATATTTATTTTATGTTACAAATAACCTAATATTGACATGAACAAATCTAAAAATAATCGAAAATATTGGGACTAACTATTGAGGACATAAGATGACGAATATATTGTAAGGATGGTATGGAAAAATGGAAATTATTTTACAATGAGAGACTCATTAAGGTTGACGACTCATAGAGAAAGCTCTTTTAGGAGCATGACAACTTAATGGATGGATACAAAAAACGAGAACCTAGACTTTTACAAGATCGATGACTTTAAGATGCAAAGTAATTTACAATGGGAATCTGATAGTTAAATCTTTTTTGTCTTTTTTATTTTGTTAGTTCCTAACAGTATAATACAGGTGGGGCATTGCAATAAAAATCTACTAAGTAAAAAATTATCATGAAACTAGTTTTTTATCATAAAATATCTTTTGAAATTTCCTCTTTTTAAAATAAAAAATGTTGGAAAGCCTTTTAAAAAATGACAGTTCCATAATATCTATCATAGTTAATTTCTATGATTACATGCCCCCAAAAAAATTTACAAGTTGATACAAAAAAATTTTTCTTTTTTTTTTTAATATTGGCACATTATGATATAAAGGGATATTAATGATTTTGAGCATTTTATGTTAAATGTTATGTTACATGACCCATTATTAATGAAATAAAACAAAATCCATAAGACCCACATATATTACAAAAGATAGCATATACAAATAAATATACAAAATAAATGTTATACAATATGCTACACATGTGTATAATGCAAAGGGATTGGTCATTAATAAACTATAGGGAGCATAATGAACCCGTGATCATAAAGTACCCTTATATATAAGTAGATCAAAAACTAAATTTTTAAAAAAATGAAGCTCAAATACATATGTAACGGTTACTGATTTTTTAATTTTTCCCTTTTTTGAAAAGAATATCGAGCCATCTATAGATTAATTGGGCTTTTCCTATAATTTAAGAATAACTATCCCCTTTTCAAAAAAAAAAATGATGTAAAAGGGTAGGGTCTCAAGCTTTATAGCTCCAAGGCTTTTCGGAGAGAAGCCTATTGGGCCACATCGAAGCCTAAGTAGGCTCTCCTATCATCGCTAAGTGGGGGTAGTGACTTCAACGACCCAAGGGTTACACAATAACGGCCCGTCCTAAGTTCTTAAAATAGCTCAAGTCCGACCACATCTAAAAACACGAATGATTACTATAAAATAAAAGAAACCAACCTACCCCCTCCCCCAACTCCCGTACCCCCCCCATTAGGCCAGGCCTTTTTTTTTTAAGGCTTACATCACTAAAAAAATTAGTACAACTATAATACAATATAAAAAGAAAATAATAATATAAAAGCACATCAAAAATATTTTAATTTTCACATAGCTAGCCCACTAGACATCCCTAGTAGAGTTGTTAATTCTATTGAACCCAATTTCGATTTCCTTAATTCAACCTATATTAAGCCCAGCTTGCTTAATATAAATTACTCGACATTAAACTAAGGAAATACTTTTCTAAAAAAATTAAAAATTAGAGTCGCCAACCAGTTTAATTGATAAAAAGTAAAATTAGGGTTTTCAGGTGGGAAAACCCTAATTTAGCCACTGATTCACTTATTTTCTAAAAAAATGATTTTTAGAAAATTAAACAAACAAAGACCGAGTTTAGGGGGTTAACCTATTAAGACTAAGTTACCATGTAAAAACTAAAGAATAATTGATGGGCTTTTATTTTTATAATTTCCTAAAAATATATCTAAATATACAAAAGATAACTAAAATGATTTCTTTATTACAAATTTCTAAGAAAAAGAGAAAAAAATTATTTTTAGACAGTTGCCCTAAAAATACCTACGTACCCACTAGTCGGAATTAAATTGGTCATAATTCTATTTTTATAAAATATTTAGTGTGTTATTTCTTTTTATTTCAAAAACCGAACTAGATTTACATTTATGTTTATTTATAAATTTATTATTTAAAAAAACCTAAGAAAACTAATTTTCTTCAATTAAAGAAAACTTTAACTAACTAAATCTTTTAAAAGACTCGATTAAGATTTTTTATTTTTTAAAATACTACCTGTCAAAAAATATATTTTCTAAATCTTAACTATAAGATATATTAAAGATACAGTTAGATACATATCTTCATACATATCTATTCTAAATCTTAACCGCAAAATACGTATATCGATATGTATGTTTTCTAAATCCTAACCATAAGATATATATCTCAATTGCATGATATATATCTTAACCGCATAATATGTATCTCAACTATAAGATACGTATCTTTTTCAAAAAACCCCGATTTTATTAAAAAAAAAACACAATTTAACTAAATTTTATGGAAAATTGAAATTATCTAGAAAAATAAGCAATAAAATAAATAATAAAAAAAACCTGCACTTAAACAAAAAAATATATTAGTAAAATAAACAATAAAACTAACTAATAGATATCTCTCATTTATATTAATGATAACAAAAAGGGTTAAAAACTAATTAATCTTTAAGAGTGTAGGCTTACAAAAGGTTTTTCAGAAAGTATAATTTCGTATATTTAAGTCACATTTAGAAGCTTCAAACTATTTGAAAATAGATTATTTTGGAAAGTCTTCAGAAAGTATTATAAGAGCTCTAATAAAAAGAATTGGTACAGCTCTTCAAAAACTTGTTCAGAGACTTCTAAGAAAAGAAAGCCAATACTATTCAGAAGGTTGGTCTAAAAAAATTATATGGAATAATAATTTTAATCATATTTGGATTATTCAAGCCTTAGCTCCACTAAATTGGGTGTATTAGGAAAATACACTTAATCCTATTTACTAAAAAGATGGAGTTAAGATCCATGAGAATTATTTTTAAGCGAAAATATATTTGGATAAATCAAGATATACACAATCTTGGATAAGAATAAGGTTGATTCGATTTGTGGGATTTCAAATTTTGAACATAAGGCTTATCAAGGAGTTGCTAACAAAAACATATCTTTTCAAATTCAAAATAGAAGCTTGTCTGGTGATTATGGATTGAAGTTTATCTGATTTAAACAAATTTGGATGAATTAAGATATACACAATCTTAGACAAGGATAAGGTAGATTTGATTTATGAGATTTCAAATTTTAAACACAAGGCTTATACGAAAGTTGCTAACAAAAGAATATCTTTTCAAATTCAAAATAGAAACTTATCTGGTGGTTATGGATTGAAGTTTATCTGATCTAAACAAATTCAAGAGAACTAGTTTTGAATTTTCAAATGACCGAGATCTTCTCTAAAAAATTTCCAAGGACTACCCTTTGCCTTTACGGATATCTTATGCAAGATTGTGTATATCTTGATTTATCCAAATATATTTTCGCTTAAAAATAATCTCCATGGATCTTAACTCCATCTTTAGTGAAATAGGATTAAGTGTATTTTCCTAATATACCTAATCTAGTGGAGCTAGGGCTTGAATAATCCGAATTTGATTAAAATTAATATTCCACGTAATTTTTCCAAACCAACCTTCTGAAAAGTATCAGCCTTCTTTTCTTAGAAGTCTCTGAACAAGCTTCTAAAGAGCTTTACCAATTCTTTTTATAAGAGCTTCTGTAATACTTTTTGAAGACTTGTTAAAATAGTCTATTTTCAAACAATTTGAAGCTTTTAAATAAGCTTCTGAATGTAACTTAAATATGCAAAATTATACTTTCTGAAAAACCTTCTATAAGCCTGTACTCTTAAATATTCATTAGCTTTTAACCCTTTTTATTATCATTAAAATGTATGAGAAATATTTAACATTCTCCACCTTTTTTATGATAACAAAAATGTTATTATAAAACCAGATCGCAAAAAAATATTATATTCACAATCACATATTCATGCATCACGCGGTGTTTATCCAACGTAATGTATTATAGGTACTACAGGTTGTGGCTTTTCTCTCCCCCTTTTTTGTTATCATAATAAACTCCCCCTTAATCTTTATAAAATATGCATGTTTGAATAAACAAAATCTCAAGTGCAGAAATAACAAAACATAAGAGATCGAACTACATTGATTAAGGAAGTAACAAGTCCACAAATGGACAATAACAAAGCAAACAAGATAAGGTTCTTGCTAGTACAAGAGAAAGAAAAACATAAAAGCAGTCATTTTTTGGATCTTTTTGCTTTCTTCTTAGCACATAACTTGAATTTGCCGAAGTACAAAGGAAGAACTTTATTAGGAGCAGAAATTGTTTCAGAAGTTATTGCCATAGATGAAGTGGGTTCTATGTCTTTATAGGATGGTGGTGTAGTCTAGATTGGAGCAAGTGGAGAAATGTCTTTGGTGGAGGCTACAAACAGAGTTTCAATGTGACCTTCAGGGGGTGTCTGTTCTTCAGGGTTAAGAACAGGAGTGGAAACTTATGGTATCTTTTCAGGGGATTGTAGTGAAATGACAAGAGTCTTTTCTGAAGTTAGAACACAACCAAGTACATTCTGATCGATTGGTTGAAAGGAAGGATTAGGTCCTGATGGTGTGACAGGAGTATCTAAAACAGAAACAGATGGTTCTTTGGAGGGAAAAAGAGGTTCAGAGGTTTGGTGCTATACAAAGGGTTTAGGATCAATAGAATTATATGCTTGGTTAGAAGGATTGGTTTCTAAGATAGACTCCTTAATTCAAGCCTTGAATATGCCTCTCATGCCGATTATTTGATCCTTGACAGCCTTTTCTACAACAACTTTGATTCCTTTAAAGAGCTGTTCCACAAAGACTGAGCTCTCTCCTTGTTTATATTGAACCAGCTGGCTCTCAAAACTATCTGAATCTCTTTCTGAAACCATCTTGAGTAGGTTCTCTAAACTCAATATAAAAAGAGAAAGGATTCAAAATGTCGGGACATAACTTTGAAGAAATACTATCGTTATACAAAACAAAATTTCTTAATCAATTTTTACCTTCTGAAAAGCTTCACAAAGTTTTTTAGAGAGCTATACCGAATCAAAGTTCTACAATAATTGTTACTTCTTTCAAGTGCAAAGTTATTTGAGACTTGTACTTTTGTTCTCACAAAAGTTAGTTTGTACTTTGTAAATCTGTATTAGCTTAAATTGTTGAGAGGTTAGATAGGCAGAGCAGAGTGTTGTAAAGTCATTGTGACGAATGCTTGTAATCTGTTTGTGATTTGTTATAGTGGATCAAGTGGGACGGAATTAGTAAAGTAGATCGGGTCCAGAATGGAGCTAAAAGAGAGCAGTAGGTAGTAGGCTGAAACTCTATAAAATCTCTACCTGATTTTCTCCTTCCTTATACTCTTTTAATTTTGTTTATTATCGATCATACATTGAATCATTAAATTATCACTATTCACCATTATAAGTTGTTAATAGGGGTAGTTTTATTTTTCTTATAACGAAAAGTTTTCAAAAGTTTAAAGATATCAATCCATCCCCCTTCCCTCCAGCCCCCTCCCTCTTGATATCCTATACGAGACCAATACTAACAAATAAATAAATAAAAATAATAATTTTTTACCTAAATCATTCAAATCGTGTACAATTATCGTATTCTCGTTCATTAGTGTGTTATGCTAGCGATCTTAAATCGGCTCATGTACGTGTGCAAAGAACTACTATATGCTATTACCGTCTGATTTGTTGGCAAGGGACGAATGTTGGTAATTCGATCAATTTGTGAATTTTGGCTGTACTTAGATTGTTGTAGGGCGTGGACGTTGGTCAGGGTAAACTATTAGATGGCATAGATCAACAAGTGTTAGCTGTTTGGCATCAAGAATTGTTGAAGTTGGCCATTTGGCAATGAGAATTGTTGAAATCAGTCAGCTACTTGGATTCCGGCTATGGGCAATTGAGTGGATTGCAATTTGGCGTTGTGAGCTTCGTAGAATTCAATGAGGATTGTTGGAGATGGACTTTGGTCAGATCAAATTATTAGTGGATGGACTTGTGTGGGGACTTCGGCTTGTGTTAAGGGACTTCGAATCGATGGAGCATCAGGGAGAATTGTTGAAGTTCGGAAGTTGGACATTGGTCATTCAAGAAGCTTTGGATTAGATTGAAGAATGGTCGGACTTCAGAAATTCGGACTTTGGAAATTTAGATTTCGGAAATTTCATTGGTTTGTATTCTTCGGTAGATGTTTGCATGGATTAAGGACTACAGTGTGGAGTAGTACATGCGTGGACTTATTGGATGGCAGGGTACGAGACGTTGTTGTCGAAGGAGTCGTACTCGTGAGGTTGATTCCAGCCGTGATCAGGAAGCTTAGTAAAGTGCAAATGCGTTTGATTAGCTGCGGTAGACTTTCAACGTGCGGTGTGGAGCTTGATTAATTATGGTAGTGCAAGTGAATTGTAAGATGTGTATTTAGGGTTGTGTACTTAAAAAAAATGTGTTTTAGTCCATTCGCCGATATGCTATTTATAAACCCACAATCATATTTTTCGTATTGAAGATATAAAAGATACAATTACGATTCTTAAAAAATTTACCCTAACTTCTAGAAACCCTACTTAATTCAAGCTTTTTATTTTTTTAAAGACCCGATCCGATCCAATTAGATATAACCCAATAAATTATCAATAAATCTTAAATTTATTCCAACCCAATATAAAATGAAAATCTACTTTAATAAAGCTCAACTCTCCAATGACTTAAAAATTTATTAAATTAATCATACACCATTATCACATTTGATATTAAATGATTCAATGCGACTTGACTTGATTCGATATGATATAACTAGACTCGATATAATTTGATTCGATACATCACAACTTGACTCGAAACAATTCGACTCGATATGATACGACTCGATAAGACACTACTCGATACCACACTACTTGATACCACACGACTTTCTCTTTTTTTTATTTTCCTTTTATTATTTTCTTATGTTTTCTGTTTTGTTTATTTTTTTAATGTTTTCGTTGAGCCAAGTAAAAAAATAAACAAAACAGAAAACATAAGAAAATAATAAAAGGAAAATAAAAAAAAGAGATGTCTACACCTAGCAAAAGACAAACAAGAGATACACATCCTTTAATAGACTTTTCAAAGAGATCATGTATGAGGTCAAACAACAACTCTTATGAGCACCAAATGTTTTGTGAAACCCTTGAAGCAGCAAACTCAAGCCAATTCTACAATTATCACCACGTGCACAGCTATAATTCCAATGAATGCCATCACCTCAAAAATGCGTTTGAAGGCCTTATCTACAAAGGTTGCATCTACCACCTCGTAGCGGATGAAATAAGCTAGATACAGCAGCTAACCTAATGCCACCGAGTAAAACAACACCAATAGGCATAGTAGCAACAATAAAATGAGCAAAATGATGCCATTGCCAATGACCAAAATCGCTAAGGATGACGGAGGCAAGTAAACACCATATTCAAAGGCTTTAGCCTCCTCTTTGACATTGCAACCATTGATAAGTGTGCAAAACTACACACTTTTCTAAAGGATTTCTCTAACAATTACATGTGATTTAATAGAATTTTGAGCCAAAGTGAATGAATTTTAATTGAAACTACATATAATTTCTTAATACAAGTATAATTCATATTTTTATGTTTTAATGTTTAAAAGTTACGTTTATTTGAAGAATTTAAGCTTTTCATGTTGTTCTTGTAGGTCTCAAGGCTATCATGCCCTTGTATGAGAAGCCCCAAAAAAAAGAAGATGAAGACATGGAGCAAGAACTACCAACTTGATGGTAATCTCATCTACTATCAAGCCAGCATCTAGAACAAAACCTTCATAAGTATCATAAAAGTGGACCATATCATCCTAACAGTAGTGCCAACTACCATCATGATAGTATATACCATCATCTCGGTAATACCGTCAAGATTGTACCCTCCTAATATAAAAAACTACAATTCATAACTCATTTGAGGACACAATTTTCTTTCTTTTTCAACTTCCTTTCTTCTTTTCTCTCTAAGATTTTTAGGGTTTCACCTCCTAAGTTATTTTAGGTTAGATTAACTTAAATAAAGTTAGTTTTAGCAAATTCCAACTCTGGGATGCATGAAAAACATCATTCCATCACGGATTAAAGATTAGAACTCCTCTTGTTTGGTGATTTCTCTCTCTACCTAATTTCTTGTTGTTTTGGGATGTTGTTTAACTTTGTAATCCAGTTGTATTCATGAAGATTATGAATCTTTTATTGCCCGTTTACTTCGTTGAATGGAAATAAATGGATTTGAATAGCAATTCATTGGGAATAGAATAAAGCTGTAATTACCATTATTTTGTTCACTTGATAAAAAAATCAACTTAAAGAATAAACCCGTAATAAAGCCTAAATCACAAAATTGACCCCGTGTTCTTCCATAGCCTTAAATTGAAATTTCAAATCATCTTCTCTCATTTTCCCCTCATCACCGATTGTCCACTTATTGATAAAGTTTCCATAGTTTCACCTTCAATACCTTTGCTCCAAAAACCTAATTCCAGATCTAATTTACTATTTCATTTTAGTTTATCGATAATCAACGACTAGCTCTTCTTCTTCTTTTCTTCCCATCATATGTTTGAAATATTTCCTAATCAGTATTAGTAGTTGTAGTTCATTTGGAAGTGCTAATACTTAGCAACTGCATCTCAAAAAAGAAAAAAAAAACGAATGAAGTTTGTTAAAGCATATTAAAAGATCTCTGGAAAAAGGTTATTAACATAAGCATGTTTATGTAATAAGCATCAATTCATTTGCTTAAGTTTTAATTATTAGGCCATAATCCTTAGCAAAGCTTTAACTTTTGATTGTCGATAAAATAATTGAAGGAAGGAATAGCATTGAACTTCATAAAACAACTTTACTATTTCTTCCATGAATGGGTCGTAACGTTCGTGGGTCGTATATAGCAACGTAGTTGTATATTGCCTCTATTCTAAAAACCCAATTCCAGATCTGATTCACTTATGTATAGTAACGTGGGTTGTAGTGTTCGTGATGTGTATAGTAACGTCGAAGGTGGAGTAGAGTTGTGTAGTTGCTCGTGGTGGTACTAGAGTGGTTGTTGGTGTACAGCAACGTCAGTGATGGTGTTTCAATGGTAGAGGAGGTCAATGTGGTAGTGTGCTCTATTGGCAATGTGCAGTAGTAGTAGTAGAGGGTGGTGGTGTGTATGGTGGTGATGATAGTGTTGTTAGTGATAAAGCATATGATTTAGGAAAGAGATGAAGAATGTAAGGGTATGAAAAGTCTTTTTTCAGTTGAATCCCAATTCTCAAGTTTAAGGAAGGAATCCCTATTATTTGAAATTAAATTATAGGAATATGTATTGAATCCCAATTCTGCAATAAAAATCGAAGTAAACGATATAATAAAGAGTAAAGGGGGAATGGATACCCATTCTATTGTGAACCGTAACCAAGAATAGACAAGGCCGATCGCTAGATGGATCCAAGCTTGTAGAAAGCACAAAAAAGGATTAATGGGGAAAGTACAAAAAGGGCAAAAATGACGAAGGGAATAGTAACCAAAACCTATAAATAACTCCAAAGAATATGACTCACCAATGGAACTTGCAAGGACTCAAGGCATAATTCAATATGATGCATAAATTAGTCTAGTGAGGTTACTCACTACCTAACCTTGCTTAAGGAAAAGGATAAGAGTGATGTCGAGAGTAAACAAACAATGTGTTTACATAAGGAAGAAAAAGTACTCAAAGTGTATATTAATGATCTGATTTGATTACAGAGTAAAAGGGTATTTATACCCATAAGTTAGCGCAACTTACCTAAAAAGGAAAAGACAAAAAGGGCATTTCCTAAGGAAGTAATGTACAAGATACAAAAGGGTAAAAAATGAATATACAAGAAAAACAATCATTGGTGCAACAGATTCTACACATAATACTGTATACGTGGCAACACTACATTGAGGAAGACGTTAGAAGATGCGGACAAAAAAGTACAAACATATGGCTTATCCAAGCAAGCATGACTTAGTTAGCCTAAAGTCTCTCTTTCTCGGCTTCTCGGTAAGGACAATGCTAAGTAATTGGTTGGTACGGGCGCTAGTGAGTAATCTTCAACTCAGTACACTATAGAAAGATGGGCAGTCATACGGCTCAACTGGAAAGGTGAATCGACAAGGAAGTACTCGACCTCTATAGGGGTTGGTTGGAATAGAAGGATTCGTCGTGCCAGTCCCCCTAGTCTTCGGGCTCGGCTGTGAGTCAGAAGTCCAGTGACTTAATTCCCATCATTCGTTCTGGGTTGTTTTGGATTTGGAATCAAATCCAAATGGTGTTCGGTCAGTTCTTCGTCAAGGCGATATGGACTGAAGTCGGCAATGTTGAAGGAGTCAGAAACCCTATAGTCCTTAGGTAATTCCAATCTATAGGCATTATCATTGATCTTCAAGAGGATTGTGAAAGGTCCTTTCACTCTTGTAGATAATTTGTTCTTCCTCTTATTTGGGAACCACTCCTTACTGAGGTGCAACCACACCAAGTCTCCTGGCTAAAATCATTTATCTGTTTTACCCTTGGTCTTTTCTTGTATTCTTCTAGCAGCTTGGTCAATATGCTAAGTAACCATATCATAGATGTGTTGAAAGGATTGTGCTCTAGCCGATGCATTAAGGTCCTCTTGCGTGAGTATTGGTATAGGGGCATAGTTGAGGGGTAACTCGAGATTGAACCTATAGACAACCTCAAAGAGAGTCTACTTAATAGTGTCATGTACTATTCAATTATAGGCGAACTCAACCACCAACAGGCAGACATCCCAATGGAAAAAGTAGTGACCCCAAAATACAATTAACCACATCTGTTTAGTCATTAGTTTGGGGGTAACATAAAGTACTGAAGAGTAATTTGGTTCCCAGCCAACGCTATAGGGTTCTCCAAAAATGGCTCAAGAACCTCAAGTCTCTATCTAAGGCTACACTTCTTAGCACGTCATATATTCGCACAATATCCTATAAGAAAAGAGAAGCAATAGTCGAAGCGTCGTTAATTTTAGTGTAGGGCACAAAGTATACCATCTAATTGAACCTATCTACAACAATCATTACAAAATCTTTGCCTTAGGCAGTTCACGGCAATCTAAGAACAAAGTCCATACTCAATTTAGCCTACGGCCTCGTTGTGATAGGTAAGGGCATTGCTTTCCCTTACTTGACTCGGTACTTAGCCATCTTGCATACAACATAACTTTTGACCACTCAGTGCACATCTCTCCTCATTTTCAGCCAAAAGAATCAACCATTCAAAAATTCACAGGTCTTCCTTTCTCCAAAATGTCCAGAGAGACCTCCAATGTAGGTTTCCCTGACTAGTATCTCTCTCAGTGAGCAAGTCGACATGCATAATTTTCCACCTCGAAATAAGTAAGCATTCTCCACATTATACTTGTCAACCGTCCTTTCGTCAATGCATCGTAAAATTATGGGTCTAAAGTGTGGATCCTCAGAGTACTATTCTTTGACACTTACAAACCCAAACAGCCTAGTCTACAGTTCTGATAAAAGCGTATGTCTATGTGAAATAGTATTTGCAACTACATTGCTCTTTCCCTGCTTGTACTTTATTACAAAATTGAATGCTTCAAGGAATTCAACCCATCTCACCTGCCTCTTCGACAACTTGGTCTGACTTTAGAGCTATCTCAATAATTCATGGTCAATATATATGACAAATTATCTCGACAGTAAATAATGTTACCATACTTGCATTGCTTAGATTAGTGCTAAAGGTTCCTTATCATACATGGAGTAATTCAGTTGCGGTCCTTAGAGCTTCTCACTGTGGAAGGTAGTTGGTTGGCTTTCCTGCATTAGGACAACACATATTCCAATGCCTAATGCATCATACTCCAGCTCAAAGATTTTCTCAAAGTCAGGTAAAATTAACACCGGAGCGGAGGTCAATCTTTCTTTTATCTTGGCAAAGCTCCTCTCCTCCCTTTCTCCCCATCGGAAGTTGGTGTTTTTCTTCGTTAGTTTAGTAAGTGGTGCAACGAAGGTGCTAATATTCCTAATGAACCTTCTGTAAAACAAAGCCAGTCTATGGAAACTTCTCACATTGACATAAGAAGTAAGAGTCGGCCATTCTACAATTGCTCAAATCTTCTCATCATCGACTCACAAGCCTCTTCTACTAAGTACATAACAAAAGAATACCAGTTCCTCCTAGTAAAAATAACATTTCTTTAGATTGCCGAATAGTCTCTCAATACAAAGGATATCTAGGACTGCTTTGAGATGTTTACAGTAAATCGACATGTCAGCACTGTAGACCAAGATGTCGTCAAAGTACACTACAACACACTTCCCAATGAGATGTCTCAGTACATGGTTCATTAGCATCACGAAAGTGCTTGGAGCATTCGACGAGCCAAAGGGCATGACCATCCATTCATAAAGTCCATGTCAAGTCTTGAATGCAATCTTCCACTCATCTTCTAACCTCATGCGAATTTGATTGTAGCTAAATTTAAGGTCAATCTTGCTAAAAATCTTGAATCCACTCAGTTCATCCAACATGTCTTCTAGCCTCGGGATTGGATAACTGTATTTGATCGTAATTTTGTTCACAACTTAGCTATCCACACACATTCACCAGGTTCCATCCTTCTTTGGCACTAAAAGCGCAGGCATAGCACAAAGGCTGAGATTCTCTCTTACATAGCCTTTCTCTAACAACTCATTGACTTGATGTTAGAGCTCAGAAGCCTACTCTGGATTCATCCAATAAGTTGGCTTATTCGGCAGTGCTACACCGGGTACTAAGTCAATGTAGTCCTCTATGCCTCGAGTTGGGGGCAATCCCTTATGTAACTGTTCTGGGAATAGGTCGGCATATCCATATAGTAACTCCTTAATTTCCTAGGGCAACTCACCCCATTCCTTCATTTCCAATAGTCACTTAACCAACTAACCAACAAGAAGGTTAGTTAGTCTACTTTGATGACCTTTTGGAGCTCAACTCCACTCATCATTAGAGCCTTCTTCGATTCACAAACAAGTTTTGTCTATAACTTGTGAACTTCTCTCGATAGCATTGAGTTCAGTATGATCTCCCGATCATCCTTCTCGAACATGTATGTGTTCTTATAGCCGTTATGTATAACTTTCCTATCAAATAACCACGGTCTACCGAACAACACGTAGGAAGCATACATGGATAGGATGTCACAAAAGATCTAGTCAGAGTAGTTCTTAATAGTGATCGGCAGTAATATTTGCCAAGTGACATATAATGCTTCTTTCTCACTTAACTAGTGTAACTTGCACAGCTTCAGATGCACAACAGTTAGCAATTTTAGTTTTGAAATAAGATTGATTAATGCTACATTGGTACAGCTTCCACTATCTATGATGAGGACATACACCTAATCATTCACCTTATAGGTTATATGAAACAAATTCTCTTTTTACGCCTCCTCTCGTATGGGTTCGACATTCATAATGCATTAGACAACCATGAGTAACTAGTCCAAGTCCTCAACAAACACATCCTCCTTAATCAACTCTTTCTCAATAGGAACCTCTTCCTCTTCAAGTTCTTCATCCACACTCTCTACTTCTAGCTTCGAGATTTCTCCCTTAATGACCATCGTTCATCGATTCAAGCATTAAACGGCCATATGTCCGAACCCTTGGCACTTGATCTAGCTTATCTTCCTACCAAACCCTTGCCCCTTCTCATAAGTTTGGGTTGGCACTTCACCATCCAGTTGACATTTCTACTGGGCTCTTACATCAACTTTTCTATTCTGCTCAATGCTAGGTAGAGTTCGGTGACTTGCTTATCCAGGTCGGTTAGTTGGCATCCTCGTCGATACTTGGCTCCTTCTTTATCTCTCGACTCACTAGATAGTCTTAATAGCTTCATCCATTGTGTCAAATCGTTAGAGCTCCATAACATCTCGAATGTCTCCTCTTAATCCGATAACGAATCTCAAGATTGTTCTTGCTAGTGGTTCCTCCACTTCACAACATATCATAAGCATTTGAAATTCTTAAACATACTCATCAATAGTTCAACCTCCTTGTCTTAGCTCCTGAAGCCGAGTGAAAGTATCTTAGAGATAAGTTTCCGGTACGAACCTGTTTCTGAGCACTCTCTTTATCTCGGGCTAAGTGTTAATCTTTCGGTAACCCTCTTGTCTTCTCATGGCCTAAAAATTCTTCCGCCACATGGCGACAAATCCGTAGAACTCAACAACAGCAGTTCTCACCTTCTCATAATCTTAATATTGATAGTAATCAAATAGATGCTCCACTTGCTCTTCCTAATCCAAATACTCATCAGCATTCCTAAATTCATTAAAACTCATAATCATAAGCTTTACATGGTCAGATGCTCTAAGGATTCATACACGTTCTTCTTCAAAATACTCTTCTTTTTCTTTATCAAGCTCTCTCAAGTCTATCCTTCGTCTTACTCATCTGCCAACTCCTCTACATCGAACGGGTCGAGCTAAGTTCTAACCTCTAATAGGTTAAGTAGCTTGTGGAGTGTTTTGCACAACCTCAATAGGTCAGTAAGATAGCACATAGATAGCTTGAGTCAAATTTACTAAGAGGTTAGCTACCCATCAAGTTTCTCATCAATGCTTATGGGAGTTCCTTGAGACTGTTGTTTATAGTAGACAACTCCACTAACATCACGAGTACTAACATTCAAATTTAGATCTATAATTTTTTTGTTTCACAAATTCAAAGCCTAAACAAATACTTTAGGAAATGAACGGTTAACAACACAGCAGTTAAATGAATACAGTAACTTGCTCTGTTTCACACTCACAAAACAGAGTATAATAGAACTTTAAGAAGAACTAACTACAGTTCACACAAAACCTTTACTTTAATGCCAACATGTTGCAAATCGTAACCAAGAATAAACAAAGCCAGTTGCTGGATGGGTCCAAGTTTGCAGAAAACTCAAAAAAGGATTAATGGGGAAAGTGTGAAAAGGGCAAAAATAATAAAGGGAATAGTAAGTAAAACCCACGAACAACTCTAGAGGATATGATGCACCAATGGAACTTTTGAGGACTCACGGCACAATTCGATATGACGCATGAATTGGTCCAATGAGGTAACTCGCCACCTAACCTTGCTTAAGGAAAAGGATAAGAGTGATGCCAAGAGTAAACAAACAGTATGTTTACACAAGGAAGAAAAAGTACTCAAAGTGTATGTTAATGACCTGATGTGATTATAGCTACAAGTACAAGGGAATTTATGCCCATAAGTTAGGGCAACTTGCCTAAAAGGAAAAGACAAAAAGGGCATTTTCTAAGGAAGTAATGTACAAGATACAAAGGGGTAAAAATGAATATACAAGAAAAACAATCATTGGTACAATGGATTTGACACATGATACTATATCGTAGTAAAGTTACATTGGTGAGGTTGTTAGAAGATGCAAACAAAAAACTACGGACAGATGGCTTATCCGAGCAAGGATGACTTAGTTAGCCCGAAGTCTCTCTTTTTCGGCTTTTTAGCAAAGACGATGCCAAGTAATTGGTTAGCATGGGCGTTAGTAAGTAATCTTTAACTTGGCACACTATAGAAAGACGAGCAATCATACGGCTCGATTGGAAAGGTGACTTAACAAGGAAATACTCAGCCTTGACAAGGGTCGGTTAGAACAGAAAGATTTGTCATGCCAGTCCCTCTAGTCTTCAGGCTCGGCTACAGGTCAAAGGTCCGGTGGCTTAATTCCCATCACATTCCCCCCAAGTAAACAAGCCATTAATGTTAATGGGTTAATATTTGGTGTTTGTGTTGTTTATAGTGATTGTATATTACATGGGCTATGGGTTTCAAGCATTGAACATATATTTTACTTGTAAAGGATTGTGTGTAGATTAGGATTATGTGTAAAGCATGATTTCTAGTCATTTCCATGTTTATTTAACTTGAATTAATTGTTGATACATGTTGATTTGGTTAAGATTTCACTTTTATAATCAATCTTTAATCTATGTACATATGAACAGTAGAAGAACTTAAACATCATACCTCTTATTAATTCATTTCCTTGGTTTTTAATTGTAATCATAGGAGTGTTGGAATCCCATGTTTTGTTAAATTAAAAGTTGTTCTTAAATTTAAATAGTATAATAAAAATCATATCTTTATCCTTTTTGGTGTTGGAATCACTTAGTTATCCGCATTAAGCTAGTTGTAGAGTTTTGTTTAATAAAAGAATCAAATTTTATTTGACCTACCTAGATATGAATAGTACTAATATAATTGAGAGCTAGCATACCATTCCTTTAGGAAATACAACCTTAGAGCTTACCCTATACTACTAATTGACCGATATGCTTGTTGAAGTTTTCACAGTTTCTACAGTTTCCATAAGTTTTTATCAAAATTTGCAAGCTTGATCGATTAATAGTATATTGATTCTATTAATTTAGAAAGGAACCAATTTTTTTTCCAATTAATGTGTGACTTGTGGAAATGGTGAACGTGATACGAAGTTTTTGATGCCATTGCTCGAGAATGGATATGTGCTAATTTTAGTTTTTAGGACTATTTGTAGAATAGGCTTTATCTTGAAAAACAACTAAGAGGTTTTGCCTTTCCTATAAATATTTGTTTATTTCCTTGAGTTTTGTGTATAGTTTGAGATTCTACTCTTTTCTATTCTCCTTTTGTAGGTACTTGTGTGGAAGACCTACTGAGATGGATTAAATAGTACCACCAAGTGTTGAGATTGAATTTTTAGGTCAATGGATAATACGGGTGATGAGAGAATTTTCTATCCAATTTTTATGTTGCCCTACTGATTTAAGAAAAAAAAATCATTTTTAGCAATACCAAAGCGAATGCTTATTAACTGCTTGGGAGAGATTTAAGAAGCTAATAGGAGAACATCCTTTCCATGAGCTACCTACTTAGCCATAGTTGTCAGTATTTTTACATGCAATAGACATTCATGCTAAAATGATGTTAGATAAAGTAGTTGGAGGTTCAATAATGTGTATGCTAATAGAAAGGGCGATCATGCTAATTAATGGCTTCACTACACCCCTACCTAAAGGGCCATGCCCTCTTTATCTAATAGTCCATTTAGTTGGTATAGGACAACAAGAGAGCACTTAGTGCTAAGAAAGTAGTCAAGAATGGTGTCATGCCCCAAAGCAGTAAAGTTATAACAGTCCCATCGTGCAAACCATTCTAAAGTAGAAGCTGACCTTATAACCATTATCTTAGAAATGACTTATGCAAGGCATCCACAACTAATCCGCTTTGAAGTAAACAATTCATAAATTAAACATATTATTTACCTATGGTAAAATGGAAAATACATATTTACACTAAAATAACCCAAATATGTTACAAAATTTAGTAGCTTAATCATAATCTACTTAAGTAATACATAAATTGATACTAAAAGCTTTAAAGATAAAATCTAAACTTCAGAGTATAATTGATCCTCAAGTTTATATCCCTACTCGCCAAGATCCAGCAATTGCTAGCTTTAGGGTAGTTATATGGCCACTTCTTAGCTAGCTCCTGCAACAACATTTATAGGGATGTGAGTAATCAACCGTTCAGTAAGTTGGGACAAAGACTTAAAACTATACATAAAATACAAACAAGGTTATCAAGCAAATTAGTTAGATGCAATGCATGTACAAACAAATGCCATCAAACGATGTTATCCAATTCATTGTGAGATTAAAGGAATTACACCTACTCTAATCTGAGTTAAGGAGTTTTCATGTTTATGCAATAACTCACAACCAAACCTAGACTTATGTAATGGAGACATCGCTCTTCCCATGACTACCTTCAAACCATTGACTTCACTCTTGCTGCAACATCTTCACTTGTCACTTGGTTCAACTAAAAATGAAAAAGGGACCCATCACGTTACCCAACACTATCCCTTTTGAAGAGGTCAGTATTTAGCCAAAGAACCTAAACATTTCCCTCAATGAACTTTGTAAGTTCAATTTAGAATTACAAGTCATATATTTACTTAAATCTGGTTTAAGATCTTCAATCATTTCAAACAAATCATACAATACAAGCTAGAGCAGTAAACCATTAATCATATAATCAAACTCAAAAACAAGTACATACAAGTATGTACACAATCAACTATTTAGCAAAGACAATCAAGTACAATTTCAAGCCTCTAAGTATTATAAATTAATACTTCGAAATATAGTAACGTATTAATCCTAACTTACCTGTAATCCTTGATTAGCTCACTCGACTTGCTACAGGTCACTTATCTCTGAGTGTCCTATAATATAAATACTCTTTTTGTATTCATATCTTTATAACATATAAACTTTAGGTTATGATTTGGCTCAATTTTCCATATATATATATTATTTATTTCTAATATATTCTAAGCTTATTTTAGAATCAATTTCCAAATCTAGTTCTGATTTAGGTTTTAATTCAATTTCAACTACAAGTGTTATATGTAAATCTTAAGATCTCATTTTAAATCATAATGTGAAATTAATCTTATTATACTTGAGTATCCTAAATATCACTTTTAGTCTCCAACCAGTGTTCTAGTTCATGCGATATATCATAATCTTAATTTAACTATCAATTTAACTCCTAATGTGAGAGAAATATACATTTTTTATATAATTAGATAAATTTATATTTCACATCAAATTTGTTCTATATTATTATTATTATTATATTAGAAATTTTGACATAATATTTTCTACTCAATAATTTCTTATATTTACATATTACCCATTGTTACCTAATATGTACTTAATATGCACATCTAACATTCCTAACACTTCAAATATCTTCTTTCATCACCAACTAATATCTCAAAATGTCTAAATACATCCTAAATAAGAATTTGTGTCAATTTGACCATAAATTACAAAATTAACTTAAATATGCCCTTTTTACCTACATGTTTATTACATATTATACATAAGATATGCAACTAACACCTCAAATTCCATTAAAGCTACAGAAAATATATTATACTCAATAAATTATAGTTGTTATATTCTGATTAGGGGAAGTACTAAGATAGTTTAATATATATTATTTTTTGAAATATCAATTTTAGGTCCAATTTTGCTAAAAATTAGCTTAAAATCAGTAAATGACCAAATAAAATTATAAGATTCAAAATGAATATTCCCAAAAACATAACTAAGCTTTAGAAGTCATTACAAATTAGATTCATTAAGGAATTTAATTAAAAACTTATTATTTCTTTCATATGAAAAATAGGACAAATTCAACAAAATAACTTTAATAAATACTAAACATATAGTGTATCAAAAATTATTTTTATGTAAATTAAATATATCATATAAGGAATATATACACCAAAAATTAGTTTGAAATAACATTATACTAATTTTAAAAATTCATACAAAATTTGTTGGAATCAAGCCTATTCTTAAGAAACTTATATAAGAACTTCTAATTTTAAAAAACTAGTTTGATATTCTAATTCTACATGCAAAAATACCTCAAGAAACCATATGTTATCATTTTACATGTATATTTGATATTTTTAGTAAATTAAACAAATTTGGAAGAGAAATTAAAACTTACTAGTTAGAGAGCCTCTAGCCACCAACGATGGCTCCACCATTGTCGACACCACCAGGCAATGATTTGCTATCAGGTGGTGGTCGTCGTTCATTTTCAAGTCGCCTTTAGGTGTTGGTTTCCTTTATAAGCCCTAAAAGTATACCATTTTGTTCAATTTTGATAAAATTAGTTTTTCTTCTCTTCTCTTCTCTCCTCTCCTTAATTTTTTTTTTTATGCTAATCTGACCAAATGAGGTTTAGAAGTGGTTTTCTAAATTTATAGTGATGTCTAAAGTTTACTTGTAATTTATTTGTACCAAGTGTCCTTCTTATCTTCTTCTTTTTACTTTCTACTTAGATGAATTTGATTAGTTGATTTCTTTCTTTCAATTCTAGCTTGCCACGGTTGCAATCTAGATAATTCCACATTTTTTTGTTGATTTTTTATAATTTTTTATGAATTCCCTTTAATTAATTAGCAATATTTTAGTATATTTCGAGTATTTTAGGTAATTTTGTATTTTTTTACTTACACATAAATACATATATAATATAAATAAATAAATATTTATTTATACTATATATGTATTTATGTGTAAAAATTATTTATTTTATTTTATAATTTTTAGTGTACATATAATTTATATCTATCGAGATGTTAATTATCGGAATTCATTTTACGTGTTTTCGATAAACAATAAGTAATATACTTATATTTTAATATTATATTATTTAATTATTTTATTACTTATTTTTCTAAATCTAAACTCATGGAATCACTTTTACTAATATTCTTAACTTTGTCGTAAAATTTAGACTCAATTAGACAACTTATTCAATCGCCTTAAATTTTACGAACCGAGCCCTGAACACCTAATTGCGAGGCTTACAAGTGGCACTGCCTACATGTGGCATGCCTACAAGAAGAAGATTTAAGGCAAGCCATGCTGCAAATCCCTCAATTATATTAATAACCCCAGACTTTGAGACTATAAGGATATTTGATGAGTTCAATATGTGTTTGGAGCAAAAGTGGGCTGAAAAGTTTGGAAAGCAAGAATTGATCATTCAAGGGTTAGAGGCTCAGTTAATATAACTAAATGAACGCTAGGCTCTTTGAGAAGCTAAAGAGAAGTCAAGTGATGGATTCAATAGTTCTCAGAGCAACGATGATGAAGTTTCCTCAATCATAGGAGGCCCAAATCCTATAATCCAAATGATGATAAATAAAACTGTGTTATAAGCATTTGAAGAAAAGGCTCAACGAGATGAATCAACAATGAAGACTTTTAAAGAAATAGTACAAGAAGAGGGTTGGACAAATGATGAAGAAGAGAATGAGGTTGCTTCTAAAAGCAAAAGAAAGCAAGGAACTATGATTGAGTCTCTAGAGGATGAAGAAGTGGTGTTTGTATCAAGACACATAAGAGTTGGTGGTAATTCTTCAAAGGCTAATGAAGTGAAGATTTAAGAAGAAACACCAACCTTGGAAACTATTGTTGAGAGGCTTGCTCAAGTGACCATGGAAGGGTTTAAGAGGCTAGGGAAGAAGCTTGATAAGATTGTGAGTACCTCTACACCCGTTGAGTATATAAAGGAAGTACAACTTAAGTCAGGCAAGAAGGTTCGTTAGGATACTCTAACTTCTACATCAAGTAAACAGGAGAAGGTGGTACAGTAGTTGTAACCCCTGTCATTAATGAGCCCATTGTCAATCTACATGTACCATCAGTGCCTTTTCCACAATGGCTAAGAATGAGCAAAGATGATGAGGAATTCAAGAAATTTGTGGGGATGTCTAGGAAGTTGGAGGTGAATATCCTACTAATTGATCTACTAGAGTAAACACCTCACTACCAGAAGTTCTTAAGAGAAGTTTTAAGTAAAGAGAAGGATAAACAGGAGAGAAATGGTCATGTTAGCTCAGACATGCACTGAAGTGGTAAGAAACACCCTTCCCCCCATATTAAATGATTTAGGAAAATTTGTATTGATCTACACCATTGGTGATTAAGTCTTTGGGAATGCATATCATGACTCTAGTGTTGGTGTGAATATGATTTCCTCGTCTATAGTTAAAGCGTTAGGGTTAAGGGAGGAAGGAAAGAAGTGTAAGCTAACCATTCAATTTGATGACCATTCTTTGAGAAAACCCTAAGGGATGATTGAAAATGTACTGGTAAAGATAGATAAGTTAATGTTTCCTATAGACTTTATAGTGATAAACATCGATAAAGATTCAGGGACACTAATCATTCTCAGGTGCCCATTCATGGCCACTGCTAGAGCTATTATTGACATTATGAATAGTAAGGTGTTCTTAAGGGTTGGAAGAAAAGAGTTAACTATGAACATTTGAAAGGGGTGCTAAAGAAACACCCCCCCTCCTCAAGACATAAAGTTTGATACAACACTTGATGCCCTAATTGAAGAAGTGATTAATTCAAATCAAGACAAGCAGCATAGAGCTAGAAAGAAGAGAAAAGAGGTTGATGATAAGATACCTTTGAGATTTGACTAGCCTTGAGCAAAAGAAGGAGCAGGATGGTCCGGAAGGACTAAAAACCCAAGCACTAGATGGGAGGCAACCCATCGGTTTTATTTGCTTTTCATGCATCTTTCTTTCTTTTCTTCTTTTAAGTTATTTCACTTTTGTTTTATGTTTTGAGAAAATGGAAAAATTGGATGCTTTGAGATGGTTTCTGTTCATGTATAGATATTCAAAGAGGCTTGAGGTTAACAATAAGTAGACTTGAGGAGCAAAAAGAAATCAAGACAAAGTAGGTCAACTTAATCCCTAAGGTAGTCCTATTCAAACCCTATCTTCTCAAGTTGTAATTAATGATAAGCTAAAATGATAAAGGAACTTAAAGTTAGGGGCAAGGAATATGTGAAATGGATTGAAGCTATATTTGTAATTTCTATGCTGAATTGAGATTATATTCGTTCTGAGTTATTTGGTGGTTAAGTCTATTTTATTTTCTTGAAATCTCTAAGTTGTGTGAAATAAAGTAACTTTTGTTTTTATAGTGTTCATGAATGAGGATCAAATAGAGTGAACTTATTACATCAGTCTAAAATTAATGAACAAAATCTTCTGATTAGATTGTTACCCTCTGTATTTAACTTCAAATTCATTAGCTGAGAATAAGATGGTGCTTCTAGTTAGAGTTAGGCATTTACTTTTTAGAAAATTGATTTTCATGTATTATGCTCTTTAAATTTTCAAATGGCTAAGTACAATGTTAGGGAAGATGCTAAAATTGTTTTGGTCTTGAAAAGGATTTCCTAATCAAAAAAAGAATGGAAATCGGCCAAAATTCAAAAGTTAGGGGTAAACTAAACCTAAATCAAAAATAGAAAAGAAAAAGAGAGGAAAAAGAAAAAGAGAGCATAGGTAAACATTTAGGGTGGCCAATAAGTGCTTAACACATATTCTGGAATGGGTCATAAGCCCCTAATGTTCACTTGGGGAAAAGGTGAGAAATAAAGAACTCCCTTGAACAAAAGTTTGGGTTACATGAGTGAAAACTAGCCATAAGTAAGAAAATTGAAAAATTTTAGGAGATCTAAGTAAAGAACAATCTAATTTTGTCATATTTTTCTAAATTATGGTTGGCTTAAGGGAATGATTAGGGCTATAGATACGTTGATCAATCTATAAATTGTACGTTCCTTTCTCTCCCTTTATGATAACTTACTTGATCTTAGGTTATCCAATCTTGAGTTAAATAAGAGACTTACCTTTTATGAACCATGGATTAATTCACTAATTATATTAGATATGTCACCAAGCACACACAACCATTTACTTAGATTTCATAAACAATTAATTGCTTGCCAAAAGTTAAATTGAAAAATGCTCAAGTCAGTATATATAAACTTGAGGATAGACTTAATAGCCAAAGAGTAGAGAGTTCATCTTTTACCCATTGTTCTACAAGTGATTCAAGCTTACTTAAACACAAGCAACTTATTAAGTTAAGGGTTCTGATAAGTGTGCAAACCACATACTTATCTAAAGCATTTTTCTAACAATTATATGTGTTTTAATAGAATTTTGAGCCAAAGTGTATAAATTTTCGTTAAAATCACATATAATTTCTTAACATAAGTATAATTCATATTTTTATGTTTTAATATTCAAAAGTTATGTTTTTTTGAAGAATTTAAGCTCTTTGTACTTGTTCTTATAGGTCCTGGGTTACCATGCCCACACATGAGAAGCCCAAAAAAAAAAAAAAAAAAAAAAGATGAAGACATAAAGCAAAAACTACCGACTTAACGATAATCTCAGCTACCGTCAAGTCGGCATCTAAAACAGAATTTTCGCAAGTATTGCAAAGAGTGGACCATACCATCCTAACTGTAGTCCCAACTACTGTCATGATGGTATATACCATCATGCTGGTATATACCATCATGCTGGTAATACCGTCAAGACGATACTCTCCTGATATAACAACTGTAATTCGCAACTCATTCGAAGACGCGATTTTCTTTCTTTTTCAACTTCCTTTCTTCTTTTCTCTCTAAGGTTTCTAAGGCTTCACCTTCTTAGGTTATTTTAGGTTAGATTTAACTTAGATTAAGTTAGTTTTGGTAGATTCCAACCCCGAGATACATGAAAAACTTCAGTCCAACACATATTGAAGATTGAAACTCCTCTTGTTTGGTGATTTCTCTCTACCCGATTTCCTATTATTTTGGGATGTTGTTTAACTTTGTAATCCGATTACATTCATGAAGATTATGAATCTTTTAATGTTAATGGATTAATATTTAGTGTTTGTGTTATTTATTGTGATTGTGAGTTACATGAGTTATGGATTTCAAACATTAAACATATATTTCACTTGTGAAGGAATGTGTGTAGATTGGGATTATGTGTGAAGCATGATTTCTAGTCATTTCCATGCTTGTTTAACTTGGATTAATTGTTGGTACATGTTGATTAGGTTAAGATTTCGCTTTTGGAATCAATCTTTAATCTATGTACATATGAATAACAAAAGAACTCAAACATCATGCCTCTTGTTAATTCATTTACTTGGTTCTTAATTGTATTCATTCAAGTATTAGAATCCCATGCATTGTTAAATTAAGAATTGTTCTTAGATTTAGATAGCATAATAAAAATCATATCTTTATCCTTTTTAGTGTTAGAATCACTTAGTTATTCGCATTAAGCTAGTTGTTGAGTTTTGTTTAATAAAAGAATCAAATTTTATTAGACCTACCTATATATAAATAGTACTAAAACAATTGAGAGCTAGCACCCCATTCCTTTAGGAAATATTACCTTGGAGTTCACCCCGTAGTACTAATTGATCGGTACACTTGTCGAAGTTTTCGCAGTTTCTATAAGTTTTTATCAAAATTTGCAAGTTTGATCGATTAGTAGTATATTAATTACACTAATTTAAAAAGGAGATAATTTTTTCAATTAGTGTGTAACTTGTAGAAGTGGTGAATGATACCAACCATGATGCCTCAGCATGAAATATACTTCGTTTGAAGTAAAAAGCCAAACACAAACACAATGATCATTTTCAACGTAGACGATGAGTAAGGTATCAATTGCTCCTATGGTAATGCTCTTATAATAATTACTAAAATTGGTTACTTCGACATTCCCAAAACATTCATCGACAATGATAGCTTAACAAACGTACTCTTTTATAATGCCTATAAGCAAATGAAGGATCAGTTGGATGAACCCCTACAACTGTACAAGCATGGGCTCACAAGTTTTGAAGGAATAAAACCTGTGCCAATTAAAGAAATTATTATTCTCCCAGTGCAATTAGGAGAGTAATGATAGCTCAACTGTACAAGTACGTTGCCACACAGTTTATTAATTGCCACACAATATAATTCTAGGCCGATTGAGTATTTTAGCTAAAGTTGCCTACAAGTAAAATTCATGACACTATTCGAAGTTAGCGAAGCCTAAGGTGACTAAATGTCATGACTTAGGGGACAATTTAGTCATAGAAAATGCCGTATATAGCATAAAGGATGTAAACCCTACTTTTAGTGGGCCTATAATTTGATTAAAAGTACTGTCCGAATGTTCCCAAGGATCAACGAAACTAAGAATTTAAGTTTACATTTAGAAACAAATTAAATTTTTCCAATTTAAAAACCAATTATCGATAAAACCTGAGCTTGAAGAACTACGAGCTCTAAAGTCACCTAAGACTCTGAACCCTAAAACAATTAAGGACCTTTAACCCTAAGTGACTAATCGATAATTTAATTTGAATAATTTCATTCAACCCTAGAAAATTTCACAATTTTATAAGAATCAAATCATAAATTACAAAATAATGCAAGATGGAAAACCCTAAAACAATTTCCTATAAGACCATGCCCTTATCTTCATGTCTAAGCCTTACATATAAATAAGTAGACCAACAAAATACCTTAGATAACTTATCAATTGAAAGTTGGAATCATTTATCATTTGATAACTTATCAAAATCTAGTTATAAGACATTTTCCTTATCATCCCTTCACTTATATTACATATAAACAATTTTTCACAAGATTTTACATACTTAACTTCATTAAATGAGACAAGACAATTCCATGACCCCAAAGGATACACCATGGCCGGTTTGAACCAGAAGAAGAGGGAGGCCATGCTCTTGTCTTTTACCCATCAATCACTTTCTCTTACACACCACTATTTACTCCTTGATGCTTATATTATCAATTGTTGCAATTGTTGACTTTTATGTAAACTACAAGTCAACAATTTCAAGACATCTTAAACACACATTACCTCCCATTCCCAACCGGCCACTCTTTCCTTCATTCCCCTCACTTTCAATTTCATCTTCACTTCCTCTTTCTCTCACTTGAAACAAACATAAAAGAGGAAACAACCTTACCCCACAAAATCCCTCATTTGGCCACCACTTTCAAGCTCTACTTACAGCACTTTCATTTTATTTTCTTGTGTCATTTTCTTCTAACATC
Organism: Lumnitzera littorea; assembly: GCA_024138015.1. NCBI lineage: Eukaryota > Viridiplantae > Streptophyta > Magnoliopsida > Myrtales > Combretaceae > Lumnitzera > Lumnitzera littorea. The sequence continues at coordinate 56,912,758 of JAMXBB010000008.1, forward strand.
TAAGCTCCTTTAGAACCCTTAGAACCTTCCATAAACCCCACTCCAAAGGATCAAACAACTTGGGTTTCCAAAAGGGTGCAAAAGAAGGAAGCAAAATTAAGAGCTTAAGTGGAACCTTTATACACAATCACCATATTTTGCTTCAAGGACAAGTAAGTGTTTCTTGTGATTAGTGGGTTAGTGTTCATGTTAAGAGACTTTGATTTCTTGAAAATATGAGTATGATTATAAGTTGTTATAACATCAAAGACCATCCTAAGAAACAAACTTATGAAACCCTTGCATGAAGTTAAAATATGAGCATGTAATGTTGGTGTTATGTTGTAAACCCCTAAAATTTTTTACCTAGCTTTTGAAATAGACTCTACTATATTAGACAATTTAGGAGTTGACAAGGCTAATGAAAGTGAAAATCTTAAAAGAATTAATCAATCGCGTAAAGAACTTTTCTACCCTAAATGTTTCTAAATGCTAAAGATTTTATTCAAAAGTGATAGAGATCCTAAAATGATCACTTTAAAGACATATGTGCACTAATTCAACATAATAAACCCTAAAACCCTAAATTGATAATATAACACTCATATTTTGCCAAATCATGAGAAAAGGATTAGAGATGACTTTCAATCATGCATATATATGTTGAATCCTCAAGTAGTCCTTTAGAAACTAAGATAATGAATCATAGTTTACATTTATTTCTTAAGAATATGATTAAGATAGTCTTACTTAGAATTAGGGGTATAGTTGAAGATTAGGTTACAAATAGTGAACTTTAATACATGAATTAATACTTTTTGCACTTGTTATTCAAAATAGTTTATCAAATGAGATATATAGGCTATAAAGAACTAAAGTAATACCTCATCAACCATATTTACTAATCAATTAACCAAATACCTCATTTCCTTCATTTTTCCCTTAATTTCCCTTAATTACTACATTATGTGCACAAAATTACACATTCTTAAGGAAAGTTGACCAAGTCAACACATGTTGACCAAAGTCAAAGGGTTGACCAAGTCAACACATGTTGACTAAAGTCAACAAAAGACTAAAAGATAAAGAAAATATCTACTCCTTCATGATGGCTTTTCTTTTCCTTTTCTTTTTGGTTTTTCTTTTTCTTTTCCCCTCAATTGTTGCCGTCCACTTATTCCCTTCTAGACCCCACCATTTGCCTTCTTCCATAATCAACACAAAACAAAAGAAACAAAACAAAAACAACTCCCTCTTGCCGTGAGCTTCTTCTTCTTCTTTCACTTTCACAATTTCACTTTTTGTCTTCATAACTCTAACACAATTAAAGGTATGTCTTTAAGTTATTTTATGTTGCTTTATATTATTCATTAGTTAGTTAATTAGGTAGATTAGATAAGTAGTTATGTGTTTAGTGTTGTCTTGAAGAAGAGGGAACAAAGTTCCCATCTTTAAGTGTAGGAATTAGGAATTATGAAGAAGAAGAAAGAAAGACATGAGTATATGTTCATAAGGATGTGCACATAAGGGAATACTAAAAGAACACAAGTATGTGAAACTTTGTACAAGAGTATTTACCATGTACATAACCTAAATTAAGACCACATTTAACTATACATACCTATACTACACTAAATACATACATAAAAACACAAAAGGATGAAATTGGGAAGATTTTCTTAACAGAAGATTAGGCATACGAATTTTTGAATAAAAATACGTATCCAACCGTATAGGTATATGAGTAGGTATATACGTATAAATACGGTATAAGTTTAAGTAGATGTATAAGTATATATATGTATAAGGTATATGTACATAAGTATAAGGGAAGAAGTAAAATGTATATAAGACATGTACATATGACATAAGCATGAGGTGAAGCTTAGGTAATTAAATGATGAAGTAAGTGATGAGGTAAGCACATGATGATATAAGCAATGACATAAATAAATGATGATGTAAGCAATGACATAAGCATAGATTATAAAATGAGAAAATAAAAAGAGCATATATAATTAGATACCTAAATTAGTAAACCCTAAGGCACATTTTAAATTGGATTATACTTAATTAAGTATATGAATTAGTAATAGTAAAGTAAAATCCTCTAGGTATAAGGATTTAAGGGTTAACTAAATCATTAAGTATAAATAAAAGGTATAAATATAAGTAATAAGAGTACTTAAGTTTTCATAGTAGAAATATCTATACATTTGGTCTATATCGTAAAACATAGATCTTAATGTCCAAAACGGACACTACCGTGTGAATGTACGACCGAAAACGATGAAAAACGACTATAAAGTCATAAATATCAGAAATAAAACGAAAAAGTTACATATGATTAATAATAATGTCTAACTAGATAGAAGTTGATAGTAATTTAAGTAGAATTAGACAAATAGATGATTAGAATTATTAGTTAATTCGACTACTTACTAGTATTATCTTATTATAATGATCAGGTGATCCCGAGGTGAGCGAAGACCTCCCGATCGATTACTACGATTAGTGGACTTAAATACTGTTGTTAATTGACTACTGTGTGGGGTTTGGGGAAATGCTTGTGTTTATAACTGTGTGTTATATTGTGAATTTACCTTAAGTACAGAAAATGCCTTGTTTATTGCATGGTAGTATAGAAAATGATTGTGTGTACTATTGGATGGTCACAGCATAATTTGAACTTAATTATACCCGGCCTATAAAAAGAAATTGGGACATGCATAGCATGGATACTATTTCGGCCGTCACATCACACGGAGGTAAAGAGAAGCCATTCGGGGGTTGATATTATTAATTTATTTGGTTATGTACGGTGCACTCATACAAAATAACCTTACCTTAGCTCGCAGGAACACTAGGCGTTGGAGGCGCCAACCGCCTAGCTAAGGGTCAAGTCTAGAGGCCTCCGTTTAGGGGTGAGTGTAGACTGTGGGGGCCCACTCACAATTATACTAGAACTTGGGTTTTTCTGAAAATAAAAGAATTATTTGATATAAATACAAAACGTGAAGTTCCATAGTAAAGTAAGTTCTAGTATAATACCCGGATCTGATTGGTGCCGTGTAAACTCCAACCCTGAATTCGGAGGGCGTTAAATCTGAGTTACGTATATGAACTAGTTAATTATACGTATTGTTTGGCATTCTAGTTGATCATTCATTCATATGCGTGAATATAATGTATTTATAACTTGTCTATGGTATGGCTGAAGGTTTTGCTCACTAAGCTTAGGCTTACACCCCTTTAGACTTTTGTTGCAAGATAGCCTGTTTGTAGAGGCAGGACGAGGGATGCCACAGGTTAGATTGGGGACTTGGGCAAGAGTGAGCTATCCTGTGTATTGAGAGAGAATAGTTTATGTAGACTCTTACTCATGTACTTTTGTTTATCTTATTAGACATACTTAAACACTGTGTATTGTAAGCTTTATAACTCAAATTTTATATAAATATGTTTGTGAGATGATATCATGTGAATCTGGATGTTCTTTGGAAACTAGTGGTTGTAGAGCCTTGTATATTATATGAAGGGTTCTTGATTGGAAGGGTAACCAATCAGGGGTTCTTCGTACAATATACGGCGTCTGTCACGACTAGGCCATCCTCAGTTCGTGACATATGTAAAGATACTTATTTAACCTTTTGAATGGAAGATTTTAAGTTGAGAAAATCTTAAAACAAGAACTTGAATGGAAGATGAGCATGCTGGACGTCAGGATTCAAAGATCATTTGGATGTTGATTTTATTTCCATTAAGCTAAACATGCTCAAATCTAGACTTAAGTTAAGGAAAAATTCATCCTATGAAGTTTTATGAGGAAACCAACTTTGTATGGCATGAGCTATGATATGGAAGTTGTAATAAGTGTGAGATCTTCTATTTTTCGTGTAAAGCACGAGCTAAAGAATCATTCCACGGAAGAAAAGTCAAGTTAAGATTTAAATATAAGTAGTCTAGGTTCATGATCTAACTCTTAAACTTAATGAAATGATGAAACAAGTTGAAAAACCAAGAGAGAACCCCTTGGTTTCATCACAACCAAATCTGGAACATAAGTAAAAGGCACTTAAAAATATGATAAAACCAAATGAACAAAGTGAAAAAATCAACCAAAGCAAGTATAACAAATATACAAAGCTTAAAACTCAATATCAAGCCTAAAACTCTCAAAACGAGCCTAGAACTCTAAGTTGGGCCTTCATTAAAATTTTGACCAGCACTTTAAAATATTAAGAAAGGTTTTTTTAAAGCCCACAAGAAGTCCACCTAAGGCTCCATAAGCCCAACAAAATCATTAACTTTGATTTGAACAAAAAACAAGCCCATTTGATGACTTAAGCCCACTAAAGAGCCCATGAAGTGGTTGTTAGCCTTAGGAGTATAAATTAAAACTGTAAATCCGATCTCAAGGAGTATTTTGAGCTTGGGATAAAATCTTAAGATCGAGCTCAAAGGATTTCTCAAGTTACCAAAAAACCCATTTACCAAACAAGGCCCAAAAGCACTCCAAAACATAAGAATCGCTACTGTTCTGGCCCATGGACAGATTTTCATACCTCATTTCGAAAATATAACCTCACCACATTAAATTATACTTGAAAATGATGAAGATTGACTATAAGACCATAAAAATCGGATTTAAAACGAAAAAGTTATACGCGATTGAACTTTTAAGTAAAAATCAGGAAAAGACACGAAAACTAGTCAAGAGTATAACTTAAGGGATTTTAGCTTAGTATCCTAAGTTTATATCAATTCCTTATAGTATTATGATTTTGATGATCAGGGGACACTGCGTACGGAGACGATTTAGCCCCGGATTACTTTGACTGACCGCATGATGGAGTGAGTAAATTCCCGATGACTTTTTACTTGATTTTGCTTGTAGAATAGATGCACCTAAATATATATATATATAAATTTGGATGCTTATGAGATATGGGAAATGCATGTGTATGAACTTGCGGATGAATGTGATAGCTTGTTAATTATATAATAATGGGAATTATCTATAATAATTTATATGTGCAATTGTATAAAATGAAATTGTCTAATCACCTTGAAAAATCGGATTAACGATCTATATGATTAAGAAATAAGATGAATTATGCATTTCCCATATTGCATACGGATAACACCGACTGCCGCTTCACGCAGAAAATGGGAAGGGACTCACAAGAGGACAAGCCTCCTGTAAGATTGGGCACTAGTTATGTCATCATTTATATTGAGTTTCTATCATAAGCTGATGGACTTACTAGGCGTTGGGAGATGCCAACCGTTGGCAAGGGGTCACATCTTGTGGCTTCTGCTTAGGGTATGTGTTTGTAGATTGTGGATGCCACCACACCGCTAGACTTGAGATTTTAAAAATATGATTTATTATTCGATAAAGAAAGTATATACAAATATAAATATATATATATATTTACAGTTTTGTTTTGGTGTAAGCACAATAGTGTAAATGAAATAAAACCTAAGGTCTAGAACCTGGATTTTGGTTTGGGTCGGTTAATTATCTCCAAACCCCGACTACAGGGAGCGTAATTTTGAGTCGTATGCAGTTCCTAGGTCATTACATGCGTTGTTTGGCATACTGATTGTTCATGTATTCATATGATTGTACATCTAATAAATTTCTGCTATGTGGTACTGACGAGGGTATTTATCTAACTAAGCTTAAGCTTACACTCCAATAGATTTATTTTGATGCAAGAAAATTTCTTCGCTAATTCGGGCTAAGGCATGCCCGTGGTAAGTCTCATATAGAGAAGGGTTGGAGCGATTAGAGAATAAAGAGGACATTTTATAATAGATTTGTAGATAACTAGTTACTTTTGGTATTTTTGTTTATAACATAGATTAAAATTTCTAATGTAGTTCCCTTATGAACTACATTTGTTTGTAATATTCTTTTGGTGTGGGTCTCACCAGTCCACACGTCTAGTTAATTTAGAGAAGTAATTTTGGTTAAATTGCTCTATATTACTTATATATGGGCCTAGTGGTAGTGTATAGTGAAAGGAGCCTTATGTGTCGTATGAAAGGCTTGCGATCAACAAGGGGATTGATAGTAGACCTTTATATGGTATACGACAACCTACTACGACAACGATACTGTTAGGTCGTGATAAAGGACTACAAATTGGTTACCCTTCTAATCATGGACCCTTCATACAATATATAAGGCTTCTACAACCACTTGCTTCTCAAAGCTAAACAAATCAAAATGATATCATCACATAAACATAATTATATAAGATTCAAACTATAAAGATTACCTTATATAGTAATCTAGTATATTTGTATCTACAATACTATCAAAATGAAAAGTATACATATAAAAGTCTACAAAAGTGAGTTCTCTCGACACTCTGAATAGCCCACTCTTACCTAGGTCCCCATGCTAAACTCTGGCATCCTACGGCTAGTGTTAACCAACAAGTAGTCTTGCAACAAAAGCCTAAGAAGGTATAAGCTAACCCTCAACAAGTAAAACCCTCAGCCACACCACAAGAAAGTTATAAATACATTAAATTCAATCATATGAATGAATGAGCAAACAGTGTGCCAAACAATACGTATGGTTAACCAGTCACTATATGCAACTCAGATTTAATGTATTCCAAAGTCAGGATTGGAGTATGTACATCACCAATCAGATCCAGGTATTATACTAGAACTTATTTTCTATGAAACTCCACATTTTGTATTTAAACAAAATAAATCTTTTATTTTCATAAAAACCAAGTTCTAAGTATAATTGTGAGCAATCCACACTCACCCCTAAACGGAAGTCTTTAGACTTGACCCTTAGCCGAGCAGTTGGCGCCTCCAACGCCTAGTATTCCCATGAGACAAGGTAAGGTCATATTGTATACGTGCACTATACAAAACCAATATACTTATAAATAACAACCCCCATATAGCCTCTCCTTACTTCCGTGTAATATGATGGTTGGAATTAGTGTATATGCGATGCATGTTAATGTATGTTCCAATTTCTTTTTATTAGTCAAGTATAGTTAAATCCAATTAAGGTATGACTAACTAGTAGCAAATATAAGCATTATCTATACTACTATGCAACAAATAATCTGTTATCGCTATTTAAGACAAATTCACAATTCAGCAAACAATAACACATACAAGCATTTCCCGACCCCACATGACATTTAATTAATAGAATTATTTAAGTTCACTAGCTATAAACACACACAAGTATGGAATCATAGGGTAAATACTCATTCAGTCATGTCGCCTCGTGCTCTAATCATAATAATCGATCGAAAGATTCATACCTTCGTTAGGATCACCTGATCATTACGAGATAGTAACAATAATAAGTAATTAAGTTAACTAGTAATTCCGGATATCTATTTACCTATATCTACTTAAGTTACTATTAGTTTTTACCTAGTTGAATTTGATTGCTAATCGTATATAATTTTTTCATTTTATCTCTCGTTTTTTGTCGTTTTTGGGACTATGTTCATACAGTGAGATCAGTTTTGGATATTAAAACTCATGTTTTACGATATGAATTAAATTTATTGAAATTTTAATTGTTGAAACTTAAATATTCTTATTGTCTATTCTTATATCTTATTTTAACACTTTATGATCTAACTAACCATTAAATTCTCACACTTAGATGATTTTACGTTATTATTACTATTATATATACTTATTTAAGATTAATATGAGTTGGTGTGTATATATTAGGGTCCTTTATGTTTTGGCCCACATATGTACATATTTGCACGTATTGTATATTTTATTATACTTTCTTATAGTATTTTAAGTAATTATGTTATGATTTACTTATGTACAACTTTTATACTTATGTACTTATATATTCTATACGTATGTCATGTATACTTATATACTTGTACGTATACTTATATACTTGTACATATACCATATATATACCCATACATATACCCGTATATACATACAGTGGTATATGTATTTTTATATGTATTTTCGTATGCCCTTTATATCCCTTTAAGAAGTCTTCATGTAATCCATATTTTTACATCTTAAGGGCTTAATTAGTAAGTTATAGGTATATATACTTAGTATACTCCTTATTTTAAGCTATGTACATAAAGGGTATTCATGCATATGGCTATCTATACTTATGCACAAATAGTTTTCCTATTCTTATTTATGTGTATGTATAGTTATACTATGTATTCTACTAGTATATACCTATTTAGTCCATATAAGTATATATACCATATGTGTACATGTGTTTCTACACCCATTCATATGCATACCTACACTTAATATGTATTCTACTAAAATCCACACATAAGTATCTCACATGTATGTACATAGTATACGTACTCATGTATTTCTACTCTTATACCTAAGTATTTCTACACTTCTAAGTATGGTTATAGAGATTCCTATCTTCAAGAACATATAGGTACATATTACGTGTAAATTCCAAAACTAACCTAACATATACAACTAATTATTAATTAAGATGGAAAAATCATATGAAAACATACCTTTTGTCCCTTGTAATATGTAAGAGAAGTATCAATTCATATAGTGTATAAAGAGTTGTTGAAATATGGAAGTAGATTTGGAAAGTTAAAAGGCGTGAAAGGGAAAGGGAGGTGATGGTTTGGGAATGGGGAAGAAAAGGGAGTTGCTTTGTGTCAATTTATGTTTTATAAGTGAGACAAGTGGGGTTTAGAAGGTCCTAAATGTTGGACGGCAAGAAGAGGATAAGGGGAAGAAAAAAACACACGTGAAAGATGAAGGAAATCTTTAGAAAAGAGAAGAATTTTCTAGTTGAAAGTGACATTTGTTGACTTAGTCAACATTTGATTTTGATCAAATGTTGACTTAGTTAACTCTCTTAAATTTGTATGAAATTAATATACATAATAAGAAAATTAAGGATAATTAGGAGAAAATTTAGGAAAATGAAAGGAGATATAAAGTTAAATGAAATAATTAGTAAAAATAGCTATTGGAATCATTTTATAAATATTTATATCCTTAAATAAAATTTAGTATCATACTTAATGTAATTAGCATGAAAAACACAATTTATAATACTAACATTGCTTATATGTAATGTAAACATTAACTAAACACTTAAATCTATATAATACTAACTTAGTTATATACTTATGAGGCTAACATGATCTATGATGCAATATCTTAGTTCCTACTAAATTAACTTGGTATTGTACACATTTATGAACAATTGGAAGTTATCTTTGGTCACTTGTTAATAATTTTATATGATTTGACATGTTACTAAGAATATATTATCAATTAGGGTTTTAAAGTAAATTATAATGAATTTGTGCTTTTATATCCTTAAAGTTATAGTTTTAGGGGTTTTATAACTTTCGGGGGCAATCTCTAGTATTTACATACATTTAAGGTTTAAAAATTTTATATGCGATTGAATCTTCGATTGTTATTTTAAGGTTTTTCTCTAAACTAGCTTTGTCGACTCTTAGAGTCTTTTAGCACACTAAGGTCTACCTTAAGTATTAAGTTTAAAATTTAAAGGGTTTACATCAAAAGTTATCCAAATGCCTTTACGTCAAAGCTTAAACCAAAGACAATGTCATAAACATAAAGTTCACCACCATCATAGCCCTAGCAATACGAGGAGAGCCAATTGAGAAAACTAAAGAAATCAAGCCCACATGTACTTTAGGAAGGACTACAAAAATCAACGCAAAGTTACTTGACGATGAATAAGTTGAGCTCACCAAATTTCTCAAACAAAACACAGATGTATTCACGTCTGCACCAGAAGACATGCCTTAGATTATCAACATCCTCAAGGCCATTCATCACCTCAATGTTGATCCAACAGTTTGAATAGCCAAGCAAAAGAAATGACATTTCACCTCGAAAAGCCAGGCTACAATGGAGCGAGAAGTGAAAAAACTATTACAAGCTGGTTTCATAAGGCAAGAGAAATACCTAACCTAGCTTGTGAACACTATGTTCGTGAAGAAGGCTAACGGTAAATGGAGAATGTATGTAAATTACACCGACCTTAATAAGGACTACCCTAAAGACTATTTTCCTCTCCCCTATATTGACTAGCTTGTTGATTCGACATCTAGACATATACTACTCAGCTTCATAGATGCCTACTTAGGATATAACCAAATCCAAATGGCTCCCAAAGATGACATCTACGTCTTGTTTATTATGGACTTTGGAACTTATTGTTATAAGGTTATGCCCTTTAGCTTGAAGAACACTGGTGCAATGTATCAAAGGCCCCATCAACTCAATATTCAAGCCACAAATCAGTAGGAACATTGAAGTTTATATAGATGACATGATCATGAAGAGCAAAGACAAGAAAGACCACATTAAGGACCTCCGAAACACATTCCAAATACTCTACCACCATCAAATGAAGCTAAACTCCTAGAAGTGTGTCTTTAGGGTCGTATCTAGGAAATCCCTCGATTTCATGGTCATAAAACAGGGAATCAAAGCCAACCCACATAAGATTTAAGTAATTTAGGACATATAGGCCCCCAAAACCATAAAGGAGGTCCAACACCTAACTGAAAGAATCACTACCCTTAATAGATTCATATCATGGAGTACAGATAGGTGCTTCGAATTCTTCAAATTACTAAACAACCCTTTTCAGTTCAAATGGACGACTACATGCCGAAAGCCTTTAATATCCTCGAGGGCTTCCTGAAGAGCCTACTAGTGCTCTCCAAGCCCATACCTGGTGAAAAGCTATACTCTAACTTACCATTATTAACAAAGCATTATCTTCAATTCTCATCCAAGCCAAAGGATGAGAATACAAGCTTGTATACTCTGTCAACCTCATCTTGCAAGGGCTGGAGATCAAATACACTAAGGTCAAGAAGTTCGCCTTAACAATGGTCATCGCCATACGAAAATTCAAACCCTACTTCCAGGCCCACCCGATCATCATACTTATTAACTAGCCACTTAGAGCTATCCTTCAAAAGCTTGATGCCTCAAGCTGAATCATGAAATATTCCTTTGAGCTTAGCACCCATGGAGTCCAATTCTACCCTAAACAAGCAATTAAGGCACATATTCTCACTAACTTTATAACGGAATATACTAGGGCGAACGAGACACAACTAGAGCTCAACATACTTGTATGGACCCTCCGCATCATGGCTCCAACAATAAGGGGAAGAGTGGAGTTGGCATAACACTACAAGGCCCATATTGCATGAAGGCACTTTATACTCTAATGTTTGGATTCCTAGCAAGCAACAATGAGGTTGAACATGAGGTGTTCATCTTTGGTCTAAGGATTGCTAAAGACATCGAAGCTAAAAAGTTGAACATCCACTCTAACTTAATGTTGGTGGTCTAGTAGGTGAAACAAGAGTATAAGACAAAAAGGGAAATGACAATTAAGTATTTACAGACGGTCTAAGGCTTATTTGTAGGGTTTACCTCTTCGAAGATTAATAAGATCCCTCAAGCAAAAAACACAAAAGTGAACGAGCTATCAAGGTTAACCTCATTTGTTATCCCTGTACAGCTTGACGACGATAAACCATTCTTCATATAATACCTCCTTGAACGAAGTACGAAAGCGCAAGAATAAGAGGTCCTCAAGATACGACTAATAAATCCTAAGCCTTATTAGATGGACCCTATTGTGGAACACTTAAAGACCGGAGCATTACCTAAGGATCAAACAAAGGTGAAGAAGCTAACCTATACTTTAGCTAACTATACCTTGATTGATAATGTGTTGTATCACCGAAGACAAAGCATCCCATTGCTAAGATGCCTAAAAAAGGAAGAGGGTGCCCATGCTTTAGAGGAACTTCATGTAGGGATATGCAGTAATCACATCCAATCTCAGGATTTATATATCCAAGCTTTATGGTTAGGCTATTACTGGCCGATAATAAAGGAAGATGCCAAGGCCCTAGTCAAAAGATGCCATCAATGCCAAAAGCATGCCCCAGTTACCCATGCTCCTAGCTTAGAACTACATCTTCTAACGAGTTCGTGGCCATTTGCCCAATAGGGATTAAACATCCTCAAACCCTTTCCAAAGGCATCATCAGGTCTATAGTTTATCTTAGTGGTAGTCGTACTTCACCAAATGGGTAAAAGCACTAGTTGTGGCAACCATCACAACTCGAGTCGTAAAAGGAGTTGTACTTACCCACATACTCTCAGATAGTTCTTATAGTGCTTCTTATCTATATTTATAGGTGAATGTTGGGTGTTTAAAATAGTAGTTAATCATATAATTATTGGGATACATAGAGACCTACGATCAAATACATTCCTAAAATGTAGAAATAGTGGGCGGTTATGTAATGGAACCGTACCAGGAGATAATTGTTCACACCACTTAAATTCAAACCAGATATAGCCATCTTGGTCGACATCTGCAAAAAGGTAAATTACTCAACCCTTCATCAACCGAGTAGATGAGTGAATGTAATGGATGAAATTCGACTATCAACATTTGTCCCCCAACTCCCGTGCTCAAGAATTCGATTGAGAGAGTAAATAGTTTAATATTCTTTGTAGGGTTGAGTGAAGAATTGTTTCCTAAATGCCTAGTAATGTGGGAAGTTCCTTGATTTTCATTTAGAAAGGTGGATTGTATCTCATCCGAAAGGTTACAACTTTTCAATTTTCCCGCTTATCAAAAGACTAAGTGGTAATACAAACTACAGCTATCACCTTAGCTATAATTACATCGTAGGCACTAATAATTATCAAAGCCTCAATAACTGTAAGATCTCTATCTCAAAACACATGTCAATAATCCGTACCACCATCTAATCAGTCATCATTCCTATTAGAAACGTGTTATGGTTACGAGGGTAAACGATTCATATTTAAGGAATTTTTTAATATTGAAAACAGATTTCATTTTGTTTTCATCTGCATTCATAAGCTTTCACTCGCTTTCAACATTTCGTCTTCATCTTCAAAATCCTTAAAAAAGTTCTATGATGTTTGTTATAGTCAAAATCAGGTATGGTTCAAAATGAAATTTATCGACTTGTTCTTTCAGATTTTGAAGTGATTGAGATCAAGGCTACTTCTCCACCACCAACCTCCCTCCCTTCAAAAAAAAGGAGCGAAATAACATGTTCCTCAAGTAACTCGATCGATAGTATGGTGGAGCGGTAAGATAAACTTGCTTGAATTAACTCTCTTGCAATAGATACTTATCCAGATGACAAAGAATGAAGATTTGTAGCTAGGTATTTTGTAAGGATCAATGGCAACAGATCTCGAAAATCCAGAATGGGTCGAATAGGTATAACGGACAAAAAGTGAAATGGTTAGGTTTCGACAATGAATGTGTATGGATATCATGCACCAAGTCACAAACACAATTAGGGATTTGAGTTCGAAATAAGGTTTAATACAACTTACAAACACTAAATATCACTCGGGACTCAAATGAGGCTTAGATATAACTCACTAACCGACTCAAATGAAAGGGTTCACCACAATCTTAAGAACAAGATCAATAACAACACAAGAACAATTAAAGAGTTTGATCTACACTCGATAATCTGATACTGCTAGCTTAAGAGTAGCCTTACTCATAAAAGGGAAAGATTCCAAAATGCAAGAATATACTTTTTTGTCTAATTTCATGTGTCTCTGATGTTTATAGATGTTGCTATTTATAGCAAGTCCTAAACCTTAGTAGTAAAATTGTAAATAATATATAAGGCCTTATACCCTAAAGCATTGGGCCTATAAATAAAATAAAGGAAAACATATACAAGAACACAAAACTGTGCGTTTTATAGGAGAAGTCGGCATGTAGTCACTCAGCATGTCCTAGAAGGAGTAGTATCCAAACCGGATAGGGTCGGTAATTAGAAGTATGGGTTCAAGAAGGAGTCCTTGAAGTCTCATGTGGCTTGACCAAGATACTAGAGAAGTCGGCCCACAATTACAAAGTTATAAAGTTAGTCGGCAATAGTCTCTCCATGCCGTACAGAGTAGACCCCACTTTCAGTAACGTAGTCTCTTGACTGCTCAGTTAACGACAGACTTCTTGCCGAGTGGTTATCTTTCTTCCTCTCGTCCTTTTGGCTTTAGCTCGACCTCGACAAGCATTGATCAGCCTCGGCTTCGGATAGGTCTACCTCAACTTGGATGTAATCGGAGACTAATTCCCATTAATATTTGTATAATAATGTGATTTATTTTAACGATTAACCAAACGGAGTGGCCAGTATTACTGACAAAGTTCTCATTTCGAAATATAATAAATACTAGCTAAATCGTCCTAAAACATAGAATCTCAGGAGGTCGAGAGAAGAAGAAAGGGTATGCTTTCTAAGGGAGTGCGAGTTTCATATTTATTTAAAATATCTTGACTTTGGGCTATACTTCCCATTTTTAGCCTTTGTTGACCAGTTTTTCAAGTATTTCCAAGTTGTACCAAGCATGTTCTCACCAAACACTTATCGGCTTCTTTTGGCTTTCAAAATAGTTTATGAAGAAGTCAAAGTCAAAGTCAGGGCTATGCATTGATTATTTAAGTACTTCTTTACAATAAGGAGGTAACCTAATGGTTAATATTTTACAGCCACTAGGTACGGGTAAAAATTCATGGATGGATTAGAGTCCATGATCCACAAGTGGCATGACGAGTTCATGTTTATCGTATGAAGAATTGGATCTTTGGACCTAATGAACTGAACCTATCCGCACCAACGATATTGAATTAATGCCGAATGATGTTACTATAGTAAAGAAGATTCAAGAGAGAAGAAAAAACAAAATGTTTTTCTGGAACGCCAAGAGAATAATAAGGTAATATGAAAAAGGAGAGCCAATCTTCTTCAAAAAAGAAGGTATGTTATTGAGTAATTACTATGCCGAATAGATCTATAAGAGGAAGGTCATTCTCGTGACTTGGGGGAAAGACAATCTAGCCTTTGAGCTTCGCTTGGTATGGAACATGTAAGCCCTTAGTTTCTCTATTTTTATTGATAATACATTTACTTTTTATTGCAGACAGGGGCACTAGCAATGTGGATCCTGCCAATCTATTAGCCCAAGTAAAGGCCAAGAAATCCAAGGCTAACAAATGAGTAAGCACTAAGGTGACTTTGACTTAGCCGATTGCTCCAAGGAAAGCCGCACAAGAGAAAGCAGCAAAGTAAGTAGCAACCTTGAAAAAGGCATCCCGTCCAGTTGATAAAAGATAAGGGAGTGAGAAGCTTGGGGTCGCCAAAGCCGTATAAGTTGAAGTAATCCCTCTAGCCAAAAGTATTCCTTCGCCTATAGAGCCGAGAGATTCTAACTGAGAAATCAACTCTTACAGTGAGGTTGAAATCACCCATCATGAGGCTATCGAGGGGTCGTCACTCTAAGTGGATCTTGTGCCGAGTACTAACAAAAGAAGTAAGAAAGAGCTTGTCAACCAACCTCCTTCTAAGAGATCCAAGGCATTGGATGAAAGGATGAAGGAGGCTATGAGGAACAAAGCTCTCGGCATCAATAGTACCAAATTCATCCTTAATATTGAAGTTGGCAAGTACTTTATTCCATGCTAAAGCCATAATATCCTCCACACCAATTCGACCTTGGGCAATAGGACTAAGTCCCTAGTTTTGATGAAAGGTATCATTCTTCCTAAGAATAAGGAGATTGCGAAGAAGGATGTCAACAAGGTTGGTAGATATAACAAGGCACATATTGCGGCTAAATTGTATAATGTAAGTATCAATTGAATCCTTTTGATTGCTGCGCGTGTTTTGTTGCTAACAATCCTGTTTGTTTACAAATCAATAGCTACATTCTAATAGCATTGAATGAAGCCAACAAAGAAATGAAAGAGGTAGTAATGATATATATATTTGCCAAGTGGTCTAGTGAATTAATCATTTTATATTGTTAACTTATTGTAGAAAATTAAGAATGCATACAATTCCTCAAAGGCTCAAACTGTGGCAACCGATAGTACAAGAATCAAGTTTGAGATGGAGGCTAGAAAATATCAAGAGGAACTAGCTGCTAAGAAATAGTCACATTCATTGGCGACTAATGAAGTCTTAAGCCTTAAGGGTAAGGTTAACAAGCAATATAAGGAGGTTGAAGACCTAAAATAGGAGCTTTGTAAAAAGAAAGAAGAGTGTTGGGGTTTGGGCCGAACATTTGACTCAATGAGTAACAAGGAGGAAAGGCTTAGGATGCAGATAAAAGAACTAGAGACCAATAACTTTGGATTGCAAAGTCGTACTGCCGAATTAGAGGAGGAAGTGAAGAAAGGGCCCTCTATTAAAGAGGTATTGGAAATCGTAACTCCAAGTCGACAGTATGAGAGGTTACTAAGAAAGAAGTTGTTGGAGGGGGTCCAAGTGGCAAGAGAAGAAATTCTAAAGTTTCACTGTGAATATGATCTTTCATGCTTAGATTTTGCTGATGTCAATAATTAAGTCAGCAATTGTGACGAAGAAGTTGACGAAGATACAGGTGTCAATATCCATAAGCAAGGTAACAATGATAATGTTTGTGTCAAAGATCCTAGCGTTGATGAAGATCATCTATCCAAGGAAATCCCCTATGTGTATAAAGAAAAATCCACTTATTCTACAACCCCAAGCATCGAGAAAGAGATATGCTCTAGTATGGTCCCATCTTCTGACTAAGGAAATGCCTCCACACAATCGAAGAATCTATCATCTTAGGATTGTTGTATTATTTCTTATGTCATATGGATGGGGTTTAGTCAAGCGGTTAAACATTTCATATTGTATTAATATTATCCAAATTTTTACACTGCGTAATTTAATAGTTTTAACACAATTTGCTTCAAGCATTTCATTTCCTAACATGTTTTATTTCATACACCTATTTTCCTCGGCATGTTTCGTTTCACATGCCTATTTTTTCATGATGTGTTTTGTGTCACATGCTTATTTTTTAGCATGTTTTATTTCACATGCAATATATTAGGTGCCTTCTTAAAGGCTATCCATTACTCATTTGAGACATAGATTAGTCGTCTTATTTATGCTACAAGGTTTCCTATTAGAACAATCATGTTCCTTATTCGATTTTTTAGCTAAATTATAAAGTTTGTTAACCATGATAGGTTTGAACTTAAAGCACTAGTTTGTTTAGTGTAGTCTAAACTTAGATGACAATCCGTTGATCATAAAAAATTAAGAAGGAAAATTTGTTAGAATTAGAACTTTGAGCATGATTGCATTTCGAAAAATCTAAGCTATTGCCTCACAAGACAAATGGAAATGCTTCATAACATTAAAGGAATTAATTAAAATAAAGTTTCAAGTTCTCGGTGTTTCATTCACAGGGGATAACTGTTCCATCTAACCTCTCTAGTTGATAGGCCCCCTCACCAACGACTTCCCAAACCCTAAAAGGATGCTTTCAATTTACGCTAAGTTTCCCTTGTTTCTCTCGTGCACCAGTTGTCTTTCATTTCCTATAAACCAAATCTCTAAGTTAAAAAAACCTTATGTTTCAGCTTCTAATTATAATAACTAGCTGCCCTATGTTGATATGCTGTAACTTTCACTCTTTCTATATCTCTTTTCTCTTTAATAGTATCCAAATTAGCCATTAAACCAATCTGGCTGGTCATTACATCAAAATTTTGTATGCATTAATTCAACAGGTCCAATTCATTCGACAATACTACTTCCATACCATAAGCTAATCTGGAGGGCATTTCCCTTATTTCGGTTTTATGAGTAGTCCGATATCCCATAAAACATTCAGCAACTCATCAGCCCATCTTCCCTTGGCTTGATTAACTTTCCTCTTCAAGCCGCCTAAGATGATCTTATTAACAGCTTCCACTTGCCCATTAATTTGAGGGTAAGCTATGATGTATAATTTAGATAGATACCGTATTTCTCACAAAATGCTCGAAATTTGTTATTATCAAATTATGGTCCATTATCCATGATTATCATAAATGGGATCCCGAACCTTGATATAATGAAGTTGAAAACAAAGGCCTCAACCTTCTGTTCGGTGATCCTTACCAATGCTTCAACCTCTACTATAGACTTTAGAAATGGTTCAAGTACGTATAATCTCCATTGGGCAAAAAGCCAAGGACCGGTTAAGCAGTACAATTTAGTGGAAGGCACATGACTCAGCGCCTCTTGCTTCTGGCATTATAGACAATGCCGAACAAATGTTCTTGCGTCATCTTTCATTGTTGGCCAATAATAGCCGAATCACAAGGTACAGATATACAAACGTTTATATTTTCACATGGTTGTTGCATACACTGTTGTGTAGTTCAAATAACACCCATTGTATATCTTTTAGAGGAAGGCATCAAATATAAGGTTGAGAAATGCCTTGTTTGTACAATTGATCATCTATTAATACGTAATTTTTGGCTTGATAAATTAATCTTCGAGCCTCTTTCCTATCATTAGGGAGGACACCATCCTTCAAATAATTTACAATTAGATCAGTCGAAGACTTCTCTTTTAAGTTAGTTCATAGCTCTACGAAACGATTGGTGAACTCTTATGTGAGAGAAACTCAACAAAAAGTTTGTTGCTTAAATCAAGAAATGCCATATTGGCTAATTTTGACAACTTGTCGATGACAATGTTCTTACTCCTTGGTATTTTGTGAATTAAAAATGATTGAAATTCTTCCATAAGCGCTCGTACTATCAACAAGTACTTATTCACTTCTTCTTCCTTCACTGCATAACTTCCTTTGACTTAGTTTGTAACAAGTTGTAAATCAGAGAAAACTTCAACTTTCTTAGCTCCAACTTCTTTTGCCAATCTGAGTCCTGCTATTAGGGCTTTATATTTTGCTTCATTATTGCTAGCTTAAAATCTAAATTTCAGGGCATAATTAACCTTGACATTATAGGGTCCTTGTAGAGTAAGACCCACACCACTTCCTTCTCTAGTCAAAGGACCATTAACATAAAGATTCCATATCGGTTTCTTGGCAATTTCCATGTTGTCTTCTTCACTTGCAAACTCAGCTAGAAAATCCATTAATACTTGAGCTTTTAATATTGTTTTGGGTTTGTATTATACACTAGAAGCACTTAGCTCTGTAGCATATTTCATCATCCTTCATGAAGAATCTGGCCATTGCAATAACTGTCGCAAAGGTCAATCGATAAGGACTATGATTTGGTAAGCCCTAAAGTACGGTTTTAACTTCCTTGCCAATAAAACCACTGCTAATATAAAATTCTCAATTTTTGTGTATCGATGCTTTAGTCCTGATGACTCACATAATAAATTGGCCAATGCTCCTTACCATCAATTTAGACCAATACAGAGGAAAGTGCATGACTACTGATTAATAAGTATAAATATAAGTTCTTTCCTTGAATCAGTATCGACAGTATTGGTAGTGATGCAAGAAATTCTTTAAGCTCGCTAAATGCTCTTTTGCACTCATCCGTCCACTTGAAATCTTTCAGATTCTTTAAAATTTTAAAAAATTTTGCACACTTATCTACACTTCTCGACATGAACCTGTTAAGGGCAACTATTCGTTTAGTTTGCTCCTGAACCTCCTTGACAATACGAGGAGACTTCATATTTCTAATCGCATCAATCTTCCTCAGATTCGCTTTGATACCGTGTTGAGTGTCTATGTAACCTAAAAACTTTCCCGAAGTAATTCAACTTCATATTGTATCTCCTTCAAGTACTGAATGTCTCCTCAAGATTAGTGAGACGTCGATCCTTTATCATGCTTTTCACAATTATATTGTCAACATACACTTCAACATTTCGATGGATCTGTGGCTTGAACATCATAGTTACAAGCTATTGATAAGTTGCTTTAGCATTTTTTAACCCGAAAGGCATCACCATATAACAGTATATTCTAAAGTTAGTGATGAATTGGTGTGCCTAGGAGCTAAGTTATTATTAGGACTTACCATGGCAAATCGAAACTAAAATGGGTCTTCCGAAATATTGAAGAAGATTAGGGGGAAATGGTCTACAAATGAACAAGAATTGCTTATGTGAAGTTGCTCAGAAGATGTGACTCACCAACGAACATAACACGACTTGACACCTCACTTGATATGATACACAAGTTGATGTTAAGGTCTACCCGCTACTGATCTTGAGCTACTCAGTAAGATTAGATAAGAGTGTATGAGAGATGGACTTGGAGAGGGTTATCTCTCAAGAAGAGAATATTCAATCTTAATTGTAAGTTATCTGCAGTTTACAAGAGAAAGGGACTATTTATAATAAGTCCCTAGGGCAACATTACAAATAAAGAAATTACAAGAAAGTATATATAAAAAGGGGATTCCTAGTACATACAAAAAAGTGTAAAAAAGACAAAAGACAAAAATAGAAAAGTAGTACAATGTTAGACGAAGTGGACAAGTGGTAGTGTAACATTAGTCTCGTACGAATATTCTCTAAGCATAGCAAACAAAAAGGATTAAGATGTTACGGTAATAAAGAGGCCAAGATGAGAGAGATTGTAACATGCCAAGAGAAAACTACTTAGCCAATAAGTAAGTCTCTTGATAATCGACAAGAACCTTTTGGCAACAGTTGGTCGAATTACTTGGCACAGGGTCCTCAATAATGAAATGGTCGGCATCACCACTACTGAAACCATAGATCATAGTATGACAATACAGGGAGCTCAAGGAGTTCAGCCACCTTCCTTTAAGGTAAACTTTCTTGTCATCAATAAGTTGTCGAGAGAGAATTCTTCGGGTAAGGAATTAGAGTCCTCGGAGCCATGCGTGAGTAATGGGACCGTTAGTCAGTAGTTCATCAATTCCCCGAGGTTGTTGAAGATTTGCCCTCAAATCTTGGTCTTCGTCATCATCAGGCACATACGGAGTCAAATTGGTGACGTTGAAGGAGGTAGACACACCGAAACCTTCAGGTAGACCAATCTCATTGGCATTATCATTAATGCGCCTTAGGATCCCGTAAGGTCCATCCGTTTTGGGAGATAGTTTGTTAGTCCTTCTACTAAGGAAGCATTCCTTGCTAAGATGGACCCAAACAAGGTCCTCAAGGGTATAAATGACTCGCCTCCTTCTGCAATTTCTCACTTCCTTCTGTCGAGCAATAGTTTTGGCAAATTACTCAACAATCTTCCAATGTAACCTTTGGAACTCCTCGATACATTGTAAGCCAGATTGACTTTACCCTTGTGTAGTTGGGCTATTAATTAAATCCAAGGTTAGGTTCGAGTTAAGTTCATAAACAACCTTAAATGGTGATGGTCTAATTAAGCTATGAGTTGAGCAATTGTAGGTAAATTCAATGATGGGTAGGCATAAATTCCAATCACTAAAGTTCTTTCCAACAGTAGCATGTAGGAGATTACCAACGATTCTGTTCACTACTTCAGTTTAGCCGTCTGTCTGGGAGTGGCAAAGGGTACTGAACAAGAGCTTAGTGCCATGTTTCCTCCATAGGGTCTTCCAAAAGAAGCTCAAGAATTTTAAATCACAATTAAATACAATAATTCTCAACGCTCCATGTAGTCGCACAATTTCCTATAAAAAGAGGTTAATAATGAATAAAGTATCATTAGTTCTGTAGTAGGTAATGAAGTGGCCCATCTTGCTGAACTGATCGACTACTACCACGATTGAATCGTGTCTTCTTAGCATGTAGGGAAGGTCGAGCATGAAATCCATACTTAGATCGGTTTATGGCTGCTCGGGAATTTATAGGGGTGTATATTCTCTATAAGGCTCTCTCCTCCATTTTGCATACTTACATACCTTGCACCTCTCAAGTATTCGATGTACATCCTTCATCATCCCAAGCTAGTAAAAGTGCTCCTTTAATATCTTAATCATCCTCTTTTCCCTAAAATGGCCTGTCAAACCCCTAGCATGAGCTTCTCAAACTAGTAGCTCCCTTGCAGAACCACTCAACATACAAATTTGCCTGCCCTTCATCAAGAACCCCTCGCTCAAGTAAAACCCTTACGCAACTCCTCTAGCACTGCACTTGGTTACTAAGGGTCTAAAATGTGAGTCATGCTTATACTAATCAGGTAAAGTGCCGAATCCAAGCACTTTAGCTTGCAACGTTATCATGAAGGTATGATCGCGAGAAAGTGCGTTAGCCACTATGTTGGTACTTCCCTTCTTATATCTGATAACATAGCAGAAGGTCTCAAAGAACTCGACTCACTTGGCATGATACTGAGAAAGCTTCTGTTGCTCGTGAAGATGCTGAAGAGATTCATGATTTGAATAAATGATGAATTCTCTCAGCAACAAATAATGTTTCCAATTCTAGAGTGTACGGACAAAGGCATAGAATTCCTTGTTGTAAGCTGAGTAATTCGGGGTAATACTTCGAAGTTTTTCATTGAAGTAGGCAATAGGTCGGTGCTCCTGCATGAGGACGGTACCAATGCCAACACCAGACGCATTACATTCAACCTCAAAAATCTTCTCGAAATCTGGTAGGGTAAGTATTGGAGTAGACGTTAGTTTAGTCTTTACATCTTCAAAACTCCTCTGAGCCTTTTCTATCCATCTAAATTCAACGTTCTTCTTGGTCAATTCAATCAACGCTACAATTACGGAGTTGAAGTTCTGGATAAATCTTCAATAGAACAAGACTAGATCATGGAAGCTCCTGATTTCGGCAACACTAGTTGGCATAGGCCACTCATTAATAGCTCTAACTTTTTCCTCATCAACTCAAACTCCATTCCTTGAAACGACATATTCGAGGAATATAACCTTGCTTTAACAAAACACGCATTTCTTCAAGTTGCTAAATAATTTCTTAACATGAAATATGTTAAACACCAATCTCAAAAGTTCAACATTAACAAGGAGGTTGGCATTATAAACCAGAATATCATCAACATAATCTACAACGCATTTAAAGATCAACGATCTTAGTACATGATTCATCAGCAGCATAAATGTACTCAACACATTAGTCAATCCAAACGGCATCACCAACTATTTGAATAGACCATCCCTTGTCTTGAAGGCTATCTTCCATTCATCCCCAAGTCTTATCCATATCTGGTGGTAGCCGCTCTTCAAGTCAATCTTAGAAAAGATGCAAGCACCATGCAACTTATTAAGCATATCATCAAGTTGCGAATTTGATTATTGGTATTCGATAGTGATCTTATTGATAGCTCGGCTGTTAATGTACATTCACCATGTTTCATCCTTTTTTGGCACGAGTACAGCGGGTATGGTATAAGGACTCATGCTCTCATGGACATAATTGCGATCCACCAACTCATCTACCTACTTCTTTAATTCAGCTACCTACTCTGGATTGAGCCTGTAAGCGGGTCAATTTGGTAAGGCAGCCTCTAGTTAGAGGTCGATGCAATGCTCAATTCCTCTCAAGGGAGGTAAACCTTTTGGCATCTCGATAAGGAAGAGGTTAACAAAGTCCTAAAGTAACTGCTGTACTTCGGTAGGTAAGTTTTCAGCCTCTCTAACTTATAAGAATCTCCTAACTAAAAAGAGTACATAGTCTTCGACCTTGACTTCTCGTGCAAACTGAGCTTGAGAAATCACTAAAGACTTCTGCTGTAGAGATCTAGCAACCTTTTCTTGAGCTTCTCTTACTTTCTTAAGACTCATAGGTGTTAATATAATTTTCTTTACATCCTTTTAGAATATGTAGGTGTTTTTATTCCCATCGTGTAACACTCTTAAGTCAAATAGCTACAGTCAGCTAAGTAATATGTTAGATGCATACATGGGAAGGACATCGCATAGTACCTCATTCCTGTACCTATCACCAATAGTAATCAGTACTCTAATTTGCTCAAAAATGTGTAGTCCTCCGTTCTTGTTCAACCAATGAATCTTATATAACTTAGGGTGTAGAAGTGTTGGCAATTTCATGGCCTTAACTACCCCTTATACGATGACGTTAGTATAACTCCCTCCGTCAATGATCACAACACATAACTTGCCATTCACCCAGCAATTCATATGAAAGAGGTTCTCTCTTTGCTTATTCTCGTTAGCTACAAAAGTACTGAGAGATCGTCAAACAACAAAGCAATACTCAGTTCTACTCTCAAGAAGTATCTTGGCATTGGGATCTTCCTAAAATTCTTTCAGCATCTGATTGGTTGCCACTTCCTCTCCTTCATTCACACTTTCTACTTTAAATTGGGGCTTGTCTCCCTTTATGGTCATGGCTCGATAGTTCAAACATTGACTAGCCATATATCCAAAGCCAAGGCATTTAAAACATTTGATTTCTTAGGTTTTCCTTCCTAAACTCTGCCCCTAGTCTCTTCGGATCTCAAGCTCCTTAGTCTTGCTCTTACCTCGGCCCTCGTCTGGTCAACTCGGGATGTGACCTCGGCATTCCACCTCGAAACTATTTGAAACTCTATCATTCATTAGTCGGCTCAATAGGCCACTTCTATTTGGTATTATTGTTCGGCTACTTGACATTCAGTTAACCTGGTTCTGCCGTTGCCTTTTAACTCTTTAGGTTATACTAATGGTTTCATCTAGAGTTGTGAGGCTCTACAACTCTATGACGTTATCAATCTCAGCCCGTAGTCTAGAGATGAACCGTACTATAGTTCAAGTCTCAAGCTTATTGACATCGCATCATCTTATGAGCAACTGAAACTCTTGGACATAGTCATTCTGTTACCTTACCTCAAGTCTTGGAGTCATCGGAAAGTGTTTTGCTCATAGTGTTCAGGAACGAACCTACTTCTCAGAACTCTCTTCATCTCGTTCTATGTTCAAACCTCATATCGGGTCTTTATGCAAACATTTTGTAGCTTCTTCCACCACATTGTCATATATCTAGAAAATTCTAATATAACCACTCTAATGTAGACAATATCTTCATAATCGTAAAAGCTTGAAATCTGTACCTTAAGATGTTCAACACCTCTTAGCGCCCTAAACTCACGCTCATCAATCCTATCATACAGGTCTTCTTCTTCTTTGTACTCTTTTACTTCGTTCAACTTCAATCTCCTCCTCACGACTTTGTCAGCACGTCGCAATGGTACTTGGTTCACTTGAAAGGCTTCCGGAACTCACTTATACATCTGCCTCCTCAACTTATCTCTCATTTCTCAGCCCCACTCAGCAACTCTCTCACGTGGTCTAATCTCCAAGACTCTGTTTACTAAGATAGCTAAGTTGGCCACTATAGTAGCAAGATCTTATATTTGCTCATCAATAGTACGTGGTATTTGTTGGGTACCTCAACCATGACCATAAGCATTACTCTCAACATTGTTAATCTCTCCATGTATAATAGGGTTCGACATTCTCAACATAGCTTCAGTAAAGACACTACACTCAGATGCTTTCAACATACACATAAGTATCTCAAACAGCAAACTGACTATCTCTACACTACTCTTGGTCTCAACCTCAATCTTTGATGCCAAGAAATTTTATGGTATGCTTAGGAGCTAAGTCATCACTAAGACTTACCATGGCAAATCGGAACTAAAATGGGTTCTTCAAAATATCAAAGAAGATTAGGGGGAAATGGTCTATAGATGAACAAGAGTAGTGGACATAAAGCTACTCGGAAGATGTGACTCACCAACGAATACAACACGACTTGACACCTCACTTAATATGACACATAAGTTGATGTCAAGGTCTACACGCTACTGATCTTAAGCTGCTCGGCAAGATTAGATAAGAGTGTATGAGAGATGGACTTGGAGAGGGTTGTCTCATAAGAATAGAATATTCAATCTTAATTGTAAGTTATCTGCGGCTTACAAGAGAAAGGGACTATTTATAGTAAGTCTCTAAAATAACATTACAAATAAAGAAATTACAAGAAAATATATACAAAAAGGAGATTCCTAGTACATACGAAAAAGGGTAAAAAGGACAAAAGACAAAAGACAAAAATGGAAAAGTAGTACAATGTTAGATGAGGTGGACAAGTGGTAGTGCAACATTAGTCTCATACGAATATTCTCTAAGCATAGCAAGCGAGAAGGATTAAGATGTTACGATAATAAAGAGGTCGGGACAAGAGAGATGGTAACATGCCAAGAGAAAACTACTCAGCCGAGAAGTGAGTCTCTAGTCACTCGGCAAGAACCTCTCGATAACAGTTGGTCGGATTACTTAGCACAAGGTCCTAGATAAGGGAATAGTTAGCATCATCACTACTGAAAGCATAGATCATAGTATGATAATGCAGGGAGCTTAAGGAGTTCAACCACCTTCCTTTGATGTAAACTTCCTCGTCATTAATAGGTTATTGAGAAAGAATTCTTCGGGTGAGGAATTGGAGTTCACAGAGCCGTGCATGAGTAATGAGACCATTAGTCGGCAATTCATTACAAATGATGTGTAAACTTCGTCTTCCTCATCCATTTTAATTTGGTTGTAACCGGAAAAAGCATCCATGAAAGAGAGTAAAGCATGCTTGGCATTTGATCAACCATTTAATTTATTCTCGATAGGGGAAAGCAATCTTTGGGACAAGCATTGTTCAGATCTGTAAAGTCCATGCACATGCGCCACTTGCCATTAGACTTCTTGACTAATATATAGTTGGCTAGCCAAATCGGATAAGTCTCTTCTTGAATGAATCGTGCCTTTAAGAGACTCTAGACTTCTTCTTCAATGGCTACTTACCTCTTATGGTCAAAATATCTTTTCCTTTATTGAATCATCTTTGCATTTAGATTGATCTGAAGTTTATGTATCGTAACGTCTCTTGGGATACTCGGCATGTCTGAGGGAGACCATGTGAATACGTCAACAACATGGTATTGTCAATTTTTGACCTTCTTGCCTTAGATATTGCAAACATAATTAATGGCATTAGTTGAGCTCGAAGAGCTTAACTGACTTAGTGAAAGGTCTGCCGACAATAGTATTAATTATACCATCGGTTGCTCTAATGGTGCTTTCGTCTCTTGCATCTTCCCCAGCAAGAGCTAGTTGAGTAATATTCTCCTGGTCTTCTCATCTCCTTTCAGATGATTACTCAATATTCTCTACATCATGCACGAGAAACTTATGCAAGTACTCTTACTGAATGGCATCCTAAATTGCATTCTTAAGTTAGATGCATTCATTAGTATTATGGCTTCTATCGCGATGGAAATCGCAATATTTGTTGGAATTTCACCATGATGGGTTTCCTCTCATCCTTTTTGACCATTGCAACACGCCTCTCTATCCACGCACCTCCATTAATATGTCTGAAATTGGATGAGTGAGTGGTGTGTAGACAAAATATGTTAGAATTCATGGCCTCTTTTTCTTGGTGTTAGGACATTAGTCATCATCTGTTCCAAGTTGATCTTTTGCACTTCTCTTCTTATCGCATTTCCTGTCTCCTTTATTTTGAATGGCTTCTCGATGAGCCTTAATATTGTCTTCTTGTCGGATGTAAGATGTAGCATTGGCTTTGAACTTGACAAAAGCTCTCAGCTTATTTTTGGCGAGAGACTAAAAAAAGTCTCCATGGGGCTTAACACCATCAATAACGGCATTAAGAGCTAAGCTCATGTCTAATTCTAAAATTTGGACCATCTCAACCATAAACATGGCCAGATAATCTCTGATAGACTCATCTGATCTTTGCTTTATCGTATTAAGGACAAAAGAATCATTGATAGAAAGCTTACTCGTAAGGAAGTGTTGAAGAAACACTTCTGCTAAATCCTTGAAACACAAGATTGTGTTTGGCTTCAAGTGTTTGAACCATGTACTCGCCTCATTCCTCAATATTTAGGGAAAAGCTTAGCAGGCTATGGCATTGCTTAGGCCGTACAACTTGGCTAAAGTACAGTAGTACTCAAGGTGATCTTCAAGATCTTTCGTTCCATCATAAGCTTCAAATTGTGGCAACTTAATGTGCAGTAATATCACCTCGTCCAGGATTTCAGGGATAAAAGGGCTCCTCTTGATTTCAAATTGTTTAGTCGTCATAGTAAAGGTACTAACATATGGGGGTTCAACATGGTACACTTACTATGGTTGCTTCCCTTTATCATTTTTCTTAAGCATAGGGATAGAGGGTCCCATTATAACTTTGACTTGCTTTCTCGATAATTCAAGAGAATAAATCAAGTCGTTACTATTCTCAACATGGTGATGGCCATGGTTGTATTCTTTGTCTCAACTTGGGTAGATATTATCATGGAGGAGATGAAGGATCTCTTCTTGTTTTTTACTCAACTCTTGGTTTTCTTTAGCCAAGTTAAGACAAAGTTACTCCAACTTAGCCAAATGTTGCTCGTCAATGTGCCTACTTCCCCCCTCAAGATGGTGGGATGAAGTAACAGCACCTGTACTCTTAGTTAATTTAGTTCTTACCATGTGGGTGTATAAGAAAAAATAGATAGTGCCAAACGTTGTTATACGATTTTCGAATTATTTCCTTCTTGTAAAGTATAAGAAAAGAATAAAGTGAGTAGTTATAAGCTCTCAGATAGTTCTTACAGTGCATCTTATTCGTATTTATAGGCAAATGTTAGGTGTTTGAAACAGTAGTTAATTATATGATTATTGAGATATGTGGAGACCTCATGATCAAGTACATTCCCGAAATGTAGGAGTAGTAAGCAGTTATGTAATGGAACCGTATTAGGAAATAACTATTCACACTACTTAAATTCAAAACAAAAATGGCCATCTTGGTCGACATCTGCTGAAAGGTAAATTACTTGGCTTCTCATCAATTGAGTGGACAAGTGAATGTAACAGATGAAATCCAACTATCAATAGAAGGTAGTTCGATAGCAACAGGTTTAGGGAATTTCGTAATAAGTACGCAAGCTACTTACCCTTAGACTAATAGCCAAGTTAAGGCAATCAATAAGATTATCCTCAATAGCCTCAAGAAAAAGGGTAGAACGAGCTAAAGGTGGGTGGGCTGATGAACTCCCCACTATACTTTGGGGATACCATACAATACATAGGACTTCTACTGAGGAAACTCCTTTTTGTCTTGCATTCCAGATAAAAGCCACCCTCCAAATCGAACTAGAGCTACTCACTAGCAGGGTTTAGTACTTCGATGCCAACACCAATCACATGGTCTTCTAAGCGAGGAGGTAAGTGACATTGTAGGAGCTCGAACAGTGATATACCAATAGCGAGTGGCCTAATACCACATCCAAAAAGTGAAAGCATAAGATTTTCTACCCTAGAGACTTATATTGCAGAAAATTATAATCCACTAACTTAGTTGAGGGACCGAGCAAGCTTGTCCCTAATTAGGAAGATTCGATACGAATAATAGAGGACATAGAGAAAGGAGCTTATAGGTTGGAAACCTTAGATGGACAACCCATTTTTAGGGTATGGAACGTTAACATCCTAAGACCATATTTCCACTAAGTGTTGTAACATGCTTGGAAATGTCTATAACTAATGTTGTGATTAATGAAATGACAAGTTCTTTACACTTGTCCATGCCATCTTTATCATATCTCTCACTTACACTGAGCTTTAACCTCGTATCAATTCTCATCCTCAAGTACATACCTAAGTTAGTATCGATGCTAACGTTGTAGGCTACTTCCCATTACCGAACATCGATCTCATAGATCTCTTTGCCTCAAGTCAATCCTCATCCTTGAGTGATCACCTTAATTAGTACCCACACTAACGTCGCAAGCTAATCCTTATCCTTAAACATTGGTCTTCACCAAGCTCTTTACCTTAGGTTGATTACCATCCCTAAGCGCACCTCCAAGCTAGTATCGATACTAACATCGCAGGCTACCTCTCACTCCAAAGCATCGGCTGATAAGAATCGGCCTACGATTATCTCCAAACCAAGGCCGACCTATCTCAAGCTAACATTGACCTACCTGAAATTGAAGCTAACTCGCTCTAACCTGAAGCCAAATTGTTCGAAGTTAAGGTTGGTCAACTCTTACCGAGGCCAAGTTGATACCAAAAGGCCGAAAGGAAGAAATGGAGCTACTCAACATCAAGTTGGTCCTTTGTCAAGAAGTCGAGATATCACATAGTCGAGGACTCAAGGCCATAGATCCACTTTGCACAACATGAAGAGATTAGTGTTGAATAACCATAGAACTAGGCAATTATGGGCTGACCTTTTAAGTGTCTTGACCAAGTACCGTACGACTTTAAGGGTTCCTACCTAAACTCGTGTTGAACTTAAGGTTTATTATTTGATTTTAATGAGAACAAAACAAAAAATGTATATCTAAACATGTTATTTTTTAAGAGAACAAAAACAAGTGGATGATTGAACTAAGTATTATTTGATTATTTTAAGATAATTGAATAAGTTCAATTAGCTTGCTTAATGATTAAATATATCAGTTATCTCTATAAGAGAATTAATCTTTTGAAGTGGTGATCAAATGATCTTAAAGTTATATCGCAAAGAGTATTCATTTGTTGTATATTAAAAGAATTTTCAAGTAATATTTGGCCTACCAAGTTAATGGCTCAAGGAAGAACCGGGTTGATAGTATAAAGCCCTAGAAAACACGAAGAAAAGCTTACTGACTTAGAAGAACCAGCTTACTGGTAGAGTAATTTTTACTAGCTTGCCGATAGTTCAAAGTATCGGCATGTCGGTAAGTTAGATTCAACTAACCATTGGAGCATTGAATGCATTGTAACGGGAAGAAATGAATGAGATAATATAAAGGCTCAACAACCCAACCAAGGACAGTAGAGAACTAATCTTTTGCTGCAATATTTCAACACTCTCTTGTATTCATGTTATTTATAATTCTCATTGTCTCTTGTACCATAAATTGCTAATATTTAGAGAGATTTGAAGTGTAGTGCTTGTAAGCTATTAATTGCAAGTATTAAGAGTTAAAAGCATTATATCAATAATTCTTGAGATTGAGTTTTTGTATTGTAAGTTAAGATTGAGTTTTGTGTTGAGAGTTGAGATTGTGATTTGTGTTGAGAGTTGTGAGTGTAAAACTTGTGTAATCAAGTTTATGTTTGTGTAGCTCTTGGAGCTTCGATTGAGAAATCAATAAAGTGGTGTAAAGTCTTCGATTGGAGGCATTATGTGTCTGTGGAGACTAGGGGGCGATTCGAACTCCACGTTATATCCAGTTTAATCTTCTTTATCCATGTCTCTTTAATTTCAGCATTTATTATTGTTCTATTGTTGCTTTGATTACTCTTATTATTGCATTTAGTCATTTATATTGAAAATGATTTGAAATTTATCCTTAAACTCAATTCACCCCCCTCTTGAGTTTAACTTAGTGTTCTTCAACTCGAACATCCAATTGCCAACCTCGCCTAGTTCAAGTCCTATTCCTTCTAGGACAACCTGAATGACTGCATGCCGACTTCTTCTATTAAATGCACAGTTTTGCATTTTTGTGAATATTTTCTTTATTTTAATTATGGGCTCATTCTTTAGGGTTTAAGGCCTTGTACATTATTTACAATTTTGCCACTAAAACTTTTTAGGATTTGCTATAAATAGCAATATTTATAGTTAGCAAAGAGATTTTAATAAGGATAGTGAAGAATATTTAAACATTGAATAAACTTGAATATTCCTTTTTGAGTAAGGATACTCTCGAAGCTCTTAAAGCTTGCTCTTAGAGCTTCATCTCCAGATTATTGAGTGTTGATTAAACTCTTTAATCTTCCTTGTGTTCTTATCAATCTTAATCTTAGGATTGTAGTAAACCCTTCATTTGAGTAAGTTAGTAAGTTGCATCTAACCTTCATTTGGAAACCCCAGTAACATTTAGTGTTCATGAGTCGTATGAACCTTATTTTTATCTTAACCATTGATTGTGTTTATATCTTAGTGCATGATA
Source organism: Lumnitzera littorea (assembly GCA_024138015.1). Classification (NCBI taxonomy): domain Eukaryota; kingdom Viridiplantae; phylum Streptophyta; class Magnoliopsida; order Myrtales; family Combretaceae; genus Lumnitzera; species Lumnitzera littorea. Next base: position 56,944,525 of record JAMXBB010000008.1, read on the forward strand.
TCCATACACATTTACCATTAAAACCCCATTTCTACCTTATGTTTGTTGCTTTCATTCAAACCTTAAGTACCTCATTTGTGGGTTTTCAAGATTCGTTGTATATCATCTTGGTATCAAAGCTTTAAGGAGACACGTATATAGTGTTCTTCAAAGTCTACTTTATTGATTAAACATCTGTTAGTTGTCGTTTTGTAGTATAGTTGTTGTTTGTGTTTTATAGTAGTCGTAGTATTATACTGCTATTGAGTCGAGTAATAGTAACTTTAGTAGTTGATTCTAGTTACTGTAGAAGCGTTTATCAGTTATGGTAGCTATAAAAGCTGAGTAGTAATCATTTATGGGTTACTGTAATTGTGTTTTATTGTAAATCGTATTATTCAAATTTTCTTTTAATATCACTGTATGGATAAGAATGTCTGAAGATAGTATTAATAATAGTAGAGATGGTCTTCGCAGAAGCTTAAGGAGATGCATTGATAACTTGGAATATTAGATTCAGAATCTCACTGATTTTATCCAGGAGCTTCTTGGTTTAGTCAAAGGCTATAGACGTATTAGTTGAGATGAAAGAAGGGAACGAACACTTACCAGTAGAAAAGGTTCCAACGAGCTTGATAATGATGAATAACAACTGAGTTGAGAAGACGAGAAAACCAAACTAAGTCGAAAAGGAGCAATGATAGAAATGTCAATGCCAAGAACCCAGAAGCTTGAAGAAAAGAGCTAAGGGCAAGAAGAAACATGGCTAAGCAGAGCTCCAACAGAAGTAGCTAATCCAAGATGAACCGACCAGCTCAAAATGCAACGGATGAACCTCGAGCACACAGTTAAGGACTTGACAACATCAAACTTAAACTACCAACCTTCAATGGAAGTAACCGACTGTAGGAGTTCCTTGATTGGGTTCCCTAAGTCAAGAAGTTGTTTGAGTGTTATGAATACGATGACCAAACAATGGTTACGCTGGCTTCGTTAGCCCTTTTCAAATATGTAAGTCTTTAGTGGGATAAATTGATTACCAAGCGAGATGCTAAAGGAGAAGAGCCAATCATAACTTGGAGGCTTATGAAGAGGTTGATGAACCAATGCTTTGTGTCGACTTACTTTAAGCAAGAGATACTCTATGCCTTCTTAAACCTGAGGCAAGGCCGAAATACTATTGAAGAGTACTTGTAAGAGTTTAAGACCTTAATGACGAGATGTGAGATCGTCAAGCCATAGGACCATACTATTGCTAAGTTCCTGAATGGACTCTAGGATGACATTGCCAACATAGTGCAATTACAGCCATTCAACTCACTAGATGAGCTGATCAATATAGCCTTAAGGGTAGAAAGACAAAGGAGGAGGAGGCACCAGAGGCCAACTAATCGACCTCGACTAGTCAGCCTTGAGGCTGACAAGTATGTTGAGAGAAGGCTAGATAAGAAGATGGAGAGAGGTAAGTCTAGCTGACCTGATCAGGTTAAGACAAAGAAGGTAGAGAAGGAAAAGGTACCCGACACTAAGGCCCAAGAAGTTAAATGCTTGAAGTGCTTAGGCTACGGGCATATTTCTTCTTAATGTCCGAATAAAAGGGTTATGATCTTGAAGGGCGAAGGACCTGAAGCTCAAGTGGAGAGTCAGAGTGATAAGAGTTTGGAAGATGAGTTAATAAAAGAAAATGTTTATGCTAAAAATCTGGATGAACTCTTAGCCATGACAAGCCAATAAGCCAACTTGAAAGCAAATCTCGAATAAAGGGAAAATTTATTTTATATTCGATGTTTTGTAAATAGGAGGACTTATTCCCTGGTTATTGATGGAGGAAGTTGCATCAACGTCATTTCTGTTAAGTTAATAGAAAAGATGAAGATACTAACCTACCTGCATCCCCGACCTTATGGACTGAAGTGGTTCAATGATAAGGGTATGGTCCATGTACATAAGAAGGCTCGAATAACGTTTAAGGTAGGATAGTATGAGGATAAGATTAACTTCCCTATCAATGCTGTAAATTTACTTCTTAGCCAACTATAGGAGTATGACCGGAAAGTGATCTATGATGGCTTCCTTAATACTTATACGATTCGGAAGGATGAGAAGAGCTATTGCTTGACTCCTATGAGTGTTAAGGAAATCCAAAGCAACTCGACATCCATGGTGAAAAGAAAAGGGAAGAGAAGTTTATTTGACATCTCAGCCCGTGCTTATTGTTTAGCATCAAAGACGACTTCTTTTCGGACCTGCAGTAATGATAGGAATCAGCTTATGACCATCTCCAAACCGAGGCTGGCCTGTCTTAAGCCGACACTAACATGCCCGAAACTAAAGCTGACCTGCTCTAACTTAAGGCCAAATCATTCAAAGCCGAGGCTGATCAACTCTTATTGAGGTCGAGCTAATATTAGAAGGTCGAGAGGAAGAAATGGAGCCACTTAACATTAAGTTTGTCATTTGTCGAGAAACTGAGATATCACATAGCCGAAGACTCAAGGCTATAGATCTACTCGGTACGACATGAAGAGATTAATGCTAAGTAATCATAGAACTTGGCAACTATGGTCCAACCTTTCAGGTATCTTGGCCAAGTACTACAGGACTTCAGGGGTTCCTACCTATACCCAAACATCCAATTGCCGACCTCACCTAATTCGGGTCTTGTTCCTTCCAGGATAACCCGAATTACTACATGCTGACTTCTTCTATCAAATGCATAGTTTTGTATTTTTGTGAATATTTTCTTTATTTTAATTATGGGTTTATTCTTTAAGGTTTAAGACCTTGTATATTATTTATAGTTTTGCCACTATGACTTTTTAGGATTTGCTATAAATAGTAACATTTGTAATTAGCAAAGATATTTTGGCAAGGATAGTGAAGAATATTCAAACATTAAATATACTTGAACATTCCTTTTTGGGTAAGGATATTCTCGAAGCTCTCATAGCTTACACTCTAGATTATTGAGTACTAATTAAACCCTTTAATCTTCCTTGTGTTTTATTAATCTTGACCTTAGGATTATGGTGAACCCTTTATTCGGGCGAGTTAGTGAGTTGCATTTAATCCTCATTTGGAAACCCAAGTGAGATTTAGTGTTTATGAGTTGTATTGAACCCAATTTTGAGCTGAGCCACTGATTGTGTTTATGTCTTAATACGTGATATTTATACACATTTACCATCAAAACCCCATTTTTATCTTCTGTTCATTGCTTTCATTTAAACCTTAAGTACTTCGTTTGTAGGTTTTCGAGACCCACTGTATATCATTGGCCCTCGTTGATCTCTTCACCTTAGGTTGATCCTCATCCCCGAATGTTCACCCCAATTAGTACCTACACTAAAGTATAAACTACTCCTTATCCCCAAGCATTAGTTCCCATTGAACACTTCACCTTAGGTTGATTTCCCATCCCCAAGGTACATACCTAAGTTCATATCTACACAACACTATAGGTTACCCATGGCCCTTACCACGGGTCCTATCGTTACTCTCGTTGCTAAAAGCATACCAACAAATAAAAGGGGACAGAAAGAGTGGGCTTAGTAGAAATACACAAGTAAGCATATGTGAAAACAAAAATTCCATTAATTAAAAAAGGATTACAAGGCTTTTTAGGTTAGCATTCCAACCCCAAGTACATACAATGGTAAAGTAAAATTACAAGAGCACATGCCTATTTCGACCTTAATGCTCAAGGACAAGTCTTCCTGTCTGCTCTCAACTTCAACTTGGTTGTTCATGCGGAGCTCCTCTCTAAGAGGAATTGTTCTCAACTTTGACTTAACTTACGACTTTCATCAAGAGAAAAGTGACTACATCCCTAAGTTTTAGCTGGGTTGAGCTTTAGACCCTAACGGCCCTAAAGTTTGGTCCCTACTCCACCTAGATGAACCAACCATCTATAAAAGCAACCTACAAGGGCTGACAAAAGCCAATCTAACTACTTCACTTGAGTTACTTGCAGGGTAGTGAAGAAAGCTAGAGGGTATCTAAATAAGCTCCATAAAGCTACCTTAGTTAAGAAATCGAGGCAGGGAAAGAAGCCTCCTCTAGCACTATAATTATTGTGATGGCCTTCATTTGTATGTAGGCTTGAAAGGCAACGCTTGAAGGCTCCACCATAACATCATATGGACAAGCATCCCTGCGATAGAGCCACCTCAATGAGTTGAAAAGATGCACCCATGGTCTTATCCTCGTACAGGCAACTATGGCTCAGATGAAAACTTGATCAAGAGGTGTGCATATACATTTTATTCACTACTCAAGACGTAACCCCAAAAGTCGAGTGACCTTTACACCTCACGATCACAGCTCAAAGAGAGACATTGAAGGGGCTCCTTTCTTGAGCTCAGACGCTCCTTCCCTTACTCTAATTGCCTTTGATATACTCATGGTCAAACAAAATATAGCCAATAGCTTTCAAAGCATCTCTTAACTTACACAACAATGAAGGACCTACACACCCTTTATATAAGGGGCCTAAGTTAATCCTAATCGTTCACGTAGCATCTAACTGACGACTTGTGAGAAGGGTGAGTCCAACCAACCCCTACAAAGGTTTTAATACATCTTATTAGCATTAAATGGCTTTTAGAAGAAATATTGCCCAAGACGTCATCAAAGATATTACAAAAAGGAACCACCCAAGCTAGTTAAATCCACTTAGCAACACCAACGACCTTTGAAGCAAGCATATGTAAATACTTATAAAAATTTTACAAAAATCTTAAGGTCTTAGTTCTTAGCAAGATTACAAGTACAACAATATAGCAAGAAGGGAGATAAAGCAAAAGCAACGCTAGATGAAAACAAGATGAGACAGTGAACATTACATTCATTGAATTGAGAATCTTTACATCCTAAAAAAAAAAAAAGAAGAAAGAATAAAATGGGTACATTATCCAACGTGGTTATAATGAAACTAAAACAAGAAAGAGACAAAAACTAAGGCCACTTTAGCCTCCTCTCTATGATCAGCATCCTTAATAGCCTCTTCATCCTCCTCACCCCTAGAGCTTTCACTAAATGAGTCCTCATCACCATCGAAACCTCCCTTCTCGTTAGAGCTAACTACCTTGGGGTCTATCAACTACTTAAGAAAAGATAGGTTCGCCTTAGGGAAATGCTTACTCACTTGCTTTTAAGCCTCTACAGCAAAAGCAAAGCTAGTGTTAGTTATTGCCTTCTCCACGAAGGGGTCATTTAACATCTCAAAGAAGATCTCCTACTTCACCTCGATGAACAAACCTCGACTCGCAAGCAGTTTAGCCTCCCTTTTAGCAAAATCAACCCAAGCAACTTTAAGCTCTTTCCCCTTTCCTTCAAGCTCTATCCTTAGCTTGATCACCTGTTCCTTAAAAGCCTTGGTAGAAGTTTTAGCCTCCTCTAACTTGACCCCTAACTTTAGCACTCCTTAAGCTCCTGGTGCTACTACTTCAAATCTACATACTTGGCAAAAACATCCCCATGCAACCTCTTTTCCTCCTCAAGATCTCTCTAAAGTTACCCCATCTTAGACCTTACTTAGTGTCTCTTAAATCACTGGTACTCATGGTTGTGTGTGAGTACGTACTTAAGCATATCAAAAAGCTATAACCAGTACAAATAGCCTTAATTAGACAGCTACTCTAGGACACTTACATAAATAACAAGAAAGAAATGTACCTCGTTGTGCCTTTTAAGTAGCTCTACCGAAGCCTTTACATCATTCCTCCTAGTAAACAAGCATGTAAACCTAACCTACAGCTCCTTACCCTTTCACATAAGCCTCTCCGCTATACTAATTAAAGGTTCCATCTCTTGCTACACTGCAGGCTACTTATCTTAAGGTGCCAATGGCAAAGGTTCCTCATTATTTAGAGCATCAATTGCTTGAACCCTAGTGTCTTAAGGTATTGCCTTCAAGTCCTCGTGCCCCTCAACTTAATGAAGCTCATCAACCATCTTGGCCTAACCATTACTACATCCAACAACCATCGGCTCTTGTCTCAAATCCCTACCTATACTTTACGAAATAGGAACACCTTCAAGAATAGGCCCATCTACACGCCTCATCGCCTTCGGAAGAGTTTATTGCCCACTCCCTTTCTTCTTGCTCTTCTTCCCTAAGTAGGCTTACGAAGACTTACCTTCCTCCTCCATAATAAGTTGCTTCCTCTTCCCACCAGTCTCCACCTCTTATCCCTTACGCCTCTCCTACATTGCAAGCAGCTTCTCTTTACCCTATTCGTAGCCATCTACATAGTTACGAAAATAAGCGTAAAGTCAATGTAAATACAACAAACACAATTGCACTTACTAGCTTGAGGATGAGATGGGCCAACATTCTTAATGATGACAATAATGTGATATAATGGATACTTAACCACTTGTCCCTAGCAGGAGCTAAAAGATACATGTCTCAAACCCGAATAACCCCTTATTCTTAGAATGCTTCCGAGCAATCGTCAATGGACAAAGTCTTTCCCACTCGGCCATATCCAACACTTTATTCCTTGCAACACCATCTTTGGCTCTTAGATGACTTATAGGCTTGTTTTGGATGGGTATATTCCAAGCCATCAGTAAGTTTGGTCACTTGGTCGTCCGAATATGGGAGAAATATTCCTTCCAATGGTTTACTTTGTTTAGCAACTTGTCGAAGACCTTCAACATACCACCTTAACTAGAGATGTATACCCAACCATCCAGCGACCTCTTGTCGTTGAACAAAGTGCTCGAATAGCCAAGTCTTCAACCTTCACAAATGCTACAAGCATATCACCTCGAAGGCAAGTAGTTGTACTTATGCATTCGCACTCAAGGAACTAGGAGCCATCTGGAAGTAGTTGAATACCTTGACAAAAAAATCCTAAAACGACAGCTGTAGCATTAGCTTGAAGGGCTTCGCATATATTGATAATGACTCCTCATTCCCTATCTCAAAGGCCTTCTCCCCATGAGCGAGTAGCTCCAATCGTTAACCAAGAACCTCCCTTACGGCTCAATTAACTAACCTCAACTTTACCTCATTTGCCTCGAAATAGATTCGGGTGCATTCCTTTTCATTGTTGTTCATTGTTTACAGGGTTACCTCTTCCTTATTATTAGATGATTATACATCCAGAGGTCGTTGATTCACTTAGGTTCTCCTCTTTGACCAACTTAGTACAACACCTTTACCACCATCCATCGTTGTCGTTGCTTCAAGGGGAGTAGGGTTATCACCCCTTTCGAGGATCGCCTACTCGTAGTCTTGATTGAACATTCTTAAAATGGACCTCTGTGAGCATGGTTGTTAAAATCGCAAGTTAAAAATACGATTATATGAGTTTATAATTTCATAAGGTTTTTCTTAGTTAAAATAGATGTAAAATTAATTTTTTGTAGACTTTTAATAAAATTATAAACTTCAATGTATGATTCCACAAGCTTACAATTTTACCGATTTTGTATGATTTTATACGATTAGTTGGTTGTACTTTAATCAACCATGTTTGAAGTTAGAAGAGAATCAAATGGAATGGAATGCGAAGCTTAGCTTGCAAGTTTGGATTTTGATAGAGTTTCCACTTAATGAACCGTAGAAAGTGGACATTGAAGTCCCTTAAACCTCCTTATATAGATAACTATGGGGAAAGTTTAACGATTTCTCCTACTCCTAAAGCACGTACCCACTATAGAGATATATGCTGCATCTTGACCCTACATATGTCTTACTTCTTGGATGAATGGTTTAGATTGATGCATGTTCATATATTGCCGACGTGGTTACCTATGTCATGCGTGCAATTATTTCATGTAAGGCTATAAATACATATTACCCTTCCCAAGAAAAGTGATCATAACACCTTAGGTGCCTCAATGATCACATCTTGTTGATCAGATTAGATGGCTTGATCTGACATTACAGGCATCACATCATAACCAAAAGCTAATAAGCCTATGCTTAGTACCATCTCCCTTAGGCTTCAGACCAAACTCTCAAACTCTCTTACGCTCCTCACATCTTCAACGCTGAGGAGAGTGGGGAAGGAAAATGTTGATGCTTAATTCTTACTCGGCTTGAGGTCTATTTCTTGCAATAGCCTATTAACTTTGGAAGGGATCATTCCCCTTCTCCATTCCTCCAACCTTCCATGTATCTTGGCCTATTCGAACCCTTTTCTCACCTCAAACCCTAAGAAGAGTGTACAAGAAGTTGCCCCCCTAAGGACCTAAGGTGAGCACCACGACAAGCACAAGGCTAAAATCCTCCTCTTGATGTGTGGTGACCATAGTAGAAGACCGATTGAGCTCCTAGTATAAGGAGCCCTTCCCTTCATCTACTTAAACTCTACGAACGAAGACATACTTGACCATGCAAGCCCTTGATGCCTGGCCCGCCATTGATGGGAACCTTCCCCTTTGTTTGCTCGAGCTCTAGAAAATGAAGATGCTCTTGACTATATGAGCCCTCTTATGCTTGGCTTACCATTGCTAAGCTACTTAATCTACTAGATCTGGATCTTCAATCCTTCTGTTTGGTGCTTTGCCTCTAGCTCATTAATAGTTGTCTAACATCTATGGTATTGTCAATTTACCCAACATCCCTTAAGGATGCCAAACTTGCCATTCAAAAACACAGTTACCAACATGGTCATGGTCAACCAACTCTCATAGCTACCTTGTTAGCCTTGCAACGCATGTTCCCTTCGCTAGCTGCTAGTAAGGACAATTCTTGAATCAACACATGTCCAGGTAACCATACTCCCCCTCACTATAAATAGCAAAGGAGAGTTGATAGGTAAAGAATCGGATCTTAATTCTTTACTGTTAGACTAAAAACTCTCTACACAGAACTCAAACATACGTCCATAACCGGTGAACATCCTTTAATTGGGGTTTTAGTGCTCGTCCTCCTTAGTTTCCTTTTTTTCATTATTGTTCTCCTTATTGACTTAAGTGTCAAAAGGCCTTCGTGAAATCACTCATAGAGGCTTTCTTCTTGGTTGTCGAAAGCAAAAAAGCTGTTGAATCTAACTCGCATCAAGATCCATCTAACAACGTTGTCAAACACTAACAAACACAATAATGATCTAGTTAATATTGTATCATATATTAAAATCTAAAAGGAAAAGGAAAAGTTAAAATGGTTCTGAAATGAAAGGACTGGATATGGATGGCATGTGCCCTTATTTTTTCTTCACTTCCAAGCTAAGCTATGCTAAAGGAAATAATTGTACAAGAAAAAGGAAATAACCATAAACCTAGCTATAAAGTATAAAATTAATTTTGCTTACCGAATTTCAACTGGATTGCAAAAAATGGTTAATGGTTTTTGACTGGGCAAGGCAACAGCCAACCTTTGCTAATCGGTTGCTCAATCCTCCCTTCTCTCTCGCCTTTCTATCTCTTTCTCTCTCTCTCTCTTCGATTTCTTTCTTACTTCGCATTTTCTCTCGCCATTTTCTCGTCGTTTTCTAATTTTCCTCCTCAATAAACCTAATTTTCTCGCTTATATTTTGTTGACCCTCAATTAACGTCCACATCGAAGAGGAAATCAAATCAGTCTCACCGCGTAGCAGCTGGTAAATGAATCCTGCATTTTGTATTTATAATCTTGGTTTAATTGCATTCTTGTGAATGTTCCTGAATCGGAAGTTAGGGACGACCTACGATCTGCACATTCTCTTCGATTTCATTCTGTAATGGCTAGTCACGATCCTTACTTTGAACTCAATGTACATTCGAGTGTGTTTTAAACTCGAGTTTGTGTATGTCTTTGATTTGCGCATGATGCACTTCGTTGATCTGGCATAGAGATCATTTTCATATTTCTTGAAGTGATGAACATATGAGTCTATAGACTTAGTATGCTTATTTGAATTCGGAGCATTTAATAGAGTTTCTTCCTAAGTCGATAATATTTTCTTCATTTAATCAGACAAGTTGAAGTTTTTAATTTTTTGTTGTTGTGGCATTTCATGTCAGTTAGTTTCAGTTTAGTTTGATTCTACTTCATGGAATTTTCTGGGGAAGGGTAGTTCATGGAATTCAATCAAGCGCTAAATGAAAGTCAAACTTGAAAGCCCATATGTTTCTGTATTCGGCTCTTTGGAAGTGCTCTAGAGTTTTCACTGACATGGTGGACTTAGGGTGTAGAATGTTGAAGTTAATTGAGATTAGTGTCATTTTTAAATGGAGGATTGTTGCTCCTATAAGGTAGAACCTTGTGTTGCCCTGTAACGTAGATAGGACTGATGCATATGTTGAAGCTCTGTGCTGGCAGTTTTGGCATGTGCTAAGATGACGTTACTCGTTAGCTTATTTGGAAGCAATCCGTTGAATATGATTGGGAAAATTTATTTTATGTACAATGCTGAGAAGTGATTGAAGGAAAATTAATAAATGACATGAAATGCAATTGATCCTCAACAAGAAATGATTTAGTAGAGTAACATGCCATTTGGTGTAATTGATGTCGGGCAATAACTAGTAGAAATATGACATAATGGCAGTTTTCTTAATGATTAATGCTACTTTTTCAGACCAGCTTACACTTCATATGTACAAAGTTTTCTTGTTCCAATATGGTGCTTTATTTATGTTCTTTTCAATCACATACTGACATGTATGAATAGGAAAAGTCTAAAGTGGAGCCCAGGTTAAACATTCTTCATAGATGGCAACATGTTATTGATGCGGAAACAAATGAGGAAACCATTTTGTGGACAAGTAAACTTTATTTGATTTTTATTGGCTCATGTGCACCACTTGTGACTCTGCCTTCAATGAATATATATGTAGATATATAATTGTTGAACTTACATGTAATATTGTAGACATTAGCTAGTTAATTTTGTAGATGGGTAAAGCATGGGTATTTAAGTATTCATTTTTTATATCTTTTTAAAGCAAAAAGCCTTAGCTAGTAGTGGTTCAGATCAATTGTTAAAATTGTGTTACTTATGTTTTCCTTTGTTGATTGTGTTGACATATCAAGGTCTATAATTTTCTTACAATGAAGTTGGCATAAAATGTCTACTTAAGGGAGATTCTTTTTTGTAAAACATAATGGAGGAAGAACAAATTAAGGAGCTCAGTGAACCTTCTAGCTCAGATGCTGCCACTAGTGAAGTAGTTGGTATTTCAGAGGAAAAAGTTGAGACATCTGATAAAGAAGACTTGCATGTAGACTCTGGTGATCAGGCTGGAGTTGAAAGCAATGATGTCATATTGCAAGAAGTTGATTCTGTGACTGCAGTTGTAGATGAAGATCAGTTTGAGCAGGTCTCACTAAAGGATCAGGATAGATCTTTTGGTCAAATTCATGAAAGTGCAGGAGGTTCAAATCGGTCCTCTCTTTCAGATCACCCAAAAAGCCCGTCTGATACATTTACAGCAGGCTTTGATTCTTCTTCTAATGACATACACCATGGACACTCCACCTCAAGCCCTGGGCCCGAGAGAGAAATGGATCATGTCATTCAGCAGCCATCTTCTGCTACCAGCCTTGATTCTGCGTTCTATAGTGATGTTGTTTTTTCCCCTGTTGATTCCCCACCACAAGCAAAGCCAAGAGCTGTTATGCCAAACGTGTCTCCAGAGTTGTTGCATTTGGTGGATTCTGCGATTATGGGAAAGCCTGAAAGCTTAGAGAAGTTAAAGAATATTGTCAGTGGAGATGAGAAATTTGGTTCAGGGGACGAGATGGATAGCATTGCATACTTGGTTGTAGATTCTCTTATTGCCACAATGGGTGGGGTTGAGAGTTTTGAAGATGGGGACAACAATCCTCCTAGTGTGATGCTAAACTCCCGTGCAGCCATTGTAGCAGGTGAGCTGATTCCCTCACTTCCTTGGAATGGTGACAGCGGAAATTTTATGTCCCCTAGGACACGGATGGTCCGTGGATTACTTGCAATATTAAAAGCTTGCACTAGAAACAGAGCAATGTGCTCCATGGCTGGTCTGTTAGGTGTTCTTTTGGCATCAGCTGAGAAGATTTTTATTCAGGAAACTAGTTCATTTGATCAGAGAAGATGGGATGAAACTCCTTTATGCTATTGCATTCAGCACTTAGCTGGGCATTCGCTAAGTGTCATTGATTTGCATAAATGGTTCCAAGTCATTACAAAAACGCTTAACACCATATGGTCCAAAAGGTTAATGCTTACTCTAGAGAAAGCAATGAGTGGCAAGGAGTCCAAGGGGCCAGCTTGTACTTTCGAGTTTGATGGTGAAAACTCTGGTTTACTTGGACCTGGGGAAAGACATTGGCCATTTATAAATGGTTATGCCTTTGCAACATGGATATACATTGAGTCATTTGCGGATACACTAAATGCAGCAACTGCTGCAGCTGCAATTGCTGCTGCAGCTGCTGCCAAGTCAGGCAAATCATCAGCCATGTCTGCTGCTGCTGCTGCCAGTGCGCTTGCAGGTGAAGGCACTGCACATATGCCAAGGCTATTCAGTTTCTTATCTGCCGATAATCAGGGAGTGGAGGCATACTTTCATGCCCAGTTTCTAGTTGTTGAATGTGGCAGTGGGAAGGGGAGGAAGGCTTCATTACATTTTACACATGCATTTAAGCCACAATGCTGGTACTTCATTGGCCTTGAGCATACTTGCAAGCAGGGGATACTTGGGAAAGCGGAGAGTGAGCTCAGGTTGTATATTGATGGATCCTTATATGAAAGTCGGCCTTTTGATTTCCCTCGGATCTCAAAGCCTCTTTCATTTTGTTGTATTGGTACGAACCCTCCTGCTACAATGGCTGGTTTGCAACGTCGACGCCGCCAATGCCCACTTTTTGCTGAGATGGGTCCTATTTATATCTTCAAGGAGCCAATTGGCCAAGAGAGGATGGCACGGTTGGCTTCCAGAGGAGGGGATGTATTGCCAACTTTTGGTTCTGGGGCTGGGTTGCCTTGGCTGGCGACAAACGAGTATGTGAGAAATGTAGCTGAAGAAAGTTCACTTCTGGATGCAGAAATTGCAGGGTGCATTCATCTTCTCTATCATCCCAGTCTTCTTAATGGGCGATTTTGTCCAGATGCTTCGCCAATTGGTGCTGCTGGTATGTGATTTGCATTTATTTCTTATGTGCTTACCGAATTAGACAGCTGCCTCTCGATTCACTTTTCCCCCATCTTAGTATTACATGAGCTCCTAGTTTAAATTACCCAGTCTTAACTGCCAAGCAAAACTTGAAATATGATTTTAAAATTTTAACTTAAGCATTTCCTCTAATCCCAAGATAAGAGCTGTTTATATATGCTGTGATTTGTACTGCTTAAATTAGTTAGGAACAAATGTACCGGACTGTGAAGGAGATTTTGTGCAAAAAGATAGAAGATTATATGGAAATTTTATAATGAGGGAATGAAGATTGATTTTGCGGAGAAGAATGCAATGCAATGAACAATGCACAGGGTTTCTGCAAAAGATTGTTTATCTATCTTCAAGGTCAATTCCTATTGTAAAATTGTTTGCCTTTTGGGTGTTGACTCTCATGGTTGAATTGGTCTTTAATATTATGTGTAGGTCAAACCTCTTATTTGATCATGCACATTTTATAGGAAAGATTAATACTATCTTAAGAGAAACTTTATCTTATATTTCTGCTCTCAGTTTCCCCTTCATATGATTGGAAAATCATGTTATTCAAGCTGTCTCCTTGACTTCTAGGCATGCTTAGGCGGCCGGTGGAGGTTCTCGGTCAAGTCCATGTTGCTACAAGAACACGACCTGTTGAAGCACTGTGGGCTTTGGCATATGGAGGTCCCATGTCACTACTGCCTTTGACAGTATCTAATGTAGATGAAAGTAGCTTGGAACCCCAACAAGGAGATCCTTCTTTGTCCTTGGCTACAGCTGCTCTTGCTGCACCAATATTTAGAATTATTGCAATGGCTATCCAACACCCTAAAAACAATGAAGAGTTGTGTCGTGTGAAAGGTCCTGAGGTTCTATCGAAAATCTTGGACCATCTTTTGAAAATCTTATCATCAGTCAATACTGGAAAGCATGATGGAGTTGGAGATGAGGAACTTGTTGCAGCAGTTGTATCTGTGTGTCAATCTCAAAAGATTAATCATGCTCTCAAAGTGCAGCTTTTCAGCAAACTTTTGTTGGATTTGAAAATTTGGAGCTTGTGCAACTATGGTTTACAGAAGAAGCTTTTGTCTTCACTAGCAGATATGGTTTTTACTGAGTCAGCAGTAATGCGAGATGCCAATGCTATCCAGATGCTTCTTGATGGCTGCCGAAGATGCTACTGGATAATTCACGAAAAGGATTCAGTTCATTTCTCCTCAGATGAGGCTAGCCGACCTGCAGGTGAGGTAAATGCACTGGTAGATGAACTCTTGGTGATTATTGAGCTCTTGATTGGGGCAGCACCTTCTTCGTGCGCTGTGGATGATGTCCGCTGTCTACTTGGTTTCTTAGTGGATTGTCCACAAACCAACCAAGTAAGTTTTCTTTCGATATGATTTTTGGCAAAGTACAGATTATTTCATGTTTTGATAAGTGGTTTTGCTGGTTGATGTGTATCTCCCCTAAATCTACTCTCTCTCTTCAGAACCTTCTTCTTTTTTCCTCCTTTATTTTTCTTTTTTTGGTATACATTGCATATGCTGCATTCAAATGTCTGATGAAAGGAAAACAACTCATTTCTCATGAACCTTTTGGCTGATTAGGAGTTAAAATGGGAAGGCTTTAAAGAAAACAAAATTATCTTCACATTGTTGAATATGAATGGCTCTCTTTGGATATCACACATGTGGGAGAATCAAACTATCCTCACTTAATTTGATATGACGCACACCTTAAGTAAATGGGTCTCTTGCCATGATTAAGGCTGATAAGAGCACAGAATTGATGGAGGATTAACTCAGTCAAGGAAAAATTGTTGTCAAGGTTTAATGTCAATACATCAATTAAGTCAAAAGAGTTATAAAAGACAAAGTAAACATGCAATTAAGAGGTTAAACTCGGAATAATTTGCTAGATGTTGTTGGCCATTTTGATGCCAAATGGTGACCATATGGATGGCCATGGAATTCTTCTGTGGCTTCAAGCTGTTTGAATGGCTACAAAGTGTCATTTAGACGATGCCTTTGAATTCACATGGCTGGTCAGACAGCCCTCAGGAGGCTGGATGGAGATGAAAATTTTCTGAGGTCAAAAGACTTTGTTAACCATTTGGATGGATAATGTTGGCCGTTCAGATGGCTGGCTATTGTTTGCACTTCTTAAACATGTTCTTTTGCTGCTACAGGAACCTGTTGAATCAAATAATTATGACCTACTAATGATTGGTCGTGTAACTCAAATGACTCGATGAAAAGCTTGTTCTTCCTCAATTGACAAAATTTTGTAGCACTCTTTGGATTATGTTTAGTAATCCTTTAGCTTGAGCTCTTGAAATTGAACCGGTTGGAACTTGATTCCCATCATGTCTCCTCTCTGGGTTGAACCTTTAATATGGAACAAATGTTAGTGGGAAGCACTCCAATTTGTTTTGAGTTGGTGTTGGACTGTCTACCAAATTATGGAGGAATTTTCAGAGTAACATTCATATTCCATAGATAGCTCCAGGCATCCTTCATACTTGAGATAAACAAGGGCTCAGATGCATAATTTGAGTTTTGAACAGCTCATTAGTTGCACATGTCCATTCAAATTGATCCCTTGCCCCCTCTTGTGGAAGGATACCTATTGGCATGGATTGACTACTTGCTGCCAATTGCCTATTCATGAATCTGGCCAATGCCCACTAAACTGCCACAAACTACTCTGTTGGCTTCAGCTTCCATCGGCAATCCATGATTTATCATGCTGCTTCCCAATTTATTCCAGTGGCCAAAAGAGACGCTGATATAACCATATGAATGCTGGAGAATTATCACCTATTTTCCGCTTGAGGAGTGGCTTCAGATTAGGTCCTTTTTCTTCTCATGGTCCAGAAATTTTTACGTCTTGGGAGATTATATTTTGCCTATGTTGCCTAAATGCTTTTCTTTTTATTTATTTATTTATTTATTTTTCACCTGTTGAAAGAAAGAATTGTGTTGCCTGGCACCACTGGTTACTTGGAGTGTGTTTAAATTTTTCATTTTGGATATAATTACAACTGCATAGACATGCAGATTTGTTCATGTGATGAATATTTTGTTAGTAAGGAGAAACAAAGCTGTGCTATCTGTCCTATAGTAAACCATATGAGTTGCTTTTCTTATGCAGTAATTGATGTATTGGGACTATAATGGCCTTTATACTTGGGATTTCTAGTTATAGTAGAAGCAATGAATTCATCAAGATAGCTTACCTGCAATTTCATTTGAATTTATTTAGTTGGGCATCACTCTCAATGTCTTCCCACTTTGCTTTTCATGGATTAAGTTGTACTATGTACATTCCATCCTACCTATAGCTGGACTTGTTTATTTTCTCAACTATTAGCCTCTATTTGTGCAACTCTGGAGAAATTCTTCTACTGCAAGAAACTGAAAAGGTTGACATGAAGTGGGGATATCATGTCCATCTTATGGGGTGATGGAAAGAATGATGCTTGAGGCAGTTCCAACCTTAACCACTTTCTACATAATTTCATCTACCTATATGTTGTGTTATTGATTATATGCAACTTGTATGTGAGACATTTTCTGGCATAGGTAATTACGCACCAAAGTGGCTACTTTGGAGGGGCTATTCCAATTATACAACAGAAATTAGATGGAGCATAGAATGCTTTATTGATGGGGGCTTATGATTTGATAAGCCATCACAATTTACTTTCCTAATGCATTTAATAAAATGTATTTATTTTTCATGCAGGTTGCTCGGGTATTGCATCTGATATACAGATTGGTAGTGCAGCCAAATACATCTAGAGCTCGCATGTTTGCAGAGGCATTCATTTCTTGTGGTGGGATAGAAACACTGCTTGTCTTGCTCCAAAGGGAAGCAAAAGCTGGTGATGATAGTGTTCCTCAATCCCTGAGTGAGAATAAGGAAGGTTTGCTGGATGAGGCTTCTCAAGTAGATCACAGCAACAGGGCTGAATTAGGAAGTCCAGATGAGGAGGTAGATTCATCTAAGGAGAATGAACCAGTCATAAATGAGGATTGTTCCAGTCCTCTACCTCTAGATATCACTAGTAGCTCTTCAGCTGTTTCTACTGCCTTGGATATTGAAAGGACTGTCTCTGTCTCTGAGAATCCTTTCTTGAAGAATTTGGGTGGTATAACGTTTTCAATAAGTGCTGATAATGCGAGGAATAATGTCTATAACATTGATAAACGAGATGGCATTGTTGTTGCCATTATTGGGCTGGTAGGTGCTTTGGTAGCAATCGGACTTCTGAAATCGGGCTCCCCTGCTCCTTCAGATGCTGCAAGCTACCTTCTCGGTGGAGGATTAAACGAGGGAAGCGGTGGCATGTTTGAGGACAAGGTTTCTCTTCTATTTTTTGCTTTACAAAAGGCTATTCAGGCAGCACCGAACAGGCTGATGACTCACAACGTTTACATGGCTTTGTTGGCTGCTTCGGTAGGGAATTGTTCTATCATATGCATGTTGCCTGCATGTTTGTGTGTGCTTCTGTCATTATCTTGCTGGAATAAATGGTGTCCAGGCCAAGTTCCTGAGGAGCAATAATCCTTTAATTGAAAAAAAAAAAAAGCAGTATTCTTCCTAATTGGGCTCGGTTAATACTTTAGGTCACATATTCTGATATGATAATGCTTGTTTTGCTTTCTATATAATGGTTCGTGTTGTTTTTGTCAGGCAGGCTGGATTTATCTGTTTGCACAATAATCTCTCAAAACATTTACATGGCTTTGTTGGCTGCTTCAGCGAGGAATTGTTTTATCATATGCATGTTGCGTGCATGTGTGCTTCTATCATTATCTTTCTGGAATAAATGGCCTCCGGGCCAAGTTCCTGAGAAGCAATAATCCTTTAATATTTTATATTTTTGAAAAAAGCAGTATTCTTTCTTAGTGCATTCGGTTAATACTTTAGGTCACATATTCTGATATGATAATACTTGTTTTGCTTTCTACATCATGGCTTGTATGGTTTTTGTCTGGCAGGCTGAATTTATCTGTTTGCACAATAATCTCCCAAGTTGTCTCTAAAACATTCTTTGATTAAACAACTAGATTTATCTCTAAAAAGGTTTTCCAAAATCTTGTTTGTTCATGTAATGGTTGCGAAATTAATATCTTTTCAAACTACAAAGATATAAAGTGATGAGGTCTTTTTATTTTATTCTATTATATTTTTTTTGCAAAATGTTTCTTTTGGGTTTTGGAATGTATTAAGATCAAACTGTGCGACTTTTGTTTATTGCTGTATTGACACAATGGATGGTTGATCTAATGCTACTGATGTTTCTATGTCTCAGATAAATGCTTCCTCAACAGATGATGGGCTGAATGTTTATGATTCCGGTCATCGTTTTGAGCATACACGGCTGCTGTTGATTCTTTTAAGATTACTTCCACATGCCTCACAGGCTCTGCAGAGCAGGGCACTACAGGTGCTAATATGCTATCAGCTATGTTTGATATAGTTTTGCTTTCTGATACTTAGGAGCTCTTTGGTTAATCATATGAGCTTAATACGTACCTATTTTTGGATGTGCATTTTGAATGTTTCGCTTTGTTGTTTCCTCTCTTTTTTTGTTTTTTTTGCTTTTATTTATTTTTTTAAATTATTATATAATGTGGCTAAGTAAGTAAGAGATTGTATTAAAAAACCTATGAAGCTTTAACAA
Organism: Lumnitzera littorea; assembly: GCA_024138015.1. Classification (NCBI taxonomy): domain Eukaryota; kingdom Viridiplantae; phylum Streptophyta; class Magnoliopsida; order Myrtales; family Combretaceae; genus Lumnitzera; species Lumnitzera littorea. Next base: position 56,963,267 of record JAMXBB010000008.1, read on the forward strand.
AGGGAAACTGGGTACCAATGGGTGCAAGGGTAACAGTATCCACAGTACTCACAACTTTCCCATCAGGTAAGGTTGCCAATCCAGATAAAACTCCATTTTGTGTACCGTATGATGGAGGGCTCTGCAGTTCGCTAAGTACCCTAGTTTGCACTTCTTTGGAATATTCACACTGAAAAGCAAGTGAGCATGGGACTCTTCTTGCTTGTTTTCTAGGGAAAATAGTAGTTAAAATGTCTGCTCCTACCAAAAAGATAATAATGTAAAAAGGGCATACCCTAGTGTGGAGAAGCTTGGCTTGGGGTATGGGGGAGATTGGTTGCATGTATCTGTACCCCTTGCCCTTGCATTCTGTGAAGAGGCTGTTTTGTCCCTTGAACTTGTGAGCTCTCAATCTCCAAGGGAGCAACTTAGCCAGTTGTACCAAGGCTTGTCGTCAAAGGAGACAAAGGAATGGAAGAGACATCATGACTCCAGCAGATGTCACAATACATGATACAGTAAATGAGTCCAAGCCTTCTTGTAAATATCCGGGCCATTGCCCCCTTTTCTGCTTAAGTGGTTGTACTTTCTCCTCTTTTGATTATTGAAACTATTGATTTAACCAAAAAAAAAAAGAGTCCAAGGCAGTTGGATACAATTATTCAACCTTTTTTATATGTATGTTTTTTGAAGCATGAATTGTGCCAGAAATACCAGAGACAGAAATTTTGTCACTTCAATCTCATATATTAGATCATTCTATGCTGTTGTGCTCCACTTATACATGAGTTTCTTAGTTATCTTCTCTGTAACATACTAATTTGAAAATATCACAAGGACTCTCCTGTTGGTCCTAGACGATTTCAGTTGTGTAAGGAGGGGCCATCATTACTTCCTCTCTAAAGTGGAAGTGGCAGTGAGTCTGCTATAAGTTTCAGCCAATTGTATCCCAGTTATTGCAAGTAGCAGCTTTTACATCCTCTGTTGTTTATATGTACCTTTCAATTTAATGTGGAAGTTCTTGATGTTCTTTTTCATTATCCGAGCAACAATATGTTACTTAAAATTTACAGCCAATTGTACCTTATTACAACAAGAAACTCTTATAAACCTTATAATTTTAATTAATGGTTCATTTTCACTTGGAAGTTCTTATATTCTCTTTCATTGTCTGACCAAAATTTTTTATATGATTTCAGGATCTTCTGTTTTTAGCTTGCAGCCATCCTGAAAATAGAAAGAGTCTGACAGAGATGGAGGAATGGCCTGAGTGGATCTTAGAAATTCTTATCTCTAATTATGAGGTTCTCTAGTCTTTTCTTGAGAACTTTCTTGCTAAATAGGCTATTAAATACCTGAAGTTAATTACAGAAAGGAGAAAGCATTCTTATGTTCTGTGAAGGCCCTGGCTAGAAACATAATATTCCTTTTTCCATTTTTCAGAAAGGTGCTGGCAAATGTTCAGGTTCACCTAGCTTAGGAGAGGTAGAGGATCTCATCCACAACTTCCTGATCATCATATTAGAACATTCAATGCGCCAGAAGGATGGGTGGAAGGTTACTTTCCTTAAAACTAAGACCTCTCTTTATCTTTTCTAATATGAGTTAAGACTTCAAGTGAATTTGATTTTCTTCTCTGCAGGAGTCTGAATGTTTTTCCTTTGTTAGAAAAAAAGCATTCATACTAATGAATACCTCAGTTTCTTCCAGAAAAAGAAAGCATATTTATATAAATGGATACCAAATGTTCACCTAACCTGTATAAGATTATATACAAGATATACCTTCTAATCAAGTTTAAGACAACCTGAATTCATATGCTGTCATGTAAACCATAAACAATTGACAAAGCAACTTATTCTTGGGAAGAGAGAGATTTATTACTATACCTTCTTTTGTTTTGAAGAGGTGGAACTTTTTCTTCCCCTTTTATTTTCTTGAACTCATTCTTGACCAAAGTTGCTTGCACCCAACAAAGGCATGTATGGGAAAAAAACGTGATCCATGAAGATTGAGAGAAAGGACATTTAAGGAGCAGAAAATTGTCATTTCCTGCATCTTAATTTTGTAGAAGATGATGCATGTTAGACATTCAGAAATGAGGAATGATGACTGAATTTGGTCAAAATATAAAGCGAATGTGATTAGATTAGGAGAAAGAATTCACCAGTATACCTGTAGACAGATTTGGTTGGAAAGTTGTATATTTAGTTTTTGATCAACTTGTGGCATATAGAAACATGTAATCCTTTTGTACCGACTCATACCTTAATCTCACTATGTGGTTTGGCTAATTTATTATTCTTTTGTATATGGAATTATGCTAATTTATTATACTTTTGTATATGGAATTGTATACTTTTATGCTTAGTTGTTCTTCTTCCCTGTTGACAGGATATTGAAGCTGCAATTCATTGTGCAGAATGGCTCTCCATCATTGGTGGTTCTAGCACGGGAGACGAACGAACTAGGTATGTTTATGTTGCATATCTACTTTCAAATGATTACTTTATCTTCGACTTCCAAATAAAGGATATTCAAATGGCTGAATACAAAGTGCCATTGTGTAATCTTAGGGAATGTCACATTGCAGTCTCTGGTCATTTTCTTACTATTTTGATGATTTGTCCTTGTCTGCATGCTTAGCATTTCAATAGACAATGCACTTGGGTGGTCAAGGTGGTACATTCTGATATTGTAGTTATTGAAGGGTGTAGAAGAAATCTCTTCTGCAAATTATTTGCAGGAAAAAGTTCAAAGCACACTCTAAGTCAAGTATGCTTCTAGAGATTGGATGAGAATGTTGTTGAATAATGATAACATCAATTCAGGGTCATTGAGATTTGCAATGCCTTATGAATTCAAATTTTACTTTTGTACACAAGAATTGTGAGTGATCTTGAATGATGAAAAGAAAAAGAAAACTTGTAAAGCCTTCTAGACTCAATTATTGTTGTTGTTTTTTATTTTTTGGGTGGTTGGTTGAAGCATTGAGAAAATTGAAGAAGTGGCATTCTAGATACTAGCCATAGGATGAAGGAATGTCTTGGCGTGTTTGTCTTATTCCATACGACCTTAGCCCATTGCATCTTGTCATAGTGTTGTTGGATTGAGTTGTAAGCCTCTTGGTTGGTAAAAGCCTTTGCTAGATGAGGCTTCCACACAAGTTAATCTGGGATATTGGCTCTTGGCTTGCAATCTGGTGAGAGATGGTTAGATATGATTTGCTATGTTTCTCTAGTAAGCCATCTTCAATCGTTAGAATTAACAATTGAACTTATTTTTGTTTCTTTAGGCCACTCCAAACTATAAATGGTTATTTCTTCCAACCAAGATGCTAAAGGGCCTTTGGGATGCCAATTATTATACCACAAGGAAATTCTTTGCCCATTCCCTATTTGCTATTGAAAGAGAGGACCAATCCATGCTCCAGCTTGCGATAGTTTGCTCTAAGTCCATCATTCTTTGAGTTGGAATTTTAATGGACTAGAAATTTCTATTCCTAAGAAGCTCATGTTTAACCCATCTTGGCCAAAGGGAATCCTCTTCATGGAGCAAAGATTCCATGTATGTTTGATTTGTGTTACTTTATTCCACAAAGAGAGCTCTAGAGTACCTAATCCTCCATCCTTTGGTCGATATGCATCTTCCCAAGCAATTTTGCTTTTGCCTTATGTTCATTCGAATCATTCCATGAAAGCCTCTTAATTTTTGTTGTGAGGTCTTTGAGATTACGTTTGGAGAGAAGGAAAGTAAAAGACCAATATACTTGTAGAGAAAAAAGGATACCCTTAATAAGTTGAAGATGGCTAGAATAAGAGAGTGCTTTATATGTCTAATGACCAATGCAGGCTGCAATGCGATTCACAAGAATTCTATAATCATTTTTAGATAAACTTAATGAGATAAGAGGAGCTCCTAAGTACTTCACCGGTAGAGAGCCTTGTGGGAAACCTAAGCATGATATTATGTGTTTCTTTTTTTCTTTTGCTATTCTACTAAAAAATACAAGACTATTGGTGGGGCTACATTTTAGACTCGATAGGTTGAAAAATGCCTCCAAACACTCCTTTATTAGCTTGATAGAGTCTCGGTTACTTTTTGAAAGGATCATGAGATCATCCGCAAAGCATAAATGGGTGAGTTTATCTTTCTTGCATCTTTAATGTTAAAAAAAAATTGGGGCTAGAGTCAAGATCCCTAAGAATACAAAATAAGACTTTCATAACCAAAACAAAAAGGTATGGAGATATAGAATCACATTGTCTTAATCCTCGTAAACTAGGAAAGTAACTAACTCATCATTAACACAAACTAAAAATTTAGGAGTAGATACACACTCCATAATCCACGAGACAAACTAAGGAGGGAAACTCATAGTTAGCAAAGTTTGTTTGAGAAAAAAGCAGTTAATATGGTCATGTGCTTTCGTGATATAAACTTTAATAGCATATCTAGCTCCATGGGCATCTCTATGCTAACTATTCAATAGTTCTTATGCCACGAATATTATTCACAATTTGCTGACCCTTGATAAAAGTTGATTGCTCTCTACCTACTAAGCTTGCAACAAATTGATTTAAGACGGTCAGCTAAGATTTTGGAAATATATTTATATAGAGTACTATAGCAAGTTATAAGTCTAAAATCCCCAAATGATTTAGGATTGTCTACCTTTAAGACTAGAGTCAGGTAAGTAGAATTTATAGATTTGAGTAATTTACTTGTGGCAAAGAAGTCTTTGATGGCTAGTGTGTCTTTTTCGATCAAATCCCAAGTGTATTGAAAAAAATTGGCATTATATCCTTCTGGGCCTTGCAATTTTTCTTTGGCCAATGACCATATGGCTTCCTTCATTTCTAAATCCGAAATAGGTATGATGAGATCCATAGCTTCCAATGGGCTGACCTTTTGCTTTAAGAGGTTAGGAAGCAAATCAAGGTGAGACCTTCCTTCACGACTGTCATCCAACAATTTCTTGAAGTTGTTCACTGCTGCTTCTTGGATGCACTCTCCTAAAAATAGTAGAACCTTCATTATCCTTAATAGAGTGGATGCCACTCCTAATCAGCCTATGTTTGATGGATCTAAAGATGTATGTAGAGTTCTTATTACCCAACCTCAACTAAGTTCCTCTAGATTTTTGTTGCAAGAAGGATTCCTTAGCTGCTCTCTTCGTATAATAATCCCTTGTACTATTTCCTTTCTCCATCCCAATCAACATACAACAGGTTGAGTCTATTTGTGTCTTGTTTCTCCTTAAGAAACCGATTAACTCACTGTACCTAAGCTTAGAAATTGAAGGACTCAGGGTTAAGTTTTCTTAATTCAAGTTTCAACATCTTGAGTTTGGAAGCCATTTGAAACATTGGAGTACCTTCAACATGAGTTTTCCACACTTTTTCAACCATAGGGAGAAATTTTGGGCTTGTCTTCCAAGAATCAAAGAACTTGAAAGGAGCTTTTTTGGGAGAAACATTTACATTCAAGTGAACTACCAATGGGCAATGGTCGGAAATCCTTAAGAGCAGAAACGTGCACATCAATGGCTAGATAGGACTGGAACTAGGGAAGATTAATCAGAGCTCTATCCAAACATTTAGCATAGAGATTAGATTGGCATTTGTCTATCCATGTGTGAATAGGACGATCAATTCTTGCTTCCTCCATCTTAGCTTTGAAACAAAAATCATTTAAGTGTTCCAATCCTTCTGTTACGTTCATGTTTGTCCCCAATTTTTCCTCAATTGACCAACATTCATTAAAATTCTCAAGTATCATTTAAGGCTTCACTATAGACTCCTTAAGGATAAGAAGATCATTCCATAAAGATACCCTATCTTCAATTGAATTTGCTGTATAAATGAAAGTAACCCAACACCAAGTATCTTTGCTAAGGAGATGGCATTTGCAATGAATAAACTGACTTTGTGAGCTAACGATGTTGATTGACCAGATCATAGGATTTTAACCCACCCATACTCTCGCACTAGTGTGTAGAAAATTATGCCATGATGGAGAGATTCTCAACAATACACATAGACCATTCTGCTGCTTCACTTTTGTTTCAATAGTTCCCAAAAGAGAGATGTTGTAACCAAAACAAAATTCCCTAATAGCTTTCACTTTAAGTGGGTCATTAAGACCTCTTATATTCCAAGCTGCTGACATAAAATTTACATAAAGAAAGAAGAATCAAAGATTAGGTTGAGAGGGTAGAAACCCTCATACTTCTGAATGGTCGGCTACATTCCTAGCCATAGGCTCTTGCAAAGCTTTCTTTCGAGACTTCTTTCTTTTTTGTGAACTTGTTCCAGCCAAACTTCACCCCTTCCTCCTCTTCTCTCTTTGAAGGAACGAAAACCAAAGAGTTATGTATAAAGGAGTCACTAGCCTCATTCGAATCTTCTGCTAAATTTCAACTCTCTTCTTCTTGGGATTTGTTTTGTGGGGATGAAGGTTCCCCCAACAGCATAGAGCTTTCTTGACTAAAGCTATCAGAGTTTTGTTCATTAGCTTGCTTAGCTACATCCTTTCCTTTCCCAAGAGTTTTAGGAAGCTTAAGGGGATCATGATTTGGTTCTTTAAAAACTATACCATCAACTGTTTTAGGTATAGGGTGTACCTCTGTTATAGGCAGCAGAGGATTCTCAGACCTATTCCCTTACACATTGGTTCTCACAGCTGAACTAGACCCCTGAGAAGCGTTATATTCATTACATTTATTCGTGTAATGGCTAAACACTGCACTTTGAGAAGTTTGGAGGTATGCTCTAATATTCTACATCAACCACTGCAATCGAGTCGTCTCTTTTCCTCATAGTGAAGCATAGAGGTAGATTTGCCCCAGCTTCCACTTTCACCAATGCTCGCACATCTGATCCTCTCTATCTTGGTTGAAATAAGATCTACTTGGAGAGGGTGGCTATTTTCACTAGCTGCATAACTAATGCTCTCTCTATGAAGATATTGCATAGGAACACTCTATAGTCTAACCCAAATAAGGAGTTTTCTAAAAAAAATGCGATCATATCTCTCATCTATATTCCACTTTTCAAGAATAATAAGTTGTTTTGTATAATACCATGGCTGGCCAAGAATCTGTGATAATGAAACCTTATCCTTGAATTTAAAGAAAGTATAGCTATTGCCATTAGTGAGTACCTTAACAAGATCATCATCCTTCCATCTAGCAAATGCGAGTTTTTGAACGGAGAGGAAAGATAAACCTTTCCTTAAAAAAATATCCTACGGTAGTATTGTGCCATATCTTCTCTCCAAAATGTACAATCTTAGCAGGAGGTTCAACACAAATTACATTACCATCTTTTTTTTTTGGGGGCGGTAGTCCAGGGAAATATCAATCAATGCCATCATGTCTGTGTTATTGTGCTTTGCTGCCACTTGAGCAAATGAAGGTACCTTATGGGAAGGCGGTTTCTGGTTTTCCCCACTAGGAGAAGTGGTATTAGGACCAGATGGGTTTGCTGCTTCTTTTTTCTCCTTTTCAAAACCTTTCTCAATTTGGTTCGCCACCTTAACCATAGCATTTAAAGTGGATTTAGAAGTTCAGCTGGACAAAGAGCTAAGAAGGGAAACTTGGTTAGATACTTTTCCTTTCTTAGGCTTGGGATCATATACTAGAGGTGGAAAGTCCTTCTGATGTCCGGAAAAGACATCTGCATTTTGATCAGAAAACCCTTATTGGGCCACGTCCTTCTTTTCCATCTCGGTTTAGCTACCCAAACTAGGGTTGTTTTGAGCCAAACTAGAAAGCACTCCAGCATTATCTTTAAACTTACTACTAGACATCTTCCAACTATTCTTAGCTGCTACACGAGAATCATCCATGACTTTCTTGACTGAAGAACTTTTCTTCTTCTTCTTCTTCTTACCTTGGCTTGGAGGAGGGCTCAAAGGAGAAGCCATCACCTTGGCTGTGAGGGCTTTAAAAGATAATTTTTTGTTTTTCCTCACAAAAGTGCTCATAGATAAGAACAAAGCAAACTGACTGGAGAAAATGTTAATGATTCAAAAACGAACAAGGAACATTAATGAACCAAAAACGTAACAAGAGATGAAACGAACCAAAGGGGAAAAGTGGTAAGGGAGGAAAGGAAAGAGAGAGAGAAAGAACGAACAGGAAAAAGGAGGCTAGTGAAGGTTTTCTCTCTCTGCATGGTGGAGAGAGAAAAAAGTTTCGTTGTGTTTACGTGGAGATAATCCTATCTCCTTAAAATATTAAGAATGGGCTGGGCCAGGTTTTTGTTTTTCCTCACAAAAGTGCTCATAGATAAGAACAAAGCAAACTGACTGGAGAAAATGTTAAATGATTCAAAATGAACAAGAAGGAACGTTAATGAACCAAAAACATAACAAGAGATCAAACAAACCAAGGGAAAAAGTGGTAAGGGAGGAAAGGAAAGAGAAAGAGAAAGAATGAACAGGAAAAAGGAGGCTAGTGAAGATTTTCTCTCTCTGCATAGTGGAGAGAGAAAAGTTTTGTTTTGTATAAGTGGTTCGGCATTTTAGATAATCCTATCTCCTTAGAGCATTAAGATTGGGCTGGGCCAGGTTTTTAGTTAGCAGATATGAGAATCTTGGAACTGCTTAGATCAGGCATAATTTACAGAGATGAGGTGAGCAAACAATAAAGCTTGGCACCCACAAACAGTAAAGCTTGTCTATTGCCTATATCTCGTGTCTAGACATAGATGACAGCTTTTTCTTGTGTTGTATCTCATTTTGTTTGTATTAGTTACTATGGTTGTGGTTTAAACTGGAAGGTAATTAGGTTGGCTTCATAAATGGCTTGGAATTTTGCAATTTCAGTATCACAATTCATACTTGTGAAGGATGTGTTTAACCAAATAATCTACTTTCATTGACATTTTAATCAAGTTGACCGTAAGCCTTTTTTTTCCTTTATTCATTTAATCTTCTTTAAAGGCGCGAGGAATCTTTGCCTATTTTCAAAAGAAGACTTCTTGGTGGCTTGCTAGACTTTGCTTCCAGAGAATTGCAGGTTCAGGTAAGCATTGTTCATTTCAGCTGGTGTGTAACGAGATATATTTGCAGTTTTATTCTAACTCCAAGCAAGCTTAGTATTTGTCCTTAGTTTTAGAACTAGACATAAATGATTTGCATGCGTGTGGCACTATGTATGTTTTCCTTTATGTTGGTGAGTCATGTCTTATGAAGCCATTTACTGATGGAAGGATCTCAAGGTCCACATTAATCCAGTGGGCTTACTCCTACATTTTCATATAATATTGGGTATATTCTTTCTTGTGTAATTCCACTTTGTACATGCATGTGATCTAACTTGCTGGTTTTTGTAAAATTTGCTTTCTTCTTACTGTTAAAGTTTCATGTCAAGTATAGATGCAAACTTACCTTCACCTGATGCCATGCATGATTTTTGGCTCAGCAGACTCAAGTTATTGCTGCTGCAGCTGCTGGTGTTGCAGCAGAGGGATTGTCACCTGAAAATGCAAAAGCAGAGGCAGATAATGCTGCACAGCTTTCTGTTTTTCTTGTAGAAAATGCAATCGTCATACTTATGCTTGTTGAAGATCATTTGCGGTTGCAGAGCAAATTATCTGCTGCAACACGTACTACAGATGGGACGGTCTCTCCCCTTACTCTGGTGTCTCCTATTGGCAACCAGTTGAAGTCATCCATGAGGAAAGTGGGAGGGATACCAGAGACAAAGGGTGATCAAAGCTTGTCATACAGTGATACTGGCGGACTTCCTCTTGATGTATGTATTCAACTACTTGAAAGTCTCACTCTCAAGCTTCACATTAATTATTGCATGGGTTGTTTGTTTCTTTTGCCATTCAACCTTCCATAGATAGCTTCCTTCTATTCTCTTTCCTCTGCTTGTATTATTCTTGCAGTATCTTTTTTAAGAGAAAGGAACATGGTTTTATTGGACCTGATACCTCTAGACACACCACACATAAAACCATCCTATTAGATGCGATATGCTAGTTTTGTCCATTGTAGGTTGTGCCAGGTAATAATGCTGGTGAATCTGAATCCAGTAATTAATGCAATCTGTCGTCATTTCCTAATCTTGGTTTAGTTCCTGGATTTAGTTGGAGATGATAGTAACAAATTGCCACTGCCATGCTGTGCTAGACCTCGTGCAGAAAATTACAATCACAGGTTTCTGATCTGTTAGATTGATAATCTGTGGCAGTATTGCTCAATTCTATTGCTGTTTTCTACATGTCCTAGAAGATTACCTATTTCTTTGGTTGTCAATTGGCGCATGTCATTGCTATTTTAAGCCTATGATGTACTGACAGTTAAATTGGAAATTAGCATCTGCACTATTCAACACTAGCCCAGGGACCATGCAAAGCAGGTAACTGTACTTCATTTCTATGTGAAGGTCAACTTGAACCTAAATTTTCTTCCCTTCCGAAACTTCTTTGTGTGTGGAATTTTTTCTGTGCTTTTTACTGATGCCAAAGAAAGCTACTTTTCTCTTATCAACAGCAGACTTCATGCCCAGATGAAATTGTAAATCTCTTTAACACAAGAAGATGATACATCGGTGAAGTTCACCTGCTTATCTCTACTGATCTCGCTCTATATGCATCTCTAATAATCATAACATTTCGGTTACCAAAAACAAAATTTCGTAAACACTTCCTTATATTCCTCTTATCAAGACAAATAGTTATAAGCAGTTGAGTTTTTCCTAAGCAACTCTTCACAATGCGAGAGGTTCCAAAGATAGTCACAAGGTGGTACCTTGATATATATTTTTTGCTGATAATATCATTTTGGTAGATGAGACATGGAAAGAGGTTGATTATATGGTTGACTCTTGGTGTAAAACTCTAGAGAGGAAAAGGTTTAAAATAATTAGGGCAAGAGCAAAGAATATGGAGTTTTAAGTTTAACAACAAGAGAAAGATGAGTAAATCCTTTGTGAAAGTAGGGGATCAATGTATATATTTAACTGAGAGTTTTAAGTTCTAGGATTAATACCCCCAAAGGATGGGGGCATAGATAAGGATGTTACACATAGAATTCTAGTAGAGTGGATGAAGTGGGGAGGTGCTTTAGGTATTCTGGTGTCATCATAAGGTACCTGTAAAACTTAAAGGTAAGTGCTATTGTTTGGCAATAGGACTGTCCATGCTTTACAGATGTGAAAGCTGGCAACTAATCATGGGCATGAGCAAAAGATGAGAGTTGTAGGGATGAAATTGCTAAAATGGATATGCAGTCACATGAGAATAGATAAGAAATGACAATATTCAAGAGAAAGCTGAAGTGGTATCCCTGGATGAGAAAATAAGAGAAGCACTATTGATGGTTTGGCCACGCATAATGATGTGATTAGTGGCTCGTTAGATGTTGTGATACTTGAGATATGATTAATATAAAATTAAGGTGGAAAGACATGGAGAGAAGTAATAGAAAATGACTCGGCATTTTGAAGTATAATAGAAATATGGTTCATGATAGAGTGCAATGCCGAAAGAGGATCCATGTAGCCAACCCCATCTAGTAGGAAAAGAGCTTGAGTGTAAGTTGTCGACCATCTTTGCATATATGCACTACAAGCACCTCCTGGATTTAGATAGATAGATAATATGATGTGGGATGTCTCTCCTGTACTATGTATTTCTACCAGATAACACCTTTTTCTTTTCTTAGAAGCTCACTTAAGATGGGGCATCATGGTATGTTATAATGTTTTGTCTATTTTTGATACTTTCTGGCTTTCTGCTTATAGATGTTTTATTTTGATACTTAGTGTGTTTTGCATCTAACAGGTACTTGCTTCCATGGCTGATGCTAATGGCCAAATATCTGCGGTGGTGATGGAACGTTTGACTGCAGCAGCAGCAGCAGAACCCTATGAATCTGTTTCCTGTGCATTTGTGTCGTATGGGAGCTGTGCTTTTGATTTAAGCCAGGGTTGGAAATATAGGAGCAGGTTGTGGTATGGTGTGGGTCTTCCGTCCAAAATAGCTGCCCTTGGTGGTGGAGGGAGTGGCTGGGAATGCTGGAGGTCTGCATTGGAAAAAGATGCAAATGGGAATTGGATTGAACTACCATTGGTAAAGAAGTCAGTTATGATGCTTCAAGCTTTGCTGTTGGATGAGTCTGGATTAGGGGGTGGTCTTGGCATTGGTGGAGGATCAGGAACTGGAATGGGAGGGATGGCAGCTCTCTACCAATTATTGGACAGCGACCAGCCATTCCTGTGCATGTTGAGGATGATTCTCCTCTCTATGAGGGAAGAAGATGATGGGGAAGATAAAATGCTAATGAGAAATATTAGCATTGAAGATGAGTCCTCCAATGCATCACAACGTCAAGAAGGAGGTACCATGACATTAGATAGCAGTGCCATAGTATCCTCTCGGAAACCAAGATCTGCTCTATTATGGAGGTATGAACTACAAATTTCAATACAAATTTGGATATTCATTCAATTTTGCTTCCTTAAACTCTGAAGAATGTAATCAAGAACAGCTGATGGAATTCAAATAAACTCCATGTTTCTTGTTTGAACTGCAACTAGTGTGATTAATCATATTATTCTGATTAGTTCAATTCATAGGAACCATGTATTTTAGATACATATTCTTGTCTTCTTTAGAAAATTCACCAAACCTTAATTAATGAAATCCTCTACTTATAAGGCACTGATGCGTTCTAGAGGTATGGTATCATTGATGTTATATGCAGGTCTAGGGTTTAAATTTTAATTTCAACTTGAAGTACAGATGTTTTTAGCTATAGAACATCGATTTATCTAGTTTGTAATTATCTTTTGGTATTCTATTTCTTTGATTAAGTTATTCACAGGCTGCACCAACTTGTATCCTGTTTAAGAAAATAATTTTAAGCCAGAAATTCATTTTGATTTAGTTTACAAGTACTCTGTTTGTTGGTTCAAGTATCCCTTCTTTTTAAGTTGATGCAAAAGCTTGAACTAGTAAATGTATCATAGTGTTCAGGTATTTAAGAGCTTTCTCTTGTTTGTGAGGTCAACGATTAACTGAGGATTATAGAGCATGTATTCAAAACTCAGTTTGTATTCGTTTCTTGCAAAACATTTTCAATGTTTGCCTAATTATAAAACAAACTGATTTTTGAATACATGCTCTACAAAACGTCGTATTTGGTTGAGCGCTCGGACAACAGTACGATCTTAAATACCTGTACACTATGATACATTTACTAGTTCAAGCTTTTGCATCAACTTAAAAAGAAGGGATACTTGAACCAACAAACAGAGTACTTGTAAACTAAATCAAAATGAATTTCTGGCTTAAAATTATTTTCTTAAACAGGATACAAGTTGGTGCAGCCTGTGAATAACTTAATCAAAGAAATAGAATACCAAAAGATAATTACAAACTAGATAAATCGATGTTCTATAGCTAAAAACATCTGTACTTCAAGTTGAAATTAAAATTTAAACCCTAGACCTGCATATAACATCAATGATACCATACCTCTAGAACGCATCAGTGCCTTATAAGTAGAGGATTTCATTAATTAAGGTTTGGTGAATTTTCTAAAGAAGACAAGAATATGTATCTAAAATACATGGTTCCTATGAATTGAACTAATCAGAATAATATGATTAATCACACTAGTTGCAGTTNAGAGAGAGAGAGAGAGAGAGAGAGAGAGAGAGAGAGAGATCTGTTCTGGTGGAAATCTCTGGTAACAGTTGAGTCCATATTGAAAATTATTTTCATTGATTTTGTGGGCGAAAAATGATTTTTATACTGCTTGTACTTTTCATGAAACAAATGCACCTGAAGACTATTCACTTTCATGATAGCTGGAAAAATTTGTTGGGTCACGATATATCTCTAAAATTAAAGCCTCAAGCATCTCTTGATGTTTTATATGAAATTAAAGAAAATATATGTCCTGATAAATTTACTATTATCTTCTGGGAGATTCTATAGTTCCGTTCTTATTTTTGACGGGATCAATCCCGCCTTTCATCCTACTACTCATTTATACTATTTTAAATATAAACCATTAAATTCACAGTTTGTTCAATGGTTGAGATTTAGATGAATGCAAATGGGGAGTGGTATTGGTCCCATAAAAAATAAAGACCAGATTGTAGAAAAATCCTTATTTTCTCTACTTTCTATTAATGAAATAAATCTATGGGGGATATTCTTGGAAAATGATCGTAAAAATTATCATGCTTCACTCACTACCCAACTCTGCACCCTGCCACTTTCTTATAATCACAACTTCAAAAATCCAAGTTTCGACTTCCCAAAAAGACATCTTGCAACTATTACTTGCATACATAGAACAGTTAATGTTATTTCCTTATGTTAATATCCAATATGAGAAGCTTAGATTATTTGTTTATTTATTTATTTTGACACACGTGTGTAAATGTTGCAGCAACTCAGGCTGATTTGGGCATATTTCCTTGTTTACTTAATTGAAGTATCAATAGAATTTCTTTTGGTTTGCCTCCTGAAAGAACTTTTTCTTCAGGAAAGGCGTCTCATTTCTCCAAAAACAAAATAAAAATGGTTTCCCTGGTATTGGTAATGCAGATATCTAGTATTTCCTCTCTTTTTATATTGTTCCTTTGAAAAGCAAAAGCTATTCTATCTATTGTTTACAGTGTGCTTTCACCAGTCCTGAACATGCCTATATCAGAATCCAAGCGACAAAGAGTGTTGGTTGCATCTTGTGTTCTATATTCAGAGGTTAGTTTTACCCTGATCTTGCCATGATTGGTGACCTTTTTGTGTTTTGTGTAGATATTTATTTCTGTCCTTTCATGTGCTGTGGAAATTTTGACCTAATCTAATACATTGCAAGACCATTGAAACAAAAAGAATGTTTAGGAGAGAGATTCCTTGAGTACATGATTGTCCTATTTTATGATTTCCTTTGTCCATCTCCAAGCAGATATGGCATGCGGTAAGCAGGGATAGAAAACCTCTTAGGAAGCAATACCTTAATGCCATTGTGCCACCATTTGTTGCGGTATTGAGACGTTGGCGGCCTCTTTTGGCTGGAATTCATGAATTAGCAACTGCAGATGGTCTGAATCCTCTTATTGTTGATGATCGTGCTTTGGCTGCAGATGCATTGCCTACAGAGGTGATAGCTTACCAACCATTCTTACTAAATATGTTCATTGCAACTTCTCTTGATATAATGAATCCTTCTATTATATTTATGTTTGTGCACATGTACCATATGGAGTGCATTTTTTAAGCAAAATTTGGTTTGTATCATGAGACATTAGTTGTTGTTGTTCTTCTCTTTTTTCTTTTTTTTTTTTTTGGGCATGTGTGTGCACGCGCACGCACTTAAATCGTGGGTAATTAGTTCAAAACTGTCAAAACGTTAAAGGAGGTGGTCATACAGGGACAATCCTGCAGCGCTGTCCTACCATAAAATCTGAAAATCTTGTGTAAATAACTATTAGTCATTCTTTTTCTATTAGATTGTGTGTGTTGATGTGGTGGTAACAATTTGGGGTTTGGTATATTTGTTTTTGAGGGGGTTGGTGTGGAGTTAAGGTTGTGGGGAAAGGAGAAAGAGACATGCTGGTATATCGACCATGCTGTGCGTGGCAGCCATTCAATACATTTGGTAAAAAAAAAAATGAAGTGCATGGCAGTGTTTCTTCTATTTTTCCTGTGAAGTCTGCGATCCTTTAATGTTGTAGGCTAAGTTGCTATTTGCTGGGAAAACATAGCTTTTTCCTTATTAAATATAAGTATGCACGCACACTGACCTCTTTTCCACACATTGACATTCTGGATATTAGGTATTAATATTCGGTTCTTTTCCATGTAGATCATTAAAATGTATTTACATACAATAAAGTCATGTATAAAGGCTTTTTCTTTTTCTTTTTTTTTTTTTTTTTTTGACATAAGTTTTGTATACCTTTGGCTTTATATTTCTAGGATTTATTCTGTATATTTTTCCCCTTTTGTTCCTGGTTGGAAGCAATATATCGTTTTCTTTTCAATTTGTTGCTTTCATGGAAAAATATCAGAAGCATTTTTCATCATGAGACTCTTACATTGTAATTAGTATGCCTGTCCTATCAATTTGTTTTTCGTTGAAATGTGAAAGACTCCAATATATATGATATGCATTTCTTGTCTGTCAGGCTGCTCTTGCCATGATCTCTCCTCCTTGGGCAGCTGCCTTTGCTTCACCTCCTGCTGCAATGGCATTGGCGATGATTGCCGCTGGGGCTGCTGGAGGGGATAGCCCTGCTCCTATCACAAGTACACAGCTGAGGCGTGACTCGTCTTTGCTTGAGCGCAAAACAGCTAGGCTTCAGACTTTTGCAAGCTTTCAGAGTCCTACAGAGCTTCCAAACAAACCACCTATTCCAAAGGACAAGGCTGCTGCAAAAGCTGCTGCTTTAGCAGCTGCACGTGATCTTGAGCGCAATGCAAAAATTGGTTCAGGAAGAGGGCTCAGTGCAGTAGCTATGGCCACATCTGCTCAACGTAGGAATGCGAGTGATATGGGGCGTGTCAAAAGATGGAATCTTTCAGAAGCCATGAGCATTGCCTGGATGGAATGTCTGCAACCTGTTGACAGAAAATCAGTGTATGGAAAAGACTTTAATGCTCTAACCTATAAATTTGTGGCAATTCTCGTTGCAAGTTTTGCATTAGCAAGAAATATCCGACGATCAGAGGTAGGTATAGTTGTTTCAGTGATTTACTTTCAGTATGTTAGCTGCCTCATTATCTCTTAACTTTCTTTTTTCTACAGGTTGATAGACGTGCACAAGTTGATGTTTTTACACTTCATAATCTGCATTCTGGGATCCGTGGTTGGTGTAAACTTTTACATTATTTATTGGAGATCAAATGTCTTTTTGCACCATTTGGGGAGCACTTATACAATCCTCCTCGGGTATTTTGTCACACATTTTCTGATGTAGATTCTATTAGTGGTTCTATATCCATCTTGAGATCTCATGTTCTGATAACATTTTTTGGTTATTTTCTGTTTTGTAATGTTAAAATAGTTATAGATGACCCTATTATTGTTATTCAGGTGTTCTGGAAGCAGGATTTTATGGAAACTTCTTCAAGGATGAGACTCTGTCTCAGGAGGAACTACAGTGGTACTGACCATTATGGTTCTGCTGCTGATCATGAGGATCATGTGGACGAGACGCAAAATCAAAAGCATGTAATTGATCCATCTGACACAGCTGCTCTGACAGCAGATGCAATCTCAATGGACGCTGCAAATGACTATGATGAGCAGACAGAAGGTGATGATGCTGGAGTCAGTGACATGGACGCTGCAGGCACAAATCCAGGCAGCTTGTCTGGATCTGCAGAGCAGATGCAGCAGACACTGGCAGAAAACCCTGAGTCGTTAATTGGTAGTGAAGAAAACTTAGTGCAGGTTTCATCAGCTTTTGCTCCTGGATATGTACCTAGTCAAGCTGATGAAAGAATTCTATTTGAGCTTCCATCGTCAATGGTCCGACCCCTACGTGTTGTTCAGGGAACATTTCAGGTGATTCTAAGCACCTCTCTGTGATTCTTACTTTTGGTCTGTATACATATATTTCAATATATTGAGCATCCTTTAGTATGAAAATGTGGTAGTTATTTTCTACTATTTGTTATAATGGAATTTAAAATGAGATGACTAGGATATGCATGATTGTGTGATTTACAGACTATGTGACATGAATGGTAAACTAAGTTTACTAGCTCACCTTTGTTTGATGGATTGAAAAGGCTTAAGATTTTTGCAAGCAGGGGGTGCAATCTTGTAGTAACAAGTATTGAAGATATCTTTTCTCAGGTTTATACTCCCTGCACTTTTTGTTGGGAGGGTTTTATGGATGGGAAATCTACGAGTTCTGACTCCTCTTATAATTGTAAGAAAGGTTTCTCAAAAGGAGGCAAAGATTCACTTATCCCCTTGTCACTCTTTTCTGTGTAGTCCATGAATATATTAGCTTGGAATGTAAGGAGATCTAACAACCATATAAAAAGAGTTGATGTTTGGAAGATTCATGTTGAATATGAAATTTCTTTCATGGAGTTGTTGGAAACTAGAGTAAACTTGTTGAATGAGCAATTAGTTATGCAAAGAATTGGTCCTATGGCATTTTGCGGTCAATAATCTTGAAATAATGAGAATTTGGTTGGGGTAGGACCCTAGAAAACGAAATGTGCAAATCATATAGGAACACCACCAAATGAGTTTTTCCACCAGTCGGGTACAAACAGATCTTTCAATGTTACCTTAGGGCAACTCTTCCATTTTGCCTCTCTTATCTTTTATATACCTTGGCTGGTGTAGGGTGATTTCAACATTACAAAGTTTGTTTTGGAGTGTTCTAGTGGAAATTTAAGACAAAGCTATACCATGAAAGAGTTTTAGGGGGTTTCAAATTTATTTATTTATTTTCATTATAGAATGCAATACAGAGAATGTACAAAACTATAGAAATCTAAGTAATCAATCCATTAACCAAGAACAAAAGGGTTAAATGAATTGATCCCTTAGCTATCTCATAGCACAACTCTCTCTCTCTCTCTCTCTCTATATATATATATATATATAACAGCAAACCTAACACAAAATTCTCCTATTTAGGATCAAGGCTTGAGAGGGGATACCTCCCACCCTTCTACAATTCCTCTCTTTCCATAGAAGATAAATAACAACTGATGAAATTTTCCACCAACATGAATTTGTGAATCTGCCAAAAATTAGAGCTGAATCCTTCACTGATGCAGCTGTAAAAATGTCTGCACATGGTATTGTGAAGTGCCACTGGATCTCCAACCATATGGATTCGGTATATTTGCAACCTGTGAAAAGATGCACATTTTTCCTCCTCCCTGTTACATAAGAAATAGCAATTCCTATCAATAATGCCCCAATTAACTAGTTTGTCTTTTGTGAGTAATCTCTCTTGCACAGCTAGCCACATCATGAAAGCACGATGTTGAAGATTTGTTTTGTTCTATACAATCTTATATCATGCCATCCTTTCCTGAGGCACTCTAAGATGGTTATAGGCCTCACAGATTCTGAAAGGAGCTAATGGACGGTGCTTCCAAACAAACTGATCCAGTGTTCCTATTTTGGGGGCCAAGGTGGTTAGTAATAATGACTTGATTCTTAGCCATGTCTCTCCTTCAGGCCAGCACCACTCATCACATTTGATAATTGAACTCAACTTTGCATCCTTCGGCCAACCCATATTATAAATAGTTCTCTCTCCTAACCAAGTAGCCAAGGGTTGTTTTGGATGCTAGTGTTGTACCACATAGGAAATCTTGTGACCTTACCCATTTCCCAAAGAAAAAGTGGTTTGATCCAACTCCGTGTTTGGAGTAATTTGTGCCATGTCCAAGAATTTTGAGAGGGTACAATAAGAGACCAGAAATTCCTGCCTTTAAGGAGTTCATGCCTTACCCAACTCGACTAGAGTACCATCCTCATCTGAACATAAATTCCAAGTGTGTTTTATTTGGGCAACTTTGTTCTAAAGGGAGAAATACAAGATGCCTAAGCCATTCTCTTCCTTTGGTCTGCATATGTCATCCCAAGCAACTTTAGCTCTTGCTTGTGTTTCATTTGATTCATTCCACAAGAACTGCTTTATTTTTGAAGTGAGTTCTTTCAAAATGTTTTGAGAGGAGGAAAGTAGAAGCCTAATGTACTTGTAGAGAGAATAATACTCTTAATAAGTTGTAGAGAGAATAATACTCTTAGTTAGTTGTATTCTCCTAGCATAAGAAAGAGCTTTTGAGGCCCAATGATTGATTTGTACGGCCAATCTGTTTACTAGAATGTGACAATTAGCCTTGGATAGCATTGATTATAGAGGTACACCTAAACATTTCACAGGAAGTGAACCTTTTGGAAAACCCAAGCAAGCTAGAATTTGTGCTTTGTCTTCATTTGCTACACCACTAAAGAACACGTGACTTTCAGTTGGACTACATTTCAGCCCCGAGAGATTGAAAAAATCATCAAGACACTCTAATCAGCTTAACCAAGGCTGGATCCCCTTTAGGAAAAATCATTAAGTCGTCCGCAAAACATAGGTAAATAAGTTTGTTCTCCTTGCACCTCAAATGGTATTTAAATTGAGGATTGAAATCAAGGTCCCTAAGACAACAAGATAAAGCTTCCATAACCAAAATAAAGAGATAAGGGGAAAGAGGATCACCTTATCTTAGACTATGTGAGCTTGTAAAATAACTTGCTAATTCACCACTTAAGTAGACAGAAAATCTGGAGGTAGTAGCACACTCCATTATCCAAGAGATGAATTGAGTAGGAAAGTTCAGGGCCATTAACAACTTCTTGAAGAAATTTCAATTGATATGATTGTAAGCCTTTGTAATGTCAATCTTGATGGCATATCTAGAACCATGGGAGGCCTTGTGGTATCCATTCAACAACTCTTCCTTTTCTAAAAGCTGATTGCTCCCTCCCAACAAGGTTTGCAATTCCTGTTTTGAGCCAGTCAGCTAAGATTTTTGAGATATATTTGTAGAGTATTGCAACAAGCTATCGGCCTAAAGTCCAAAAAAGATTAAGGCATAGCTACTTTTGGAACCAACACTAAGTATGTATAATTGATTGATTTCAATAGCTTATACCAAAAAATTCCTTGATAGCAGTGCAAACCTCACAACCAATAGCATTCTATGTCAATATAAAGGAATTTGCATTATAGCCATCCGGGTTGGTGATTTATCCTTCGCAAGAGCCCACATTGTATCTTTCACTTCTTTGTCCAAAACTAGCCTGGTTAAGAGATTCTAATTGGTGGTAAGAATTTTTTTTTTGAAGGAAAGATGATTCTCAATTGTACATTTAAAGTCATAAGAATTTCTACATAAGACCTATTTGTAGATAAAACTAAGATAGTTGATGCAACAAACATTATTATATCAAACCTTACTACCTAACAATATTTATTCTACCAACCAACAATAATAAATGTTGCTAGCAATAAGAAATAATTCAAAACATATCTTATTCCTATACTCCCCTTTATGCTAAGAAAGTGATATTTATCATTTATAGCTTGTTTGAACTTTCTAAGAATATCTTATTTGATAAGTACTTTGTAAAGATATTAGCTTCTTGTTGAAGAGAAGGAACATATTGTAGTTTAAGTCCACTCTCTTCAATTTTAGATTTGATGAAATGATGATCCATCCTAACATGCTTCATACGCTCATGTTTGACTGGATTTTTGACAATATTCAATGCTGATTTACTGTCACTATATAAAATAGTATTCTCAAATTCTTCACATAAATCTTGCAATAATTTTTGAAGCTAGTTAACTTCACAGATTCCTTGAGCAATTGTTTTGTATTTTGCTTCAGCACTACTCCTTGCAATTACTGTCTGTTTTTTAATCCTCCAAGTTACAAGGTTTCCCCAGAGTCTTGTATAGTATCTTGATGTTGACTTACAATTGGAAACATTTTCTCCTCAATCAGCATCAACAAAAGCTTTAACTCTTCTATTTTCAGTCTTTTTAATAAATATACTTTTACTGGAAGTTCCCTTGAGATACTTTAGAATATGTTTTACTCCATCTATGTGATGTTTCGTAGGAGAATGTATGGCTTGATTGACAAGGCTTATAGAATAGGGTAAATCTAGTCAAGTTAAAGATAAATATATTAATCTACCAATAAGTCTCTAATATTGACCCCTATCCACTAGAGTATCTCCTTCAGAGCCACAACTCTTTTAGTTTTGAAGTAATGGAGTACTCATGGGTTTACATCCTAACTTATGCTTCTCTTTATTTTGTCTCTCTCATTGCCTCCTAGATGTTTTAAGGAATTTTCTCCTCACTTGCTCGTGCAAGACAAGCTCTGTACTTAGGAGACAATTTTGAGTAAGACACATGATTTGCGATTGAATATTGAACACATGACCTTCTTCCCTTCCTCAAGCTATAGGCAAAGTCAAGTCATCCTCTATTCGATCTTTAGAGTTACTTTCAACTTTTGGTTGAACCAAAGTCTCCAAGACTAATAACTGGTTGTGCATTGGATTTCTAGGTCTCCTTGTGTATATTTTAATTTCTGGCTTCTCTAAAACATTCTCTAAATCTAAAGGATGATCATCATAATTTGGGGTAGGATGAGATTTTTCTAGTGACACTGGATTAGAAGATGATGTTTGAATATCAGATTGTAATGAACTTATAAGCTCAGATATTGGGACAGTATCAAGAGAATAAGGAGATGACACTTGAGAACTTGAATATGCTGTGTCGAAAGTGCATGGTGTGTGTTTAGGTTGAAAATCAAGTAACAAGAACAGACTGTCTTCATGATTAGGAATTTTGGACTCCCCTTACCCTAAGTCATTGTAATATGCTTGATTTTCAAGAAAAACAGTATCAATGGTTACATAAACTTTCTTAGCTGGAGGATGAAAGCACTTGTATCATTTTTGTAAAGAAGAGTAGCCAATGAAGACACACATAAAGGCTTTAGATTCTAGTTTATGTTTGTTAGGAGAATTGTTTAGTATTTAAACTATACAATGAAACACTTTTGGGGAAAGAGAGTTAAGAATGAGAGCATGTGGATAAGTGTCAAGGAGGACACTTATAGGAGTATGAAAGTTGAGGATTTTTTTTAATATCCTATTAATGAGATATGCAACTGTTCATACGGCTTCTCCCCATAAATGATTTGGGATAGAGTGTGCTAATATCATGGACATAGTAACTTCAAGAAGATGTTTATTTTTACGCTTAACAACCCCATTTTGTTGAGACGTATAAGTACAAGAACTTTAGTGTACTATACCATTATTTTTCAGATATTGCCCAAATTGATTAGAAAAATATTCTCATCCATTGTTGATATGGAGAATTTTGATATTATTTTAGAACAAATTTGAGATCTATTTGTAAAATTGCTTAAAGACTTGACACACTTCAGATTTATCTTTTAAGGAGAAAGAACCAACGGATACGAGTATGGTCATCAATAAATCACAAATCATATATGCCTAGTAAAGTTGAATTATGAGAAGACTCTCAAATATCATTGTGAATTAAACTAAAAGGTTTAGATGGTTTGTAAAGGTGAATACAGTAAGAACTTTTTGATAATTTTGCCATGATGCAAGATTCACAATTAAACTTTTGAAGAGGTTGGGATATAGTTAGCTCATATAAAGAAAACTTAGATGATTGAGTCATTTATGCCACAACATAATATCAGACTCATCTAAAATGGAAACCGAGGACTTAGAATTAGATAAATTTATTAGCATCTATTTCAGAGACATAGTAAATACTATTGTGTCTCCTAACATTGCCAATCATTCTTCTTAAATATCACTGTGAATTAAACTAAAAGGTTTAGATGGTTTGTAAGGGTGAATACGGTAAGAACTTTTTGATAGTTTTGCCATGATGCAAGATTCACAATTGAACTCATAGGTTTTTTTATTTTTGAAAAGGTTGGGATATAGATGGCTCATATAAAGAAAACTTGGATGACTAAGTCATTTATGTCATAACATAATATTAGACTCATCTGAAATAGAAACTAAGGACTTAGAATTAGATTAATTTTCAAAATTAGAACCTGTTCTAGAGACATGGTAAAGACCATTATGTCTTCTAGCACTACCGATCATTCTTCTTGAAGATTAGTCCTGTAAAACACAAGAAGTTGAAGAAAATATTACTTGAAAATCCAAATCCTCAATAAGCTTACTTACTTGCTGATAAAAGATTATATTGTAGCTCGGGAATAAATAAAGTATCTCTTAGTTTCAAACTAGTCACATATACTGTACCCTTTCCCTTAGCCACTACATGGTCTCCATTTGTCATTGAAATTTTGCTCAAATGTCCACAAGAGGTAAGGGGCTCAAAAAAATAAAACAATCAAGAATTGTACATATGGTCAGATGCCTCAATATTTATATTCCAGCTATCATAGACAAAGCCTTGAAAAACAATGAAAAAACTACTTGATTGCGTACTAGATGATTGCTGCTTACTACCCTTATTGTCACTTATTTTTATATGGCTTAGTAGTTGTTGAAGCACGGTGATTTGATCAATTATAAGAGAAGTCATCAAGGGAATAGAGTTGTGAGTTCTATGAAAAGAGTCTTTAGGTAAGTAGAATCTAAATTTGGATCCTAATATCAATTCTTTAATTTTTTTAGTGCCGTCACTTATTTTAGATTAATCCCAATGAATAAGGATCGACTAAGCTCTGATACCATGGAGGAGAAATGGAGAAAAATGATTCTCAATTGCACATTTAAAGTCATAAGAATTTCTACATAAGAAGACCTATTTATAGATGAAGCTAAGATGGTTAGTGCAATAAACATTATTACACTAATCTTTTCTACTTAACAACATTTATTCTACCAAACAACAATAATAAATGCTGCCAGCAACAAGAAATAATTCAAAACATATCTTATTCTTACAATTTCTAATCAACCTTGTCAGATTTTCCAAAAGAGTAGAATGGAGGTGGGAGTCTCATATGAGCTGTTGAAAATATTTGATTGTGGCTTCTTGAATTTGTTATTTCCCAGCGATTTTAGATTTGTCTACTCTCTTCATTGAATGAATACCATTCTAAGATGTTTCTGCTTTAGAGATTTAAAGAAAAAAGAAAAATTCCTATCTCCCAATTTAAGCCATATATCCCTTTTTTGGCATACAAGGGATTCCTTAGCAGTGCTTAGAATGTAGAGATCCTCAAAAGGCTTTTCCTAAAGACTCCAATCTACATTTGTTGGGTTTAATCTATTAGATGTCTGTTTATCCTCCAAAGTTTTCTTAGCTGCTTGTACTTTCGAAGAAATATCTAAGGACTCCTTATTGAGCTTCCTTAGGTTACTTTTTAACATCTTGAGTTTAGTAACAATCTTAAACATTGGAGTCCCTTCAATTTGTGTTTTCCATACCCTTTGCACCAATGGAATGAATGCAGGACTGGTCTTTCAAAAATCAAAGAATTTAAATGGTGTTTTCCTTGATGATGAAGCGATATTTAGGTTCATGATTAGTAGACTGTGATTTGAAACACCTATTGGAGCAATCTAAACATTTGAAGTTGGAAGAGAATAAAACTTTTGTAAGTTAATAAGAGCTTGATCTAGCCTTCGCATGAAGAGATTAGAGGAAGTCTTATTTGACCAAGTGAGGAGACGGCTGCTAGTTCTAGTCTCTTCCAAGTCCGCATTGTAATGGAAATCATTGAAGTGCTCCCTGCACAGAAAGACGACTTCATTGCCACCTAATTTTTTTTCTACAGTTTGTCACTCTTTAAAATCTCCAAGAAGCATCTAAGGCCCTGTGATCACATTCTTCAGTTGGAGAAGGTCATTCCATAATGAAGTTCTCTCTATAATCGTGTTTGCACCATAGATAAAAGATATCCAAATCCATTTATCTTCATTTATTTGCTGGCACCTACAATGGAAGAATTGCTTTTGCAAACTAATAACCTAATCATTCCACAATAATGGATTCCAAGCCACCTACACTCTACCACTTGGGTGCATCTCGGTTTGCCTAGAGGAAAGAATTCTCAACCACATTGCAATTAAGTTTTGTTGCTTAACTTTTGTCTCTACTGTCCTCAGGAGAGAAATACTATGATCAAAACATAATTGTCTAACTGCCTTAGCTTTGAGCAGATGACCTTTTATATTCTATGATGTTAAGATAAATAAATATTTACAAGGGGAAAAGAAAACCCTAAAAAAAAGGATAAACCCCTTAAGATTGGGAATGATTGGGTTGATCTCTAGCCACAACTAAGGGTGGGTAAAAAAACTATGAACTGTAAACCAAACTGAAACAAAAAATTGATTTTTTTAAATGTGGTTTGGTTCGGTTTTATTCTTCCATTTTTTCTTTTCTTTTTTAGAATTGGTCTTTAATCTTTATCTTTAGTGAAGCGATAAGAATCTCAAGCTGGGAGTATATTGTATTTACATCAAATTACATATTGTGATCTATGTCTTTTTCGAATCTGTGAATATTTTAATATGTAGGCAAATATTGACAATAGTTTGTAGAAAGTTATAAGAATTAGCATGAAGCATGTATTATACTATTGTTATCTAGATTAGCATCTAATAATTGCGGGAGAGCTTTGCCTATTTACTTGGTAGAGTACCGTTTAGAACTTACATGAAGAATGGTTTCATTATCTACACATGATAACTCAAACTTGTGATTTCCAGTGTTGAGGCTGATTTGTTAATGAGAAAGGACAGCTAACATGGTTTTGTTTGTGAAATAGGAATGTATATGTAAGATTTAAGAAACGTTGAAGCGAGAATAAAAAATAATAGTGAAATTGTATCACTTATATAATAACTCTAACTTGCAAAATTTTTGCTAAAGACTAAAAGAGCAATAAGAAATTTGTAAGATTTTATTTATAAAAATGATTTGAACTGTAAACTGAACCATTTACTTTTAGGTTTGAAAAGTTTATAAATCGAACTGTACAGTTAAGTTTATTTAAAAAAAAAAAATGAATCATAAATTTTAGGTTTAATTTAGTAAGGAAAGCGAACTGTATTGAACCGAACCATGCCCACTTCTAGCCATAACCTCTTCCCCTCAAGCCACAATCCCTCCCCCTCCCTCTTCTTGTGCTCTTTTCTTCCTCAATTTCTTCTTTTTAACATTACTCCAAGTAGTCCTTTCCTCCATACTTCCTTGAGCCTGAGGTGGCAGAGCTTCCTATGAATCAGGAACAAAAGAAGAACAGGACTCTATTGATTCGTGGGGACTATTACCAACAAATTCCCCTTCCTAAGATGCTCGAGGAGAGGACTGTTCACCTTATAACGAAGGCCTGCTAAGCTTGTACTATTTGAAACATCCATTGTCATTGGCTTTGCAATGTTTTTGCCTTTTCCAGGTGTCTTAGGATGCCTAATTTATTTCAGATTGGATTCTTTAATCACAATACCTAAGCCATCATGTGTGGCCTTCTAAACAAGCTCACTAGGTTTTTCATTTCTAGGGGTTAAGTCATTATTTTCCTCATGACCAGGGGCAACATCATTAGAAGAACTTATATGGGTTTTAGTCTCCTCATTGCACTTCCTAGAACTATGGCCAAACACACGACATTTAGAATATCAAGGAGGAAGGTTTTGGTATTCAACATTTACCATTGTTAGCAAACCATCTGCTTTTCTCATGGCAAAACTCATTGATAGCTTTGCTCCGGCCCCCACTTCTACAGAAGCCTTAACATAGCAAATCCTTTCATTTTTGGCAGAAACAAGTTTCACTTGAAGTGGATGTCCAATGGCACTAGCGGCATAACTAATACTGTCTCTATGAAGATATTGCATAGGAACTCCCTTAAGTTTTATCCAAATAGGAAGTCTTTGAGGTTGGATACCGTCATAATTCCCATCTCCTCCTCTCCCCCCCCCCCCAAACAATAGTTTACCTTTCTAGAATAATGGGATACTTAGCAAAGTACTAGAGTTGACCCAAGATTTTAGAGAGTGAAAACTCATCCTTAAACTTTAAAAAGAAGTAGCCATTTCTGTTAGTTAGAACCTTTGGTGATCCATCATTCTTTCACATAGGATTGGCTAGTTTTTAAACTAAAAGAAAAGACAAGCCTCTTCCAAGGAAATAACTAACCGTAGTGTGTCTCCAAATCTCCTTCGCTTTTTGGAGGGTAGTAATCTAGAGTAACATCCACTAAGGGGGCTGAGTCCTGGTTGTTTTGGCCAGATACAAATTGGGCAAAAGAAAGCAGTTTTAAAGACTTGGTTTCTGGTTTTGCCCCTGAAGGAGAGAGAGGTACCTCTATTGGTATCTTTATCAGCACCTTTTTTTCTCTTGGTTAAAGCTATTTTCTATTTTTTCTGCCACCTCAGTCATATCCTTGATAGTAGAGTCACTTGTAGAACTGGAAATATCATTGGAAAAGGAAACATTGCCAAGCGACATTGTCTCTTTGGGGTTGGCACCAGCTGCCAGTACTAGGTAAGGAAATTCTATAAGCCTCATTTGACTCACCCAAACCAGAGTTACTTTTTGCAATGCCAGAAACCACTTCAGCATTTGCTTCGTTCATGGAATTTGTAGCTCCAAAACCATCCTTGGTTACTTCTTTCCAACCACCCGAAGGTGGTTTTGACAGGCCATATTTCTTTTTGTGCTTTCCTTGACTTGGACAAGACACATAGCTGAGGCCTTAGAGGCGATAGCTTCAAATGTGACTTTCTTGTTTCTCTTGATAATCTCTTCTTGGAGAAAGATACAAGAACTAAACCATGGACTGAAAAAGGAATAAGCTATAAAAGTTAAATAGAATGACGAGGAGAGGGTGGAGAGAAAGGGGGAAGAGGGTGAGGTGAAAGGAGAAAGAATGTGGAGGGCCAAAGAGAAAAACAAGGACAGGAAAGAAGGTGAAAGCTAGGGACGATTTTCTCTCTCTACATGATGAAGAGAGAGAATTTTGGACGTATTACTTTTCCTAGTCAAACAAGAAAATGCACAACCCTATTTTGCATAAGCTTGACAATATATTAGTCAATCACCCTTGGTTGACCCCATTCCCTAGAACATAGGCTAAATTTGCTTCACCCCCAATCTCTAACCACTCGTTGGGGACAGTGTGCATGGTCTTGAGTCACATTCACAGTAAATACCCCTTGAAATTCTTTAATATTTGGACTGAATTTGAGGGCTCCAAACTCTTTTAAGTAGTGTTTAAGCAAAACTTTTGAAAGACCTAACAGTGCTTTACACTTTCCAGTTTTCGAACATTTTTGTCCATATATCCAGTGTAAAGGAGTCACTTAAGGGTTTCCAAATTACCATTAAGAAGTAAGGCTTTCAGAGATTACCTCTTATTGAGGAGAGCTGCACTGAGTTTTTTTAAACAAAAAGGTGAAATGGCTCAAGTTGGGGGATAAAAACACTGCATATTTTCATTGATCTCTCCAACAACACCACAATAAGAGTGTCATTTGCTCCCTTGTCAAGCTTGATGAATCTAAGGCAAAAGAGCGCCTAGAAAGTCAAACCTAGATTTTGCTCCAAAAGTGGATATTGGAAAGGCTTATGATACCTTAAATTGGAATTTTGCACTTGAAGTCCTTTGTTGTATGAGATTTTTTTTTTTTTAACATTTCATATCTTTGCTTTCTTGATGCTTGTCCACCCCAAAGTTCTCCTTTAACATTGATGGAGAACTTGTAGGCTGTTTTGTAATATTAGAGGTCTAAGACAAGGGGTCACGTTTCCCCCAATATTTTTGTCCTTGCGATGGAGATTGAATTGAGTTTGCTTTGCAAATTACCTATGTCAAATCCTTTTTCTTACCATTGAAGGTGTAAGGCAAAGAAAATCACTCACCTTTTCTTTGTTGATAACTTGATGATTTTTTGTAAGGGCAATATAGCTTTTGTCAATTTGGTCAATGAAGCTTTGTCAAAGTTTGAAACACCAAAAAAAAAGGTTTTGCTCCTTTTAGAAATGTTGCTTGCCTAACCTAGGATGCTGTTTTGGAGACACTTTGGTTCGAGGAGGGTACATTTCCTTTGTGTTACTTGTGCACTCCCCTGCTGTCTTCTAAGCTCAAAAAGTGAGATTGCAACACTAGAATTTAGGCTTGCATAAACTATCACTTCTAAATTTCTCTCATATGTGGGTTGTCTCCAACTTATCAAATTAATTGTTTTTTTTATGCAAGTTTATTAGGCATCGGTCTTCTTCTTACTGAAGGTACTGACTAACAAGATTGAATGACGCATAAGAAATTTTATTTGGACTAAATGGCCTTTACTACAACCAAGATTAAGTGGGAAGTTTGTTCTCTACTTCAAGAAGGGGGCCTTAGGATCCTAGGCTACATGTATGTTAACAAAGTAGCATAAATTAAGCATACATAGCACCTATGCAAGGGTAACCATAGAGGTCTATGGGTAGATTTGGTACACTCCGCCTTTTTAGA
This sequence comes from Lumnitzera littorea, assembly GCA_024138015.1. Taxonomy (NCBI): domain Eukaryota; kingdom Viridiplantae; phylum Streptophyta; class Magnoliopsida; order Myrtales; family Combretaceae; genus Lumnitzera; species Lumnitzera littorea. The sequence goes on from JAMXBB010000008.1 coordinate 56,993,278, forward strand.
AGGGAAAAGCTTCTAGTCAGTGAAGTCGCCTTCCTCTTGCACGTGGAATTAGAGAAAATCCTCAAGCTTTAAGCTCTTGTCTGATCAAACTTTGTTTGACAAATTGGTGATGGCCTCTCAATTTCCCTCTGGTTAGATATTTGGTTCCCATTAAGATCACTTGATGCCAGCTACATTTATATCTCCGTTCTAATTATCTACTACCTCATGTTTCTTCTAACACAAGGACTTGAAGATTAGAACCACTTGCTTTTAAATGCCTATTCTCTTTGCAAGTATGGCTTTCTGTGATTCATTAGGTTGTCCATATGCTTTATCTTCCTAGTAAGCTGTTATGTGATAAGGAATGTAGTAGCAGCGGATGGTAATCTAGAATGGGTATTCATGATTCAAAAATGGATACAAAGAACAAAAAGGTTTTTTATAGTGAATACAAATTGATATAACTCACCAAGATACAAACACAATTAGGAGTTTGGGCTCTAAATAGGGTTAGATAAAATTCATGAATACTAAATATCGCTCGGAATTCAAATAAGAGTTAGATACAACTTACTAACTTGCTCAAATGAAGGGGTTTGTCACAATCTTGAGGACAAGATCAATAAGAACATGGGCTCGATTAAAGAGTTTGAACTACATTTGATAATCTGGCAATACTAGCTCTAGGCTGCCTTGTTGAGATCGATTAGTCAGCCTTTGATGCCTTCTTCTCTTCTATCTTTCTACTTTCAAGACCAAATTAATTAGCTTGTTTAGAGAGTTGAATGGCTGCAATTCAATGATATCGACAATTTCATCTTGGAGTCCACTCAGGAACTTAGTAATGGTGCGGTTCTATAGTTCGGTAATCTTACATCTCGTCATCAAGGTCTCAAACTCTTGTAAATACTCTTCAACAGTATTTCGATCTTATTTTAGGTGTTGGAAAGCATGGAGCTTCTCCTGCTTGAAGCAAGTTAGCACGAAGCGTTAATTCATCAATCTCTTCATTAGCCTCTATGTTCTAATCAGATCTTCTCTTTCAGCATTTTGCTTAGCAACTAACTTATCTTATCAAAGGCTTGTATACTCAACAAGAGATAATAAAGTTAGCTTAAGCTTTGTTTGTTCATCACACTTGTAGCACTCAAACAATTTCTTGACTCGGGGAATCTAGTTAAGGAATTTTTCAAGTCGGCTACTTCTATTGAAGGTCCGCAGTTTCAGCTTGACATTGTCAAGTCCTTAGCTAGGAGTTTGGGGTTCATTCTTTGCATTCTGAGCTGGTCGATTCATCTAGGTTCAGTCACCTCTGTTTGAGCTTTGCTCGACCACATCTTTTCTCGACCTCGATTCTCTTCTTTGAGCTCTTTGGTTCAACTTAGAGTTAACGCTCCTATAATTACCTCTTCTCAGCATTGGATGGTATTCTCTTTTTCTCAGCTCGACAACTCTTCTTGGCTGTCGTTCATTATTATCAAGCTCATTGGAACCACTTCCACTGGTGGGTGCTCGCTCCTTTCTTTCTTCCCGATCATTACGTCTGCGGCTTCTGACTAACCTAGTAAGCTTCTGAATAGAGTCGGTAAGATTCTTAATTTGATATTCCAAGTTATCAACACATCTCTTCAAGCTTCCACGAGAACTATCATCAATATTGTTGATATTATCCTCTGAAGTTCTTGTTGTACAGTAAATTTTTAGAAAAATTGAACAAACGAAACACAATTATAGTAACACAGAAGTAACCTCTACTCGGCTCTGCAGTTACTTACTACTGACAAACACGACTATTACGAACAACACACTATAGTATAGAATAATGATTGACATAGATGTACAAACCATGAATCAAATTTTGAAGAATAATAACACGTGTGTCTACTCAAAGCTCTAATATCAAGATAATAAGGAATGTGGCGGCAGCGGATGGTAATCCAGAATAGGTATTCGAGATTCAAAAATAGGTATGAAGAACAGGAAGGTTATTGATGATTAATGTGAATGGATATGATTGATCAAGAAACAAACACAATCAGGGGTGTGGGCTTGAAATAGGATTCAATATAACTCATGAATACAAAATGTTACTTGAGATTCAAATGAGAGTTAGATACGATTTACTAACTCGCTCAAGTGAAGGGGTTCGCCACAATCTCGAAGACAAGATCGATAAAAACCTGGAAATGATTAAAGAATTTGATCTACACTCGATAATCTGGCAATGTTAACTCAAGAGTTGCCTTACTCAAAAAGGGAAAGATTCCAAAACGTAGAAATATACTTTCTTATTGATTTTGTATATTGATTTATTCTTTTGATATTTATAGATGTTATTGTTTATAATAAGTTTTAAATCTTAGTGACAAAACTATAAATAATATATAAAATCTTAAACTCTAAAGAATTGGATCCATAAATAAAATAAGGAAAACATGTACAAGAATATAAAATTGTGCGTTTTATAGAGAAAGTCGGCATGCAGTCACTCAACATGTTTTGGAAAGAATAGTATCCGAATCGGATGGGATCAGCAGTTAGATGTACGAGTTTGGAAAGGAGTTCCAGAAGTCTTGCGTGGCTTCGTTGAGACACTAGAGAGGTTACTCTACAATTACCGAGTGTTAAAATTAGTAGGCACAAGTCTTAAAATTAGTAGGTACAAATCTCTTGATACTTTGTCGAGTGGTTCTTTGGTCTAGAGTACTCGGCCTTATGGTATCTCGACATGTCTCGACACCTTGGCTAACGACAGTCTTGATGCCGAATGTTTATTTTGCTTCTTCTCATCCTGTTACCTTTAGTTTGGCCTCGACAAGTATTAATAGGCCTCGGCTTCGGATAGGTTTGTCTTAGCTTGGATATAGTTGGAGACTGATTCCAATCATTATGTCTGGCCTTATCTCATTGTCTATACTCTCTTCATCAAATGAGGCAGCTTCTTCAATTAATAGCAATTGTGGCTGCTTGAGGTTACATTTGGCGCCATACAAATGCATTGATTGGGAATGCGATTGCCATCTGAATTTGCTAGCCAATTAGATTCTTGCTTATGGCCGACTATATTGCTCTTCTAAATATTATCTTACTCTAGTTTCCTACTTTTTTTTTTGGTTGGTGTTGGTGTTTACTCTTTCAATTATCTAGATTAGCTGTTCCCACAGTTTTTGTCTGTTCCTGTAATTATTTTAGTGTAGCTGTGCTATCCCTTCCTTTTAGATGGTTGTAGAGCTCTGCCTTTACTGATAATGGAATTTACTTATTACTAAAACAAAAAATTGCTTCCTCTTTTCAGATAACAACCAAAAGAATAAATTTTATTGTCGACAATGCTGAAGATAATGCTGCTGTTAGAGATATGGATGGCAACTCACATATGAGAAAGAGTGAGAAAGATTATAGCTGGTTAATGTCATCACTTCATCAAATCTACAGCAGGAGGTAAATAATATTTGATTCTGTCATTGTCGTCTCTGTTATTGCCTTCTTTCTTTTGGTTTTCCTTTCATTGATTAAGCTGATAATTGCCAGCATCAAGAAATCTACATTTATTAGTTCTTGTAGTTCTAGTTTAATTAGTCATTTGAGGTTGGTGTACTGTAATTGATGTTAGATCTTAACATAGGTGGGTATTAAATGCTCCAAGGGGCACCTTTACATTGTTGAAGCATTCATGCCCATGGAAGGATACTATGTAGTTGAATGAGAGGGTACTGGATGCTCCAAGGAGCACCTTTACATTGTTGAAGCATTCATGCATGTGGAAACATGCTATGTAGTTGAATGAGGGAGGCTTATATGCTATATGGACCTGTGTTTGTTTGCCACGGAATTCCTATCAGTACTCCATATGACTTAAATGCTACCAACACTGACTTGTTTATGGAGGCCTTTGAGAGACTTGTGGACTAGAATGTGTATAATTTCTTTGAGTACTCCACCTCACTCCTCTACTTCCCTTTATTTGTCAAGGAAACTCTGCAAATATGAAGCCAAATGTTGGGGCAGAGACTCTCTGCCTAGTTATTATAATAAAGCTGTGCCCTAAATGAAACTTAAATAGTAGGAACTCTGCATCTCAATTGTTAATCATACATATTAGTCATGGATTGGGATGGTGATCTTTTGCAAGGACCATCACAAAGTGCATTGCTCAAGAAATGTCATGAAGAATTGTAAGCTAAATAAAACTGAGATGGAGACTTTAAAACATGGCCGTGAATATATTCACTCAAGTCAAAATGATTGATAGCATAGTCCTTCAAACAGTCATTACCTATGTTATTGTTGTAATTACGATTATATGGCTAACTATTTGGATTCCTACTGCTAAAACATATTTTTCTGAGTTTTTTGGTAATGTGAGGGAAGAAATTCAATTCTATATGCTGAGGTCATTTCCTTCTTGCAATCAGTATCCTATGTTGATAGTGAGAATCGCCATAAGAAATCTCCCTAATGGTAAATTAATGAAGCTCTTACTCATCATGTAAAATTGATTTGTGTCTATTGGGATAAATTGTGTGGAAATTCTATGAAATTGATCAAGAGTTACCTTATTTGGGAGAACAGGATTTTTGAAACATTAATATAAAGGATATCCTTGAAACTTTCGAGAATGGCTAAAACTGATGTGGACCAGTAGCATGAACATTGGTTTCTCAATGGTATAGACCAATTCGATTCCCTCTTCCCCTAAAGTTGTAATATGATATAGTTGACCTTTAATAAAACACACACACACACACACACACAAAACTTATAGGACAATGTGATGTTACTCTCCTCTTTGTCAACGAATTATTTATTTACCCCAAAAAGGAAAATGTGATATAACTCTACTACACCAGGATTATCTCAGATGACAGTATGTTCATGTATATTGAATTTTTGTGAGCTTGGTTGCTAAGTTATATATGCATTTTTTCAGATGTACGTGTTCCTGTCTTGTTCATCTATTTGGTTGAATGTTTCTTTAATTTCCTTTTAATTATAATTTGTGCTCTATCTTTATTCTTCACTGTGTCTAAGCAATGTGGTCCTCATAGTAAAACACTGGTTAAATTATTCAATATTGGAGCAAATACAACATGATACCAAAATTATTCCAAATGGGCAAAAGATGAAGGTTTGAGGAGATAAATACACTCTTTAAGGAATTTAGGGGTTGAATCATGCTTTTGGGTTCTAGGATGTAATTGCCTAACTGAAATAGATATGGGTTTCATGTTGCAGTTGATCCTTTCAAATTGTGTTGAATGGTAAGGCAGTTTCTTAGTGATGCTGACGCCAACTGTTATTCAATTTCTAGATAAATCACTTTATCTATTTTTCAAAAACGCATTTGCTTTTCCATAAAATTGTTCTGTTACTTATGGTTCCTCTCTGCAAGTGGTGATCTATTCAGTGCTGTTTTCTTAACCACTCAGGTATTTGTTGAGAAGAAGTGCACTTGAGTTATTTATGATTGACCGCTCAAATTTCTTCTTTGATTTTGGGGTGAGTCTTTTTCTCTCGATTTAATGTATTATGTGGAAAAACATTGCCAAAACTATCACTGTCTATGAAGATAGAATGTTAGAGGGGTTATGAGTGGGAGTAATTATTTATTTTTTTGTGTTGGGGGGTGATTGGGATGTATATATGTATGTACTCATTTACAAATAAAATATATGATTATTGTAAGTTATATTGATTAGATTAAATATTCTAATCTATTTTATAATAAATAATTTAAACCAAATATAGTATTTTGCATCTATAAACCATCGATATGGATACCCTTACAAAAAAGTAAGTAAATAAAAAAGGTGAAAATTTTATCTTAATTTAACTTGTGACAATTGCCCTTAGGTTACCCGTTAACAATTTTTTGTAATAGTTATTTTAATAGCCCTTATGCTCAAAAATAGAGACATAAATCTGTCTGTTTTTTTTTTTTGGATAAGTAGACAAAATTTTATCCCACATTACTCCTATACTACATTACCATTGGAAAATATATAGATAGATAGATAGATAGACACAGATTCATAAATATAAACTTTTAAGCTATTGCAATGGGATAAAAAATATCATTTATTGTTGCCAACCAGGGCAGGCCGTCTAGTAATGCTTATAATTGTTAGCACTAAATTACACTATTGACATCTAGAACAAGTGTTCCTACATCTTATAGATATCATGATTAAACTTTTCCATACCTTACCCTTGATAAACTTCACATAATGTTCTACAAGAGAATCTTAAGATGAGGATGTGACATTATAGTCATTATTGTTAAAATTAAATTTTATCATTGTCATAACTGACAGTAACACACACAAAATACACAATGCTTGTACATGTTTGCTTGTTGGATGTTTTATCTCCCAAATAAATTAGTTTTGATGCATTTATAGACTTAGAGTTGGATATACAAACTGTGTCATGAAGGGAGGGAAAAGTAATTTAATACAATATCTTTTAATTGAGGTAAAGTGGAAGGAAAGAGTGGATGAATTATTTGATAATATCAAATATATCCTTTATGATCTAGAGTTGGATGCACAAACTGTGTCATGAAGGGAGGGAAAAATAATTTAATACAATATTTTTTAATTGAGGTAAAGTGGAAGGAAAAAGTGGACTAATAATTTGATAATATCAAATATATCCTCTATGATTTTCTTAGCCTTCTCAAAGTTATTGCAATTTATCACTCGAATAGGGGCTCAAGGGAAATTTCAAGAACTATATATTCAAAATTACATCTATGTGGCATCAGGGACAGCTTTTTCTTCAGAATGCTTTAATTTTTCGTCATTTCTTTTCCATTTGAGGAAATGAGGCACACTACCTTCACTTTTTCTTCCCAAAAATAGAAATGACTGCTAAGCAGTTAATGTTAATTAATCAACGGTCTTCCAATTTGACTCCAAAAATAATTGAAAGAGGGAATCCAGGCAATGCCTACACTTAATCAATTTCCTTTTCCTCCCTCCTCTTACTTTATTATTATCTTTTCAGAGTACAGAAAGCAGACGCAATGCATATCGAGCAATCGTTCAAGCACACCCTCCTCATTTGAACAATATTCATCTTGCAACACAGGTTTTGATACCTTGCAATGTTTTTTAATTAAAAGAAAGAAATATGGCTTCATTTACTTCATGTTGACAACTTTGGAGCCACATTTAATTATAAAACAAATTGGAGCCACGTTATTTATGTGCCTAATCTTATTGTAGAGACCTGAACAACTTTTGAAACGCACTCAACTTATGGAGCGTTGGGTAAGAAGAGAGGTATTGCATTGAATCAGACAATCTTGTCAAAGTTTTCATCAAATGTTTTACTTGGTTCCTGCAATAGTTTCTTTTTCTCTGTGTTCATTATCATACCATTTTCTAAATTATATACATATGAAGTTCAAGGAAGAGAATATTGGTAAAGGAATATTAATTAAAATGCAGATTAGTAACTTTGAATATTTGATGCAACTCAATACTTTGGCTGGGCGGAGTTACAATGACATCACTCAGGTAATTTCTTTTTTGAGTTTATGCTCCTGAAGTCCGTATTTCGCTTGCTAACTGCTTTTACAATTGTCTTTCTGTAGTATCCTGTCTTTCCTTGGATTCTATCTGATTACACTTCAGAAAGTCTGGATCTTTCTGATCCTTCTTCATACCGAGACCTGTCAAAGGTAAATCCTTTGAAAACTGTGAAAATCTTTTAATTATAGCTGTTGTGGTTTGATCATTAGAATTTTTTGCCTTTTCATAGCCTGTTGGTGCGCTAAATCCTGATCGACTGAAGAAGTTTCAAGAGAGATACTCAAGCTTTGATGATCCAGTTATTCCCAAATTTCATTATGGTTCACATTACTCAAGTGCTGGAACAGTATGCCCTTTTCTCTTCATTCTCTGAGATGTTAGATACCCTATGAGGCCACTAGCTTTTGTGCAAACCTGTTATAGTTACTCTTGTTTTTCGTTTCCCATCTGACAAACTTTACTCTTGTTTTTCCTTTCCCATCTGACAAACTTTCTTACCTGGACAAAATGGTCTTTTCCTCGGAGAATTTAACGATATAAGCTCACATTTTCCTGCATGGAAACCCTGAAGTTCTTTACCATTATTCTGTTTTGCATTTCTGCCATTGAGGATGGCAGCTTCTTAATGCGTGAGCTTTTTTATTTTTTTCTTTTTTCTTTTCTGAGTGAAGTAAGATTTTATATTTTCATTCAGTTGGTTGATACATGAGCTGCATTTGGCTCCAGTGACATGTTGTGGTACCTGACTTGAAAGGATGCATGGGATTGTTGCAGTTTTTTTTTCTTTTCTTTTCTCTCACTCTCTCTCGACATTGGTGCCGTTTCTAAGCCAGCTGTACAAATTCCTTGTAAATTCCACCATCCAAGAAGTCGTTGATGACATTGCATCCACATTTCTTCAAATAGAATGCCACTGTTACATCTATGCTCACTTCAATGCCACCTTGACCACAGCAGTTTACATCCTAGTTTGCTCAACAATTCAACTACAAAAATAGCATAGGAGACAAAAACCAAAAGAAAGGTCAAAGTTAAACATAGATGATAAGAACAATGGCTGATGTAGTATTTTTGACCTTTTGCATTAGCATATACAGCCATGGCAAATATGTGCTGGATTGTGTGATGTTAGTGTGCAATTAGGTTTTACCCCAGAAAAAAGTGTGCATTTAGGCATTATAAAGAGCATAAAACGGTAGCATGCCTGCCTGGGTTTCATATCTTATGAATCATGCATTTCATATTGCCTCATTGCAATATTCAAATCAACCCTCCTATGTTTGGTAGTTCACATAGCCTGATGTAGATGGTGTGAATTGTTGAGGTATGGCAGGTGCCACTTCTGGATATTCTTATGAAAGTGTTAAAGTGACACATGTTATTAAAATTCTTTCTGTGCATAAGGCGGAACACTTAGTGAGTTTTTCCCATTCTGCATGTAGATCAAGCGATTGTGTGTTGTAATCTGTATTGTTTTGTTGAATATTTTTTGGTCACATGTATTTCTGGGGATCAGTTAAGTGGTCTTTTTAGCTATCTGCCATAATGTGTGGAAGCTTGAGGAGTTGTTTTTTTCTTCCAGGTACTATATTATCTTTTACGACTTGAGCCATTTACGACACTATCAATTCAGCTGCAAGGTGGTAAATTTGATCATGCAGATAGAATGTTTTCAGACATTGCAACTACCTGGGAGGGAGTTCTTGAAGACATGAGTGATGTAAAAGAATTGGTATGCATTGGTCACCATTGTTCTGATATTTGCTTAAGACTTAATGTCTCTCGGAGTTCATAATACAAAATACTGAATAATTTAGCAATTATCTTTCTTGTCCTCTGATGTTAGATAATTGATCCCAGTGGTTGTTGGGATATGTTTCATATGGAAATTAATGGCTGATCCTGACTATCCCAGGTGCCTGAGCTCTTTTACCTGCCTGAAATTTTGACAAATGGAAATTCAATTGACTTTGGCACAACACAATTGGGAAGCAAACTCGGTATCTTTTCTGCTGAGCTATGCAGTCAAAGTATAATCTCTTCTATCTAGTATTTCATATTGAAGTTTCTTGCTGCTTTACTCTTACTCCAGACAACGTGAAGCATCCACCATGGGCTAAAAATCCAGTTGACTTCATACATAAGCATCGGATGGCACTGGAAAGTGAGCATGTATCTGCACATTTGCATGAATGGATTGATCTCATATTTGGGTATATCTCATAGATTCCATTGTGCAACTGTTGATTTTGGTTTCTGTCAATCTTCAAATGTAAGTAGTTCACTCCTATATGACACATGAAATAGGATTTTGTTGACTGAAGTGGATTCTTTCAGGTATAAGCAGCGTGGAAGGGAAGCTATCCTTGCAAACAATGTTTTCTTCTACATTACTTATGAAGGGACAGTTGATATTGATAAGATTTCTGACCCAGTAAGATAGAGTTTGCTGTTTTGTTGTGTTTTGACTTTTGTATGTATACTTACTGTTCTTTTGGTGAATGAAAAAAGGTACAACAACGTGCTACACAAGATCAGATAGCTTATTTTGGACAAACACCATCCCAGCTTCTTACTGTTCCACACTTGAAAAGGATGCCACTGTCTGATGTTATTCATTTACAGGTAATCCTAGTCTTTAGGCTGAGAACTGTTGAAGTTTGGGTCGACTTACTTACGACAACCTATGTTCCTGTGGATTATTATGTGAAAGTGTTATCAATAGTTTATTGTGGCTAGACTTTGGCCATTTTTAAAATATAGTAATATTCTAGCCATTTTTAAAATATAGTAATATTGATGTAAGATCCTGAGCCTGGCTATATCAAACTACAAATGGTTGCAAAGAAAATGAGGATAGATAAAAATAAAAGGACTCGAACACCCATATCTTCTATACAATGCAAACCAAACCTGGTAAACCACTTGATCTCCTACCACCAATCCACCAGACTATGGAGTGGCTAGTGTGGTCCCCCAAATATGGCCTATCCCGTGCTCCCTCCCTCCCTCTCTCTCTCTCTCTCTCTTTCTCGTCTTCCCTGATGCGTAGAATGGCAACTTAATGTGTCACTGGTGGGTCGGGTCTTTATATAGATGGGTCATCATTCATTAGGATCCATCATCCAGATGGGCCACAGCTCTCTGTGGCACTTGCAGCCAGGTGATTTTGGCCCTGGTGATCCATGCCATATATGTGTTGATGGTGTCATATTATAGGATCATAAACTATATGTAGTTTTGTGCCTTCTTCTCTCTCTATCTTGTCTTGTTAAGAAGGATTTTGGCTTATATAAATAGAACCCATCGTGCTCTATTTGACAAGCTGTTTGTGAGATAATAGAACTTCCTCTTTTTCATTCATTCTACTTAAGGTACATTAAAATTACAGTCATCATTATGGTAACTACTGACCTATTATCTCTCTTCCTGCAACTCCACTAAAGGTGTAACATTGATAGACTTCTATGGTCAACATCTGTCTTATACCCTAGTTTGACTATTACACACCGGCACTAACACCAAGATTCACTGAATCAAACAGAATAATTACAGCATTTTCAGACATATGAACCAATAACAGAAAGATAATATAGTTAATGCTTCTTCCTCCTGCTGTAAACTCGTGGATAAGGGGTGATAACATCACTTCCCCCTTTGAAAGCACGTGTGATCTCATGTGCGATGGATGGGTATCTCGTGTCCAGGATGGCTTTTAACTGTGTTATAATTTTTCTTTGTGAATGGCAGGCAAAGTGGGATAATTAGGAGCTTCACCATGAAACTTCTTCAAGCATGAGATGTGGAATATTGGATGGATTTTGATGCATTCTAGAAGTGTGAGCTTGTAGGCCATTGTTCCTAATTTTTGCTTCAATACGGAAAGGTCCATTAAACCTCAGTATACTTCTAAACGGCCAATGATACTTGTCTTTAGGGCTGTCGTTTGAATAGCACTAATTCCGGTGGTGGAAAATTCACTACTTTATGCTTCCCATCATATTTTGACTTCATGAGCTCCTGTGCTTGTAATAACTGCTGCTTCAACTTTCCCAGTCTTGTCATGCTCAACCAAATGCATGTTCCATGGTCTCTACCTATGCTTTTCATAGAGAATAATTTCAGATGTGGCTTTGAGTGTTGCATGGAACCCAGTGTTGTAACCTATTCAACCCAGCCATCCACACTGTCCACTTATTTGGAGTATCTCTTGTGAAACTTCATAGGTACATCACAATAGTCCTATTAACAACCTCAGTTTGACCGTTGCTTTGTGGGTGAGCCAAAGAGAAAGATAGCTTAGGGTCACTCTTATCTGGACAACTCTTTACAGAAGATAAAGGTGACATCCCTACCACTTAGTCTCTGGCAGGCCATGCAAGTGGAAAATGTGGTCAAAAGACATGGGCAACAGAAACAGCAGTGTAAGGATAGCTTAAGGGAGTAAACTGATCATGCTTTGAGAAGCAGTCCGCTGGTCCACAACTATTAGGTGAACTGATTTACCATGTGATTGAAGAAGATTTCCCTTGAAATTCATGGGAATATCTAGCTATATCTAAGAAGGAACATATAGCGGTTGAAGAAGGCCATTTGGCTGTGGCTGTTCTATCTTATTTCACTGGTAGATGAGACATGTATGTACAAATTTTGCACTTGCTTTTTAATCCCTCTCTAATTGAAATCACGAATCTATGCAAGCTCTTTTGGCATCCCATGTGTTTGGTTGTGAAAAGCACTAAGTAATTTGTGGAAAAAGTGTATGATCCCATATCTCATACACCACTAACTATCAGACTCCCTGGCGTTAATTTTATCAGCCAGCTGCTGTGACTCAAATGTGGAAGCCACTTCCTGCTTTATTTGGTCAACTAATTGAATTTGTGGTAATGATATAGCCTGCATTTCAGCAGCTTGTTGATGACACTTGGAAGGAGCGTCGGTGTTTTGTTCTACACCCTGCCTTGTAACCAATTTGGTAGTCAAATCATAATAATATATTGATTCAATGCTGCTGTTGAGAGGTGTTAATGCACTGTTCTAGGAGAAACTTATGGTTATAGTGGTCCATTTGCATCAAGAATTTTATTTCCTATGGATATGTGCTCCAATGCCCATGAACCTATGCTAGACCTATTAATTCCTTCTCATAAGCTGGTAATTTTAGGTGTCTTTGAGTGAAGGCCTGGCTGAAAAGAGCAATGGGCCGTTTGTGTTGCTAGAGAATAGCCCCCAATGCCAACATTAGAAGCATCACACTTCACTGTAAATAGCTGTGAGAAGTGGGGTAGGGTGAGAACTGGTATATGGGTCATGGCTTCTCTAAGGCTATGGAAAGCTTGGTCGGACTTGCTTGTCCATTCAAATTATTCTCCTTGAACATTTTCATCAATACTGTTGCTATGATCTCGTAATTCCTCACAAAATTTCTATCACTTCTCTTTTGCCCAAGAAATCCTTGCAATGCTTTCACTGTCCTGGTTTTGGCAAGGTGAGAATGGCCTCTATTTTGCTTTGGTTGGCTTCCATGCCTCTTTCTGATACCACACACCCTAAGTAAGGCACCTATTTGTGCAAAAGAAAATTTAGTCTTTTTTAAGTAATAATTGATTCTTTTGAAGCAGAGAAACCACCATGTGCAGGTGTTATAGATGCTCCATCCATGAGCTACTAAAAATTAAATTGTCATCGAAAAAGATTAGAATGAACTTCCTCAAAACTGCTTTAGACACTTGGTTCATTAGTTCCTGGAATGTAGGAGGATTAGTGAGGCCAAAAGGCATCACTGAGAATTCAAAGGGCTTGTGGTGCATTCTAGAGGCAATTTTCTCAATGTCTTGTGGGCATATTCTTATTTGACAATAATTGGACTCAAATCCAGTTTTGGAAAATACTTTGTTCCACAATGTTCATAATTCTTTTGTTACCAAAATTGGGAACTTATCTTTTACAATCTTCTCATTAAGGGCCCTATAATCTATGCGAAACCTCTTAAGTTTGGTTAGCTATTTTCATCGAAGTATGGGGAAGAAGTTGATTGACTCGTCTAGATGATGACCTTAGCAAACATCTCTTCACTTTGTGTCTGTATCTCATCATTTTGGCTATGGGGACATCTAATGGGTCGGACCTTGAAAGGAGCTGCACATTTGTTGTGGAAGAACTCCTTGAGGTGGTTGAAATGGCTCTTCAAACTGTGTCAAAAGCTTATAGGGGTCAACATGGGCATTTTTCTCATAAAGGAATTCAGTACAAGTTCAATGCAAAAGTCTGTCCTCCTAACTCCAGGGGTACCCTCTTACACAGCCATACTTTGAACATGCTCACTGTTAGCAACAACTTGCAGTGCCTCCTTCTCCACAGTGAGCTGCAGCTCTGGATCAAGGCTTGAGTTCACAAAGCTATGGTTACTACCTGAGTCCACTAACACAATATTGGGGCTCTCATGCACATAACCCTAAATTTTCACGGTCTAGGGCTGGTTCATCCCTACCATTGCATGTAACGTGATTTCCAATTCTCCCTTTCCCATTTTCCTTATCTTCTCCTTGCAATTTGCTTCCTCATCTAACTCTAACCAAAACAGTCTTTTACACCTATGGTCCACAATGAGAAGGCTTATCACAATTAAAGCGTCGGCTTTTCCCCCTCCTTTCTTCCATCTTGGCTCTATTCATTTTTTTTCCTTTTATTAATATTATATAAGGAGTGCATCTCCCTGCATTGCCAGCATTACCAACCTTGTTACAGGAAGGCTTCACCTTGATTGACACTCCTCGGCCCTCGCCGTTCATAGAGGGGTGCAAGCCCCATGGCTCAAGTAATATCCCTTGGCTAGGGGAGTTCAACTTCCACAGCTATTGCTCCTTTAATCCACTCAAAAATGGCTACTTGTTGCTTGGGTAAAAGGTTCATAACTTGAGCTGATAGTTGCTCAAAGTGCCTTTGGTGCTGGTGGCTGTTAGAGGGAAGGGTATCCTATGGAATTTGCAATATTAGGGGTTGGAATGAGCTAATTATGCCACAATAAATTAGAATTTTCCATGAATTGCAGTGATTTCCCCTGTGGAATACTCATTCCTCGGAGAACTTATTTTCCCAACCAATCAACATTATAGTATGAGAATGGATGGGAATGGAATGGTGGTTCTGTCCAACAAAATACATTGTTAATCTTTGATTATTGAAATTATTACCCGAAACAATTTATGTCCTTTGTATTCATAGTTTCTTTACTTATTTCATGCACCTTTTCTTTTATATTTAGCATGGTTCAGTTAGTGACCCCTATTGATGACCATTTGCAGCAGCCAATTGAACTTCCTTTACTGGTTTCCAATGAATAGCTTCTGTTATCATTTCGAACATTTTCATAATAGGTTTTCGCTATTGTGGTGATTAGTCAGATACAGTGGTAGTTGGATATGATAGTGCCCCTGGCAAAACATGACCTTGTGCGCTGGTGGCGAGCAGTTTATGTTGTAGGCTGACAGAATAAGTGTTTTTTTTAGAAGTGTTTCCTGGAAACTGGTCTAATAAAATGGTGGCTGCTGAGCGAGTAGAGGCCATTAGCTAAAATTGAGCTTGGAAGAACTATTATTCAAACAAATTTTATTTTCCCTATTGTGTGAGTGACAAGGTTATTCAACGAGCCCAAATTACATTTAGTTCAGTTGTTGATTTGATTAGACTTTGCTTCATAACTACTATATAAGTTACTCTCTTCTGGTGTAATTATTTGTTTCCTATTTTGTTACTCTGGAGAGAGAAACATTGGACATGTAACTCTGTGGACCTTGAATCTTTTGTATCGAAGACACAAAATATCTTTATTAGGTGCTTGGCACAGAATGGCTGGCAATATCTTTATTCTGGTGCCACATTGGACTTTTGACATCTTATATAGTTCATCATTCTATTGAGCACAGTGCAACTATTTATATATTTGTTTTTGGAAGATTTGATCCCCACATATTCAGATATAGCACAAGAAGAAACTGGAACTGGGATGCTGGCATTAAGGATCTCTTTGCAAAATAGATTAATGTAGTTGTTGCTGCCCCTTACTCTGCATAGCCAATGCCTTACTTTTGGTTGTTCTCTTGGAATGTTTTGGTAGAGTTATCTAGTAAAACCACCTAGGCTGGTGTAGCGCTCATAGGGCATGGTGCAGGAGGGTCTGATCCAGTTTGTTTTCTACTGATATTAAGTCTCCAACAATTATCAAGTCCCTTGCAGCTCCTAGTAATGTAGTGAAAAAGGCAAAATCTTATATTTCAGCCAATCTGTAGATTGAGAGTAAAAGCTCCATCAATAAAGAATCTTATAGAGTTTATTAGATCTTCACTCTATGCCATTCAGCTTGGCGTTCAAATAAAAGGTTTGGAGGAGATGGATAATGCAATAAAAGTAGATAGATTGTGCCAGAATGTAGATGTGAAAAAATTAACTTTCAGATTTTTTCAAGATGATGCTGATTTCAGCTGGGCCAATTTCTTAAATTACAGACAATATTTCGAAACCCGAAAGAAGTCAGGCCATATGTTGTCCATGCACCTGGACGCTGCAATCTGCCAGCATCAGCCATTCATGCATCTTCAGATTCCATTGTAATTGTTGATTCAAATGCTCCAGCAGCCCATGTCGCACTGCACAAATGGCAGCCTAATACACCTGATGGCCAAGGAACCCCGTTCCTCTTTCAACATGGGAAAGCAGCTACAAGCTCTGCTGGTGGAACATTTATGCGTATGTTCAAAGGTCAATCTGGATCAGGTTTTGATGAATGGCATTTTCCTCGAGCTCTAGCCTTTTCTGCATCTGGGATTAGGAGCTCAGCCATTGTTTCGATCACATGTGACAAGGAAATAATCACTGGTAAGCCTTTATCCATAAGTGGCTGATTATCGCATACCAAGTTTGGGAAAATTTAGGCATTTCTAAATCGATAATCTTAGACTAAATGTAATCAGTCTCGTTTTTGTAAACCATAGCAATAATATACTGCAGATAAATTAGGGAAAATTTGTTCACCATCTTACATAGAAGATATTCAATGTTTTCCAGTAGGATTTAGGTTACTTTGCTTTCGTATTCATTTTCTGCTCAGTCTCATTACAACAAGCTTCTTTTATATGCATACACCTGCTGAACACACAAAAAGATATGAATAAATTCAAAGAAAAAACCACGTACACCCAAAGGCATGTGGTTTTGTGCATTCAGTATTTGCATTCATCATACTGGTTGAAGTAGTAGAAGTTTGCTGCCCCATTTTCTTACTGTCCGTCTGTTTGTAGGTGGACACGTGGATAATAGTATCAAGGTAGTATCTTCTGACGGAGCTAAAACTCTGGAAACTGCACATGGGCATTGTGCTCCAGTCACATGCCTTGCTCTTTCTCCAGATAGCAGCTACCTGCTGACTGGTTCCCGAGATGCAACAGTTCTACTCTGGAAGATGCATCGGGCTTATGGTTCAGGCTCAAGCACCATACCAGACCCCACTGCTACAAGTGGCACACCATCATCAACTTCCGGTAGCAGTCTAGTAAATATTTTAGCTGACAAAACAAGAAGACGTCGAATAGAAGGCCCCATACATGTTCTTCGGGGTCACCATGGAGAAATATCTTGCTGCTGTATCAGCTCAGATTTAGGAATTGTAGTTTCATGTTCAAATTCATCTGATGTTTTAGTGCACTCTGTAAGGAGAGGTAGGTTAATTAGAAGACTGGCTGGAGTGGAGGCCCATGCCGTCTGCCTTTCGTCGGATGGCATTCTTTTGACCTGGAACAAATCACAGCATATGCTAAGAACATTCACTCTAAATGGAATTCCAGTAGCTAGTGCAAAGCTCCCTGCTTCCTGCAGTATCAGCTGCATGGAGATCTCTGTAGATTGTCACAATGCTTTGGTGGGATTGAATTCCTGCACTGAAAACAGTGGATTCGCTGTTGGCATGGGTGATTTCAATTCTAATGTAGAAGAGAATGATCCACAATCAGATGAAACTAATCAAATCCAGGCTGTTTCATCTCCATCAATTTGTTTCATGGATGTGCATAGTCTTAAGGTACAATGCTACTACTTTCATGCCTATGGAATTGGTTTTGGCGAGTTAATTATACTTAGTGGGCCTTTTCCTGATTATTTTCATCTTTGGCTGCTTGAATAGGGAGCATTCAAATATTAATCTTCATCTTGTAGGGGCTGAAGTTGCCCTTAACAAAAAAGGCATTTTGCTGGTTAAAAAGTTTGCCACAACCCTTGACTGTTTTTGAGCACATTAAATCAATTCACATCAGTCTTGTTCATGTATTTAATGATAAAAGTATTTTTATCAATGGTAAAGTAACTAGAGAGGTAATCTTGCAGGTGTATCATGTATTTAAGCTAGATAAAGGAAAAGATATTACAGCCGTGGCACTGAACAAGGACAACACAAATCTTTTGGTATCTACTGCAGATAGGCAGCTGATTGTCTTCACTGATCCAGCTGTATGTGCAATATTCATTTTCAATTACGTCCGAGTGCAATATCATTATGGATAATATATTAGAATTGCTGGTTAATCCTGTAGAGTAGCATATGCTCTAAGCCTCAATAGAGAATCAGTTTGTTGTGTGTATTCTGTGGTTGTGATGTATTTCTATTTGCTTTTTGGCAGTTAAGCTTGAAAGTTGTTGACCAAATGCTGAAGCTTGGGTGGGAGGGTGATGGGCTGAGCCCACTGATTAAACAATAAGTGAATGATGTCGAATTCTAGCTTATTAAGGATTGGAGAAGATATGTCCAAGATCAAATGCTGCTGGAGTAAGCACCCTTAGCAGTCCGAACAGTGAGTTACCTTCCCTGGCAGAATAGTTTGCTGGACTTGCAGTTCGTTGCTGCCAACTGTATGTACCATTTTGTCGACGAAGTTAAACACCCTACTATATACATGATAAGTCCTCGTATCTTGATAGAATCATTCCGTTACACTTTAGGGGGATTGAGTGAATTTGTTTTCATTGAGATGAGATATACAAGCTCCCTTATGTGAGCTGTTCCAATTTTTGTCGCTCAAACTTTCATTCAGGTTAGGAATATGACAAAGTATAGCATTTATTCATTCTTTAGTCCTTTGTACAAAATGTCATGTATATTCAAACTCTCACAGCCAAACCACATGTACAACTTCTAAATGCTAATGCAATTCAGGGTCATCTCGCTGTAGAGATGATCTTTCGTTTTCTCCTGCCGCTTGTAGTTTAGTTGTACCGCATAGGAAGTTACTTTCACTTGTTGAAGAAGTTGCTTAGAATTGATACTTCAATTTTCCAAGAGAAATCTGGAGATTTTGCAATGGCCAAGCTGTGAACATAAGCCGCTAGATATATACAGTCGCCATGCATTTCTTTGGAACCAATCTTGTTCATAAGCTTTACTGTAGTCTGTAGGTATCAATGTCTCCCGAGAAACAACACGAATGATTTTTACGGTTTTTCAAATCCAGCAATCACGATGCATGTCTATATATGTGTTTATGTTTTGTATATTTACACGATCGCATAGCTCATCAAATGCTGCTAGTTAAAAGGATATTCCTATATTTTAGGGTTGGTTCGCAAAGTGCTGCTAGTTTAACCTCGCCGGTTAGAACTAGTCCTATATTTTCAAATAGGGGTCGCGGCATTGCCCTGATAATTGGTGCGATCAAGGATTTAATGGAATTGGCCATAATGATAAAAAGAAAAAAAAAAAGGATTTAATAGAAAATGGGGTTGATCTTCGGTATGTTGGAGAGGTGGTTCTAGAAAGGATCTTTAAGATCATAATCATTTTACTGAAATCTCAATGGATAGAAAATTATTTAAAATAACTGATCAGGGACACTTGCTGAAAAATACTCGTTGAGTAGTTTACAGTTGGATTGGATTAATAATGGATGAATGACCACTGCCACAACAAAGACATAACTCTAGCTCCTCCCCGTCAACCACCATGGTGACCACCACCTGTTCACCGACCAAACCGATTCTTGCTACTAAAACAAGACAACCAAAATTTCTAATCATGATTATTAAAATCATTAGTATGATTTCGCAAGTTTATAATTTTATAAATTTTTCCTAATTAAAAGAAAAATACAAATTCTATAAAATGTGAGTATATGATCTTTCGATTTTATATGATTTTTTCGATTATATGAACCATCTTTACCTCTCCATACACTAGACTACCATACAAAGTGCTTAATGCCATAAATCCGTAAGACCCACTATCAGATGCTACACAAACACCAACCACCTTATAAAGTGCCCCTAAAACTATTACCACCACCTAAAGCAAACCCAAACTTAAACCTAGATCCACCATTGCCTCTATACACACTAGACTTTGATGCCTAAGTGCACAACACAATAGATCTAAGAGACATACTATTGCAGGCTACACAAAAACCAACCATCCTCTCGAATGCTTGTACTTTTTTTTGCACACATAGAGAGAGAGAGAGAGAGAGAGAGATCAAACTTCCCCCTCTCAAAAGTTTAGATTGATTTTTCTATAAATTTTGGAACTTCTTATGGTTTAGTGTAAGTGAATTTATTGAATTCAGTTGATTAAGAAGGGAAAAAAAAAGGGGAAGATTTAGCTAGACAAAAAAAGATGACAAAGCAATAAAGATAGAAGAAGAGGGTGATATAGTGATTTTAATAGTATTACAATTCTATTATTTATATTTTTTTTATCTAAGTAAACACTGTAATAGTTATTATGAATTTATTGAATTCCTTCAAATTGGAATTTTATTACAGATTCATTCCATTCGGTGAAGTGAATAAGTTATCAATTTCTTTCATATATCCTTCAATTTCAAGGAGCATTAGTGAGCCTAGATCTTGTTGGACTAAGCATAATCAATAATCAAGTTTTCATTCAACAACTATAGATGTTTGGGCAAAAAAAAAAAAAAAGGATATTGTCACTTTTTTAAGGATAAAGATCTAAACAACCTTATTTAGATGTGACTCATCAAAGTAAGATTAAACTATGAAATTATTAGATTGATGTTGTGTACAATCCAATAACATCAAGAGTTCCCATATTCTAGGATTGATAATGACAAGATTAGAGAGAAAAATAGTCAATAATGCTTTAATGATAGGTTAAAAATGTGTAATGCATTCATTTAACTCATTTTTTAATGAAAAGTAGGAGGCTCTAGGGCCAAAGAGTATTTAAATGACTAACAACATGTAAAAGTATAGGAAAAGACCCACCATCTAGACACTTATTAGTTAGTAGGCGAATAGAGAGGTAATTGATTTTGTGGTTAGAAGCCAACTTGCTACTAGTTGAATGGTAGGATGGTCTCATTCCAATGGTAGAATTCTCCAAAAACCTAAAGGCTACCATGTAGATGGTGGAGGTGAGGCTTTATGGGTTAGAATGGTATTATCTACCATATGGACATGAGAAACTTACCATCTGGACAGTACACTCGAAAGGTACAGGCTTTGAACCTACAAATTATAACATTATTGGTGTGATGATTTTAGCTTGGTTTTACTTTCTCATCTAATTTACAAATGAACTATAGGCTTCAAGAAGAATGTATATGGGCTATGAACATGTATTGGAAGGCTTCGATTATCATGAGACCTACTCCTCAAAAAATCTTTTGAGCTATCCCTTAGCTCTAGTCCTATGAGTAGATAAGTTGGTGTAAGTTTCCTATAATCATCTTAAGGCTTTTGAAGATTTATTCTCAAATCTTGAGGGCCTTCGCCTTATGGGATGTAAGGTAACAAGTTAAAAACATTAAAGGTTGCTAATACTACATAATCACTCAATAACTTAATCTTATAAGCATTATCATTGATCTTCTCTAGATCGTTTAAAGGACCATTTAGGCTACTAACTCAATACTAAACTTTGTAGTTTAGTAGGATATAGAATTACAAGAGGGCTCCTCTCTTCTTTTCTTCTCTCTTATTGTCATGATTTTATTTTGATTGCTTAGTAAATCGTTGTTGAACCTTATGTTTTATGGTGATTTTTATTAAGGAAATTCGATTTATGATTTTGCATATTGTGATCTAATTGTTTTGTTTATATTGTTTGCTTTAATTTAATATGCCGGTGATTGAGTTATTGCTAAAATCTATTGTAGAGTTCATAAGAGCATGCAATATAGCTGAGTAACACAATTAGGCAAAACTAGCTAGCTAAAACATCTAGCAGTTCAGTTTTTCCATATTAGGGCAACCTAATAGTCAGGTTCAAAAGTATCATGTAATTCTACGACACTATTTAGAGGTGATTCGGGTAAAGAGGATTTTAGGATTAGGAATTAACTAAAGACGCAAATTCGGTTAGTTTGTAATAAATATCTCTACAACCTAATATAGTAATTGAGATAAATAGATCACTCATGACTAGGTAGTAAATGGCACTAAAGATTTACAAAAGAATATGTTATATTTATTAATTTAATCACTTTGTTTAATTAATTGTTGTTTTATTTAGTTTTCCTATTATTGTTCTTACCTTTAATTACTTATTTTATGTTATCATTGCAATCTTCAATTTCCACTCTTAAATTATTCCATTAAATCTTTCATTATATAAGTTAGGTAATTGAATAATCCAAGGGTATAATTGCTAAAAAAAATTAGATACACTCCCATATATAGTTTCCTGTAGGATCAATACTTGGACTCATAGTCCGTTTTATCCATATTATAATTTAACTAGATGTACTTGTCTAAGTTACGTTGACCAAGTTTTTGGCCTTGTTGTTAAAAAGCCAATAGAATAGTTTAATTAGGAAATTAGCAAAAACCTTAGATTCTTTAATTATTTTAACGTATTTGTAATATTTCTTTTCTTAGTCATTTTTGGTATTATTCTCCCTTACATTATTACTAACTTCTAAATCTTTCCATTTTATGACTAGGAGTAGGAACAATAATTTGGTGGAATTAGATCTAGAGATCGAAAGAACAACATGATATCTTCGTAGAAGAAATAGTGAAACCATGGATCAAAGCTTACCACTTAGATTAAAGGAAGAGTTAGAGGAATAAGACATTGAGTAGGAAATTGAAATAGAAAACATGGCACTAAACAATGGTAACAATAATGATGATGCTAACAAGAGACTCATGGAGTTCCCTAAACCTATGGTGACTGGAGTTGAGTCCAACATCGTAAGGCCTGTAATTTAAACAAGTTTTTAGATTCAACCCAAAGTCATCTAGATGATCCAACAATTTGTCCACTTTAACATATTAGTTAGCGAGGACCTTAACAATCATATCTCAAATTTTGTGGAGTGTTGCAACACATTTAAGATTAATGGTGTCTCGGAATTTGTCTAAGATGATGTGGCAAGATTAAGGTTATTTCCATTCTCCCTACTAGGTAGCAGTGGCTTAACTTTTTACCTAGAGGCTCAATTATGACTTAGGAATCTTTAGTAATAAAAATTTTAAGAAAATATTTCTCGCCCATTAGGGCGACAAAAATTAGAAATAATATTTTTTCTTTTATTTAATTTGATTATGAGACTCAAGAGAGAATTAAGGAATTATTGAGGAGGTATTTGTACATAGGACTACCTTAGCGGATGCAAATTTAGACGTTTTATAATGGACTTAATTATTCCACTCGTTAGGTGATTAATGCTGTAGTTGGAGGTACTCTAAGTGTTAAAACACCAAATGAGGCTCAAAAGTTGATTGAAGGTATGGCCATGAATAATTTGTAATTGGATAATGAAAGAGCTTAGATGAAAACGTTTGGAAGATATGAAGTTAATTCTAAAACTACATTAATTGCTCATGTCGAAAATTTAAGTAAAAAGATTGACTAATTAATGAAACTCATTAATTTAGTGCAGGATAGAATTTTAAGTGAAACCAAAGATGTGAATTTTGTTGTTAACCATTTTGTGAACATTTCTTTCAACATTTTAACTTAGGTTGGAGAAATTGTCCTAACTTTTCTTTGGGAGGCCACTAGCAATAGTAAAATCTAAACAACACATCAAGGTCCCTAATCTCAAGGAATTACTAAATTGATTTATTTAGAGTTCAGATACATAATTCCAAGCCAATGAAGCTGCATTAAGAAATACAAGCCAATGAATCTGCATTAAGAAATACAAAAGCTTTGTTAAGGAATTTAGAGAACCAATTGGGGCAATTAGCAAGAACGATCACCAAAAGGTCATAAGGAAGTTTGCCTATAAATATCGAGCCAAATCCTAAATTAAGAAGTTTAGAAACGAACTGAGAAAAGAAATGTCAACCATCGAGCTAACAACGTAAAACAAAAGTGCTCCTTTGCAGGCAAACTAAGTTTAATCAATTTAATTTTTAGCTATTTTAATTTATTTCGTTTATTTCGTGTCATGCAAGAACTTAGTTCAAATATCATAGTTTTATATTAGTTTTTATCCTACTTTAAATAATTTTCATTAAATTTAGATTTTGAATTGATTTTATGCTATATTAGTTATTGAAGTCAGTCATCTAATTCGGTTGTTATTTATCTTATTTTTGTGCTTCAATTTCTACTAACATTTTATTTTCAAGTAATTTCAAAAATTGAGTTTAATGAATCAAAGTGGCATTAAATTTTCAAATTCATGAAGAGAACACAACTAAAGTCTACGCTTGTAGACTTGGAGGCCTCTTGAAAATAATTTTGAGAGGAATTCAAAAATTTAGGATGAGAGGTCAATGGCTAAGACTACACCCATGGTCCTTACCTATGGATATGCGATGGTTTTCTATTCAAACGCAAAGGGAAGGAATATGACTATATTCTACAGCCGTGATTCTTACCTGTGATCGCTTTCAAATTCAAGTATCATAGGGATTTCCCTTTCCTTCATTCTACACTTTCACTCTCTCTAAACACATTTTCCTCTCCATTCTCTCTTCATACTCGCATAAAAAACTCACAAAACTCCACAATCCAAGCATGCATACTACAAATCTAAGGCATGTACATCATCTTTATCTCCTTAACTCTCTTAGATTTATTATTAGATTGTATAAAAATTTGATTTTTACTTAGGCTTTCAAGAGAGCACTTCGTCATGCATGTGTAGAAATTTGAGTTTTTAGGAATGATTTAGAATAGATAATATAATGAAATATATTATCTATTCATTATTTACTAAAAATTGGATGAGTAACACATCTTTGTTAAGGAATGAATATGAAGATGATTTTCCATGATGAAGGAAGGTGAAAAAAAGAGTGCGAAAGTGAGAGAAAATGAAAGAATGTGAAAGAAAGTGGGGGAGAATGATGAAAACTTTATGATTGATGTTGTTCTTGCATTATTATGAGCACAAGTCATTTTGAAATCTAGAAACTTGTTGTGATTGAATTCTTGTGCAAATAGACAATTCCATAAATTCTTAAACATTGATTAAAATTGCTAATATGAAATTATATTAATATGTCCTGATTTCATGTTAACATTAGGGGATTTGTTATTAACAAATTGCATAAGGATTGGATCGTGAAACACAAGTTCTCAATTAAGCGTATATTAAATACTAATGTTCATGCCAACCGAGATAACGAAATTACAGGTCTAATTTAAGACAAAAAATTAAATTAATATCTCATTAGCCTATAATTTTATCAATCCATGCCTTATGAAACTGGTATTTCACATGAAATTTTGTTAGTTCAAGAATTTCTTATATTGAACAAAGTTTTATGGATTTGTATATTCAATGCTAATGCTTATAGAGATTATGCATAACACTAGAATTTAATTTTGAAATCAACCTTATAAATGCTTTAATCCATGATGTTAGTAAAATTAGCATTGTATTGTACAATTTTTTTTGTTAATTCAATCATTACCTTAGTTGCTTAGCATAATAAACTAGCAATGAATTAGGAATGACATATGAGTTCAATTCTTGAATTAGCCATTGTTTGAGTGCAAGAACTTATGTGCCATCCCTCAACATCTTCTCTTGACATTCCATCACTAGTAGAAATGGAAGAGATATTCTCGCTTGTCTAAGAAAGAGTTCGACTTAACTACGTACCTGAATTAGGAATCACTTACCCAACCTAGCTATGAGACCGAGTTTAGGCAGCCGATTGAGTTTAAAGATTAGGATCGGCTCTTAACCATCAACGAGCTAGTGTACAAGGGGTTAACTTAGGAGGTGCTCTACACATTCAAGTTAGGCTTTGATAATATCACATTAGGTAGGCAAAATACTGTCCATTTTAGGTATAATGGCACTAAAGTAACCATGTCATTTGATGATTTAACTGTACATATGGGTTTATATTCAACTAATTATGTGATGACTTATAAATATATGGATTTACCTTATAAACTATGTCAGGGTATATATGAGTCCTTTGTTTGGAGGGATTTGATTGGAGGAGAAGGAGGAACTTATAACCCAAGGAGTTTAAAAGCTTCTAACTTAAATGATCTTGCTTTTAGGTTGGTGCACTACATATTAGCAAGGGGTTTTACTAACAAACAACATAGCTAAGGTGGTGTTAATGAAAGGAATATTATTGTTAATCGAAGACCCCTAAATTTAGGAGTAGGATAACTTGGTTCCTTAAGAATTAAGTTACTAAGGATAGTTTAAAGTATATTTTTGTAGGTCCCTTTTATCACTTACTAGGTAAGAAACCTCCCCTACTGCCATAGTATACCTCGAATGCTAACATTAGATCCCCTTGATCCTTTAACCTATGATGCCATCAAAGCTATGAAACTCCCAGCAACATCTAAGGGTCTACCTCTTGAGCTAGTATCACAACTCAACATTATCGTCATCGTGGTAGATCGTCGTATACCACATAAAGGTCTATTATCAACTCCCTTGTTGATTGCAAGCCTTTCATATGATACACAAGGCTTTTTCCATTATATGTTATCACTAAACCTATAGATAAGTAATATAGAACAATTTACTAAAATTAACTTCTAAGAGATAAATTAATCAAGTAAATGTATGGACTTATTAAGTTTCATACCAAAAGAATATTACAAACAAATGCAGTTTATAAAGTAAACTGCATCATAAACTTCAAACTATATTATGAACAAAAATAAAGGTAAATAGTTATCTACAAAAGCTATTACAAAATCTCCTCTCCGCTCTCTAATCACTCCAACCCGTCTCTACATAAAACTCACCTCGAGTATACCTCAGCCCAAATGAATGAAGAGGTCTTCCTGTAACAAAAGAAATTTATCGAGGTGTAAGGTTACACTTAGTGAGATAAATACCCTTGTCAGAACAATCATTATGCCAAACAACGCATGCAGTGACTTAGGAACTACATACGACTTCGAATTATGCCCCCTATAGTCGGGGTATGCAAATAATTAACCGACCCAAATCAAAATCCGGGTTCTAGATCTTGGGTTTTATA
Source organism: Lumnitzera littorea (assembly GCA_024138015.1). NCBI lineage: Eukaryota > Viridiplantae > Streptophyta > Magnoliopsida > Myrtales > Combretaceae > Lumnitzera > Lumnitzera littorea. The sequence continues at coordinate 57,020,229 of JAMXBB010000008.1, forward strand.
TCATTTGCATTATAGTGCTTAAGCCAAAACAAAACTATATGTATATATATACTTTCTTTACTAAATAACAAATCATATTTTCAAAATCCTAAGTTTAGCGGTATGGTGGCCTCTGCAATTCACAAACACATGCCCTAAGCAAAAGTCACAAGACACGGACTCTTACCAACGGTTGATGTCTCCTAGCGCTTAGTAAGCCCGTCAGCTTAGAACAAAGACTCAATAAAATGATGACATAGCTAATGCTCAATTCTGCTGGAAGCCCTCCTCCTATGAGTCCCTTCTCATTTTCTGTGTGAAGCGGCAGTTGGTGTTATCCGAATGTAATTATGGAGAATGCATGATTCATTGAATTTCTTAATCATATAAGTGATTGATCTAGTTTTTCATGGTGATCGGACAATTTCATTCCATACAATCACACATATGAATTATCATAAACAATTTCCATTGTTACATGATTAACAAGTCATACAATCACAAATTCATACACATGCACTTCCCATATCCCACAAGCATCCAATTTATGTATATATAAGTTTAGGTGTATCTATTCTATAAGCAAAATCAAGTAGAGAGTCATCGGGAATTCACTCGTTCAACCATGCAGGTCAATCGAAGTAGTCTGGGGCTAAGTCATCTCTGAACACTAGGTCCCCTAGACATCACAATCATAATACTATAAGGATTTGAAATAAGATTTAGAAAACTAAGCTAAAACCCTTTATGTTATACATTTGATTAGTTTTAGTATTTTTTTCCCGATTTCTTTCTTAAAGTTTAATCGCGTATAATTTTCTCATTTTAAATCCGATTTTTATGATCTTATTATCAATCTTCATCATTTTCAAGTGTACTTTAACGTGGTGAGGTTAGATTTTTGAGATGAGGCATGCAAACTTACCCATAAGTCAAAATAGTAGCTGTCTTCATGATTTGTAGTGCTTTTAGGCTTTGTTTGGTTAGTGGGTTTTATGGTAACTTGTGAAATCCTTTAGGCTTAGGTTTAAGATCTCATTCTAGGTTCAAAATACTCCTTAAGATCATATTCATAACTTTGATTTATATTTCTAAGGCTAACAACCAATTCTTGGGTTTTAAGTAAGCTTAAGTTGTCAAATGGGCTTGTTTTTTTTATCCAAATCAAAGATGGTCACTCTTGGTCTTAAGAAGTGTCTTGTGAGCTTCTTGAGAGTCTCAAAATAACTTTCATTGTTGAGTCAAGTTGCTGGTTAGAAACTTAAGGGTGGTTCAACTTGACATTTGAAGCTCGATTTGAAAGTTTTTATTTTTGAGTTTTAGACTTGATACACTTATCGTACTTACCTTGGTTTATCTATTCACTTTGTTTACCTACTTTTATCATATTTTTAAGTGTCTTTTAGGAATGTTCCAGATTTGGTTGGTTTGAGTATGAAAGCTTCCAACTTGTTTCATCATTTCCTTAAGTAGGTATTAGATCATGAACTTAAGCTACTTATATTCAAATCTTAACTTGACTTCTTTTCCATGAGATGATTATTTGGCTCATACTTTACATGAAAATAGAGGATCTCATATTTATCATATCTCTCATACCGTAGTTCATGTCTTACAAAGTTGGTTTCCTTATAAAACTTCATGTGATAGATTTTTCATTTACCTAAGTCTAGATTTTAGTATGTTTAACTCAACAAAAGTGAGAACAACATCCAAATGACTTCTAAACCCTTATGTCTAACATGCTTTCCTTTTATTCAAGTTCTCATTTCAAGATTTTCTCAACTTAAAATCTTCCATTCTAAGTGTTAAACAAGTATTTTTATAAAACACTAACTTTATATGCTCATAATTCACTTTTCATATAAGGGTTTCACGAGTTTACTTCTTAGGGTAGTCTTAGATGTTCTTTCAACTTATGATCATACTCATATCTTCAAGAAATCATGGTCTTCTAACATGAATACTAAACTACTAACACAAGATATATTTACTTATCCTTAAAGCAAAAATACGGTGGTTGTGCACTAAGGTTCTACTTATGCTCTTTTGTCTTACTTCCTCTTTCTTGCACCCTTTTCGGAAACTTGACTTGTGGTCCTTTGAAGTGGGGTTTAAGGAGTGTTCTAAGGATCTTAAAGGAGCTTTGAATGTTGGCAAAAGCAAGACACAAGAAGAAGTTAAATGCTATGATTGTAGAAGCTTGGAAAGGTGGCAGCAAGTGAAAGATCTTATGGGGTTTTTGTGTTTCCTCTTTTGGTTGATTTCAAAGTGAGAGAAAAAGAAGTGAAAATGAAATTGAAAGTGAGAGTAATTGGAGAAAGAGTGGCCAGTTGGAAATGGAGTGGGAAATGTGTTTAATAAGTTTGATTTTGTTGTCTCATAGCATGCGCAAAAGTTAACAATTGCAACTCTTGATTATGTAAGCATTAAGGGGTGAATAGTGAAGTGTAAGATAAAATGATTGATGGATAAAAGACAAGAGCATGGCTCCCCTTTTCTTGCTTGTACAAACTGGCCATTAAGGTCTCTTTGTGGCATGGAATTGTCTTGTCTTATTTATTAAAGTTAAGCATGTGAAGTCTTTTGATAATTTGTCTATATGTAGTATAAGTTAAAGGGTGATAAGGAAAGTGTCTTATCACTAGTTTTTTATAAGTTATCAATTGACAAATGACTTCAACTCTCAATTGATAAGTTATTTAAGGTAATTAGTTGGTCTATTTATTCACATATAAAGCTTAGACATGAAGATAAGGAAATTGTCTTATAGGAAATTATTTTAGGATTTACTTCTTGAATTGTTTTGTAAATGATGATTTAATTCTTATAAAATTATTAAATTTTGTAGAGTTGAATAAAATTAATCAAATTAAATTATCGATTAATTATTTAGGGTTAAAAGTCCTTTATTGTTTTAGGGTTTAAGGCCTTAGGTAACTTTAGGGTTCACAGTTTTTCATGTTTGGGTTTCATCGATAATAGGCTTTCGAATTGGAAAAGTAAGTCCGTTTTTAATTATGAACTTGAGTTTATAGTTTAGTTGATCCTTGGAAATGTTCAAGAAGTACTCTTAGTCAAATCATGGGCCTACTAAAAATAAGGTTTACAGCTAGCTAGTGAGGCTACTTCCTCATCATCATGGCTACAATTAGACTCATCATCTTCCTTAGTGATTGGCATATTTAAGAAATTCATGAGAAAGATATTAAAGAAGCAGCGAATCTTGATGCATAAGGTAGATCACACTACAGTGGGATAGGATGTGATCATTACCCATTTAAGGATTCAACCACCACCTTCATCACCCATACTTGAGCCTAACTTAGTTGAGGAGTTAGTTGGAGATGAAATTGAAGAGGATGAGAAAGAAGAAGAAGATAAATAGTGATCATTCCTTTTTTATATATATATTTTTAAAAAGACTCGATTTGCTTTTTTTCCATTTTGGATTACTATACTATTAACTAACTTTTTATTGCCATTTTCTTTAATTACTTTATCTTTTGATGATTTATAAGTTTACAGGAGACTCGACTTGGATACTTGAATTAGCAGCAGTAGTTTTATTCAGTTATCTTGTTTAGTTTAACTTCTTCTTTTCAATTTTTTAGTTAGTTTATTTTTTATGCAAAGAAAACCATGCACTAAAACAGTTCGATGGAATTCAAATTCCAAATTTCAATTTTTCTTAAGGATCGATGCTAAAACCATAGAAGTCTCAGTTTTTTTTTTCTTTTATTATTATTATCTCAGTTTTTTTTCTTTTATTTTTTCTTTCGACTTGAAGTCTTATTATGTACATTGGGTATAATCTACAACTTAAGTATGGGAGAAAGGATAGATTATGTATGTTAACATATTTAGATACTCATTTAAGCTTTTGAAACTTTTTCTTTAAAATCTTAGGAATTTACAGCTTGAATATATATTAAGCAAGCACAATTTTTTTTTGGACTTACCCAAATTTTTTAAGAATTTAGGATACTTTGCTGAATTTAAATGATTAAATCTTTATGATTTAGAGTTTCCTATTACTTAAGCTTAAACTTAGACTTAGGATTAGGATAGATATGAATGGGTTAAAGACTAATTATTTTAATCTTTAAGCTTGATTTTAGATGATAGTTATCTATCTTTCTTTTTCAAAAATTTTAGATTGGATGAACAAAGGAACAAAGGAGATTTGTTTTTTGAAAGTTGCTTAAAAAATCAAAGTAATTGATGGAACTAATTGATTAATTTAAGAAAATAATTGCTAAAGATTGGTAAAAATTGATATTAGTCTCTTAGAAGAGCAATACTTTTTCTCACTGCCAATTGCAAAAAGGAAAAGAAATTTAATCAAAGTTGTTAAGGATTGGTCTTGGTTCCTTAGAAGAGCAAGGTGTCTTCTTACTGCCATAGTAATTAAACAAGCTAAATTAGTAAAGACCGGCCTTAGTCCGTCAGAAGAGTAAGTTGCTTTCCCATCACTAATCAAGCTTAATTAAAGAAAAACAAACTTAAAAAGCTTTCTAATGAAAATTGACAGAAATGGAGGGATAATTAAATGATGAATTGATATAATATGCATTTAATCTAGTTTTTCAAGTTAAAAATAATTAGAGAAGATTTCTCCCCTCTTAAGTTAAAGTGAGAAAATCTCCATAATTTTTTTTTTGAACTGATTTATACTTGTTTTAATCTTTAATTTAGTTTCTACTTAACCAATGTGACTAACTCTGAGTCCTTTGAATTGATCATTGAAATTCAATAGTTGTTAAGTTATTATTATATAAATATTCTAAAGGTATTATGAAGTATAGAGAAAGGGAAATTCGAAAAAATTTTTGCTAAGCTATTCAAAATTTGAGAGTGTACTTTTTTAAGAATTAGGTATAATCAACTTGTCCTTAAGATATGCTTACTTTCACTCTTATTGTTTTACTTAAGGATAAGTAAAAGATTAAGTTTGGAGGTATTTGATAACATGAATTTGACATACATTTCTTATGGTTAATTTATGCCATTTTAGATATTATTTTGTATTATTTTTTAGCTTAATTTGTTTAATTACTGCTTTTGAGGACTTTGATAGCAATTTATCGAGTTTTAAAGGTTTTTATCAAAGATTCAAGCTTAATTAAAGCAAAAGCATCGATGAGGAATGAAGCAAAGAGATCTTGAGTGAGAATTAAACTCTAGAAAAAAAAATCATGGCTAAAGACCGCTGTTATGGTTCCTATTTGTGCTTCTCTAGTCATTTAACTCTAATGAAAATTTCAAGATTTCAACACAAAGAACAAGTACACACTTAAGCTTCACAACCCTGTATCTCAATCGTAGACTTACAATGATTTTCAAATCTTTTATTTTTGTTAGGTTTTCTTTTAATTTGAGGTCCACTTCTTATAAAAAGATACTTAGACCTAGGGTTACACAGAGAGCCTCTTGAGCATAAGTTAGTATGATATAGAATTACAAGGGGGCTCCTCTCTTATTGTCATGTTTTTATTTTGATTGCTTAGTAAATCGTTGTTAAACCCTATGTTCTAAGGTGATTTTTATTAATGAAATTTGATATATGACATTGCATATTATGATTTAATTGTATTGTTTATATTGTCTGTATTAATTAAATATATCGGTAATTGAGTTATTACTAGAGTCTATTGTAGAGTTCACGAGAGCATGCAATGTGACTGGTTGACATAATTAGGCAAAATTAGCTAGCTAAAACATTCATTAGTTTGGTTTTTCTAGATTACAACAACCTAATGGTGGGATTCAAAAGTGTCATGTGATCTTGCGATGCTTTATTCATAAGCGATTTGAGTAAAAAGGATTTCAAGATTAAGAATTAGTTGGAGATGTAAGTTTGGTTGGTTTATAATAAGAATCTCTATGGTCCAATATAGCAATTGGGATTAAATAGATCACTCAGGACTAAATAGTAAACAATACTAAAGATTTACTAGGAAATATGTTATATTTTTATTAATTTAATTGCTTCATTTAATTAACTGTTGTTTTTATTTAAGTATTCGTAGTTGGTTATTTTATTTAGTCTTCCTATTATTGTTCTTATCTTTAATTACTTATTTTATGTTATCATTGCAATCTTCAATTTCCACTCTTAAATTATTCTATCAAAACTTTTATCTTATAAGTTAGGTAATTGAATAATTTAATGGTATAACTGCTAAAACTAATTAGATATACTCCCATATATGATTCCCTAGGGGATTGACACTTAGACTCATAATCTACTTTATCTATACTATAACTTAACTAGGTATACCTGCCTAAGCCACACCGACCAAGTTTTTGGCACTATTGTTAGGAAACCAATAGAGTAGTCTAATTAGGAAATTTGCAAAAACCCTATATTCTCTTATTATTTTATCATATTCATAATATTTCTTTTCTTAGTTATTTTTGGTATTATTCTCCCTTATATTATTACTAATTTTTAAATCTTTCTAGTTTATGACCAGGAGTAGCAATAATCATTTAGTGGAGTTTAATCCAAAGATCAAAAGAACAATATAATATATTGATAGAAGAAATCATGAAATCTTAGATCATGGCTTGTTGCTCGGATTAAAGGAAGAGTAAGAACATTCAGACAGTAAGTAGGAAATTGAAATCGACAACATGGCACGGAACAACAGTAACAACAATGATGACTCCAATAAGATACTCATAGAGTTCGCCAAACCCATGGTAATTGAAGTTGAGTTTAACATCGCAAGGCTTGTAATTCAAACAAATTTTGATATTCAACCCAATGCCAACCAAATGGTCTAACAATTTATCCATTTTGACGGATTAGTTGACAAGGGCCTTAACAATCATATCTCAAATTTTCTAGAGATCTACGATATGTTCAAGATCAATGGTATCTTAGAAATGTGGTAATATTGAGGTTATTCAATTCTCTTTGTAAGGTAAGGCTAAGCTGTAGCTTAATTTTTAACCCTATGACTTGGGAATCCTTGGTAGAAAAATTTCTAGGAAAATATTTTCCCTTGCTAAGATAATGAAAATTAGAAAATAATATTTCTACTTTTGTTCAATTCAATGATGACACTCTCTATGACATTTGGGAAAGATTTAAGGAACTATTGAGCTGTGTCTACACCATGGACTACCTCAATAGATGCAAATTCAAACGTTCTATAGTGGACCTAATTATTCCATATGTTAGATAATTAATGTCATAATTGGAGGCACTCTAAGTACTAAGACATCGGATGAGGCCCAAAAGCTTATTCAACACATGACAATGAATAATTCGCAGTAGGATAATGCAAGAGTTGAGGTAAAAATGTTTGGATAATATGAAGTTGATTCTATAATTGCATTAATTGTTCAGAATGAAAATTTAAGTAAAAAGATTGATGAATTAATAAAACCCGTTAATTTAGTGCATGATTAAATTTTAACTAAACTGAAGATGTAAATTTTGTTGCTAACTGCTTTGTGAATTATTTTAGTAACACTTATAACCTAGGTTAGAGAAACCATCCCAACTTCTCTTGGGGAGGCCAACAGCAGCAGCAAAACCGAAATGTGTAACAACACAATAAGGCTCCTAATGTCAAAGAATTGCTTAATTGATTTATCCAAAGTTTAGATGCACAATTCCAAGCCAATAAAGCTACATTAAGAAACACAAAAACTTCACTAAGGAATTTAGAGAACCAATTGAGATAATTGGTGATAACAATCATCGAAAGGCTATAAGGAAGTTTATAATATCTTTGAAATGCTAGGCAATGAAACTCTAATTATCGAGCGATCTTTTCATGTAATGGTTAAGAGCATATCAAAACTCTAAAGATAAACGTGCTTAAGCTAGGTTAATCTTAGAATGGGTGATCTTTTGGAAAACTGCTATACTAGGGGACAAAACTATGCGGCATTCCATGCAAAAGTGAACAATACCTCGATGGGAGGAGTTCTGATCGGGTTGTTACAAAGTTTACATGAAAAAATCAAGCTAAATCCTAAACCAACGGGTTCAGGAACAAATTAAGGAAAGAAATGTCAACTGTCAAGCTAATGACGTAAAATAAAAGTGCTTCTTGGGAGTCAACCCAAGTTTGATTATTTTAATTTTCAATTATTTTAGTTTATTTCATTTACTTTGTGTCATGCAACAAGTTAGTTCAAGTATCACAAATTCATATTAGTTTTTATCCTACTTTAAATAATTTTCATTAAATTCAGTTTTTGAAATGAGTTTAGGCAATATTAATTATTTAAGTCATCTTCCAACTCGATTATTATTTATCTTACTTTTGTTGTACAATTTGTGGTAACTTTTAGTTTTTCAAATAATTTCAAAAACCAAGTCCAAAGAATCAAAGTGGCATTGAATTTTCAAATTTACGAGGAGAACACTGCTAAAGTCCATGCTCGTGGACTTGGATCGTGATCCTCTGAAAATAATTTAGAGAGGAATTTGAAATTTTAGGATGAGAGGTCTATGGTAAGGACCATGCTTGTAGTCCTTACCTATGGACATGCCATGGTTTTCTATTTAGTCACAAAGGGAAGGAACACAACCACACTCCACGGCCATGATCCTTACCTGCAGTGGCCGTGGTATATAACTGTAATCCTTGCTCATGGTTGCTTTAGAATTCAAATATCATAGGTATTTCCTCTCCTTCTTCATTTTGCACTTACTCTCTCTCTTTAAAACACATTTTCCCTCTCCATTGTCTCTCTTGAGCTTTGAATAAATTGTGTGTAGTGGATGGTTAGAATTTTATGTAATGGTGTGATCAAAAAAACTGTTGTCCATAAGAGCTTTTCATGATATATGTTTTGCTTGGCGACAAGGACAAGCAAAAGCTTAGTGTAGGTGAGTTTGATAAGTGCTTAACTATGTATATATTAGTGAGTTTCCATAGTACTTTTGATAATTCTATGTGTTTTTCTATAGATTTTGATACTCATTCTTTTTCAGTAAGGATGGATTTTAGTACTTAATTTGGTTTATATTTTGATTTTAGGTTTTAGAAGGATAGTTTAAAGTAAAACAAGCGTATACAAACAGGTTTTCCTTGATTTGGAGTTGAAATGAAGAAGTAGGAGTTAATTAGAGAGATAAATAGGACCAACATAGTCATATTTAGGTTTTGAAGATTTGAAGGTAGAAAAATGCACGAGAATTACATGATTGTATTGGGGGATATGTACCTCTTGTAAGCTAATTCTTTTAACAACATAGTTATCTTCAATTAAAGTATGTTGAAGAACACAATAAAGTCAACACCACTATGTTGACCTTGTATAGAGCACTATTCTAGAATATTTTTAGGATTCATTTCAATTTTTGAGCGTTTGCATTGATATGATCAACATGAGCTTGAACATGGCCATGTTAGAGACCATGTTGACAGCAATTTCTCCTCATCACAAAAGGATGAAGGCCAAACACATAGGAATAGATTTTAACCTTCTTAGACACTTTGTACATGAACACAAGGCACTTTTTAGGGCTTCTGTAGATCATACTGAAGAGTACAAAATTGAAGATTAGAGAATTAAAAGAGTTTGGTAAAACTTAATTAGTTTATCACCTAGATAAATGAACCCTAAGAAGAGTGTAGGATCTATTCTTTCTTTTCTTTATTCTATTGATGATTCTTTATTTCATTATGATCTAATTATGAGTTCTTTTATTTGCTTTGAATTAATATTGTTGATGTATTGATTCAATTATTTGATTTCATGCTTAGAGATTGAGAAATCCTAAACTTAACTATATCTAGCATAATTGGAAGTGTTGAATACAATTCTAGAGTTAGGACAACATGAACTGTTTTGATTAGGGTCAAACTTAATAGTGGAATTCAAGAAACGATATTGTGATTCTAAGGATTTTGATCAGGAAGATATTTCAATTAATCAACTTAGGATTATAAGTTAATAATTTTGAGAATGATATTAATTCAATTTATGAATTTTTACAATTGAATCAAATAATGAATAAAGTTGACATCTTTGTCCTAATCACATAGGTTTTCTTAAGGGGATTTAATATCTAGGTACTGCATTAGATTTTTCACTCTTAATTATCATTGATTATTGTTTATTTTGCAATTTAGTTATTTAATTTTGTTTAATGAGTTTCCTATAGATTTAGCATTTCTTGAATTCATTTTTTTAATTGAATTTGTTTTTATATGATAAAGAAATGGTAAAATACTAGTAATTGTAGTCCTTATGGATTTGACTTGGTCTAACCAAAATTATTACCATAGAAACGACCTAGTGTATTTGCTCGTAAAATACACTTTTTGTAAAAAATAAAAAATAAAAAATAAACTAAAGTTGGGTTGCCTTCCATCAATGAGCACTATGGAGTCTTTTTTGATAAAATCATACTCAAATCAACCTAACGGCATGATGGTGTTGGTAAGATTAAGTACAACCTATAGCTTCTCTTTAGCTCTTAGCCTCCTTATAAACCATGCACTTCTCAACTGCTTTATGAACATCTCTTATGATCCTGTATTAATAAAAGTACTCCTTTAATAATTATATAGCTTTCTTTTCCCTAAAATATCCTTATAATCCTTTTACATAAACCTATTCAACCAATAATTCCCTAAAAAACCTTCCAAGAATACAAAGTTAGCCCTCTTTAAACAAAAATCCAACTACTAAATAATAGTCATTCATAGCCATTCCTCCCTTCCAAGTAGCAATAATAGACACAAAGTGTGCATCACTAGAATAATGCTCAATAATTGTGTCAAAGCCTAAGTGGTAAGTTTGCATTGTTTCAATAAGTACATATCTTCATGAAAGAGTATTGGCCACTACAATGGAATTCCCTTGCTTATACTTAATAACATAAAAAAATGTCTCTAGAAATTCAACTACTTAGCATGGCATTTAGTCAACTCATTTTATCCTCTCATGTATATCAAGGACTTATGAATGATGTATATCATAAAATCTTAGTCAAAAGTTAGTGTTGTTATATGATATGCCTCACTAATGCATACCTTTCCTTATCATATACTAGAAAATTAAGTGCAATGTCACGAAACTTCTCATGAAAATAGTTAACTAGTTTTTCTTCATGCATCAATACCATCCAATTCTTACACTTGAAGTATCACATTTTAGCTCAAAGGCTTTGTTAAGGTTTGGCAAAGGTAACATAAGAGCTATAGTAAGCTTATGCTTGGACAATCAAAACTCTTTTTTGCAATCTCTCTCTAACTAAATTTAGTCCCTTCTTTGCCAACTTGATTAAGAGAGACATGATGGTGTTAAAATTCTTTACAAGTCTCCTATAAATAGATACTAACCCATGAAAACTCCTCATCTTGTTAGTGTTTCTAGGCATATATCTCTTCATGTAGCTCGAGTCTTCTCTTAATCAACTCTAAGTCCATTTGTTGAAACAATGAACTGTAGAAAAAACCATTTTTGGCTGAAGAAAAAAAACACATTTTTTAAAGATTCCTAAGCAACTTTTCTTATCTTAACACCATAATACAACCTACAAATGCTCCACATGGTATGAGAATTTTATTAAAGTATATAACAACAAACTTACCAATGAATTCCTATGAAACATGGTTCATCGACCTTATGAGTGTTCTTAGCATGTTGGTCAACCTAAATGGCATGACCACCTACTCTTATATGCCATGTTTGGTTTTTTAAAGGTATCTTCCATTCATTAGTAGCCTTCTTGTTAAGCAACTAACATTTACCTAATGATAATTCAATTGTACGCATAAGAACCATATCTCATTATATCTTATCAATACGTTGATCACCAAGAGTAATATGAACTCTCATCTATTGAGTAACATGAACTAAGTGCTAGTAGGGATTGGGCTTTGTGCGTTGGGTAAGCCTGCAAAATAGAACACTATGAGGGGATACCAGGGTATTGTTTAGCGTAGCCACATTGATGCTTCAACAAGGTGTCTTGGAGAATAGTGAATGCTAAAGAGTAAAAGAGGCTTATGTGTGTAAAGTGTCAAGTAGTTTACCGTTAGATGATGGTCTAGTATTTATAATGGAGTGGCACTAGTAGTCGATGATAAGGATCGAATCTCTCTGTATATCTATCTGTCTCTATCTATACAACAGTTGCTATTTATAACAAGTCCTAAACCCTAATGGTAAAACTGTAAATAATGTATAAGACCTTAAACCCTAAAGAATTAGGCCCACAAATAAAATAAGGGAAAACATATACAAGAATACAAAACTATGCGTTTTATAAAAGTCGACATGCAGTCACTCGGCATATCCTAGGAGTAGTAGTATCCGAATTGGACAGGGTGGGCAATTTGATGTATGGGTTTGGGTAGGAGTCCTTAAACTCTCGCATGGCTTGGCCAAGACACCAGATAGGTCAGCCTACATTTGCCGAGTTCTAGATTCAATCGGCATGAGTCTCTTAGTGTCATGCTGAGTGGTTATTTGATCTCGCGTACTCAGCCCTGTTGTTTCTTGACACCTCGATTGATGACAGAGTTGATGCCGAGTGTTTATTTTCCTTCGCTTCGTCCTTCTGACTGTAACTCGGCCTTGGCAAGCATTGATAGGCCTTGGCTTGGATATGGTCGGAGGTTGATTCTCATCAGTTAAAGGGCAGCTACTAAACGGAATCCTCTCCCACAAGGATGGAGGAGTGAGCTTGTGGTGTCTAACGTGTCCTACATATACTGGAGGCAGTTATTAACTCGGTCTCTTATTCTTATCTAATATCTTTGAGTCATTGAAGAGCCCCTTGAGGCTAGTCAAGGGGACTTGTCAAGGGGAGGTGGTTATTGACTTAGTCTCTATATGATGAGGCATGTTAAATCTAGATAGGCCTGAAGGGTTCATGTTTAAAGAGCCCTATCAATAGTTAGAAAGCCTAATTTCTTCACCATAGTTTTAATGGCTATATTCATCAACTTTTACCATCTCTTATTAAAGCATAAATACTATCTTTTATGGTAGAGTCGATGTGAAAGAAACTTTCATATTCTTCATTTTCAACCACATGCTCAACCTAAACCATGCGCTGCATAACCATAGTCATCAATCTCCCTTCATCTCCTTTATTTCCAACCTCTTCTCTGTTGGAGGCATCAAGTGTGGCTCAGATGTCATTAGGTTACTCCTTTTCTTCTTCCTCTCCTTTACCTTCCTCTTCATTCACCATCTCTAAGGTTAATCATGTAGATATATGGCAAAAAATAAAACACTTGTGGTTGATGACATACTCTTAGCCACTATTGCATGACTACTCCTCCCAATCACTTTTGGTTCTACCTTACACAAGTAAGATGTCATAGGAGCCTTTCCTTGATCATTTTCCCTCCTTTAATACCTCCATATATCTCTTTAGTCTCCATCTTTGATGCCACTATTTTCACTCATCTTATCACCTCCTCCTTTAAAGAGATTTAGACTAGCCAATTTATTAATAGCTATGGATGTCTTGAAAAGGTTCCCTATTATTTCCTCTTTACTTTGAGCACCAATTGATTAACATGATCAATAGTTCTAAAAGTTTGCACCTGAACAACACTTCCAATCTTATTTTAACCCCATTGTAAATTGTGCTATTGTTTGCTCTTTTGGCTCTTCCACGTCGTACTTAATCATCAACATGTCAAAATGTGTTATGTTGTAATGCTTAAGGTCCTATGCCTTAATTTTGTAACTGATGAAGCATTTCTTACTAATAGTGGAAAAGGAATGCACCTCTTATGCAACACCCCTTTCATCTTTTGCTATGTCATAGTTTTTCATTTTCCTTCACTTGATCCTTATATAATGAGGTTCATATACCATTAGGTTATATAACCATGAATTCAATTGTTAACTGCGCTTTAATTGCATCATACTTATAACATTGGGACACCTTCTCTACTTTATGCTCCTAATTGTAAGGAATAATTCTATGAGCTACTCCTTCTAATCATTCCCTTCATCACTCTCTCCTAAGCAATAATTCTTTAATTACTAGTTGTTATCCTTAGCTTTACCTAACTATCTTTTGTGTAATTTGAATCCTAACCCCACCTCCATCATGTATCATTACTTTAAAATCTCCAAGAGTGGACATAAGGCCTTGCACCATTTTAGTAAGAGTTTGAAGTCGTTGCATAACATTATTAGGCTTGGATATGTTACCAACATCCTTTTTGCTATTGATATGTTTACCTTTTCCAATACTTATCTCTCATTCATACATACTCTCACTCAATGTCCTCACATTTTACAATCAATTTTTAACTTAAAACTCTCCTAAGATTCCATTGATTATTTGGTGAACTTAAAGACCCCCAACTTACTCTATGGAAACTAAGTATAGCTTAACCCTCCAATCAATCACAACACGCTACAATACTCTTACTGTGATGAAACAACACACTTAAACATGAGGATACAAAAATCACAATATATGCAACACCTCTACATGCCACCTACTAAGTGTCTAAGCTCACATAAACCTCCATTAATCAAGCCTAAACTTTGATAACAAAATATGATGTACATAGTTTAGGTTAGATTAAGCATAACCAATAGTTGTGTTCCCTATCAATAAAATTAATATTTTTGTGTTTTTAGAAAATTAGTTATGAACAACCTTCTTTGGATATAACTGACCATAGCAAGATTGGACAATATAATTATTGGATTGATATTATGCATACTGTCAAAACACCGTGTGTTTGTCACAATTTAGAATTTGTAATAATAAGATTAAATATTTAAATACTCAATAATGGTCTTCAAATAGGTTAAAAGTGTTAAATACATTTATCTAGCCCTTTTCATTTTGAGTTTGGATAAGTTGAGGTAGAAAAAGCCATTAAGCACAATTGAAAGCATGCAAAAGGAGAATTGTAAGAAAACACCTACCACCTTAGTGGTTATTAGTTACCAGCCAAATGGTAAGGGTAATCATTCTGTGGTCAAAAGCCAATTGCTATAAGCTGAACAATATAATGATTCCATCAAATATTAGACCTTATGTCTAGACACTTAAGGTGTATCACCTAGATGATGAAGTGACCTTTTGGGGTTTGAATGATATTACTTACCATCAGATGGGAGAGAATTACTATTTAGTAGCAAATTTGAGAACTGTAGGCCTTAAACTTGCAAAAATGCTAGATTGCTAGTTTGATGACTTCAATTTAGTTTCACCTCTCTTCTAATTTGTAAATGGCTAGTAAGCTTCTTAAGGAACATGATCGTAAGTATGTCTTAAAAGGCTTCCACTAACCTAAAACCTAGTCCTTAGAGAGTCCTTTAAAACAAAGTGTTCAACCCCTTAGCTCTTACTCTTGTGATTAGACCAGTTGGCAAGAGATTCCTATCAAACACTTCATCCTACAGTTAATTCTTTCCAAAATTTTGATTATTTGTTTTGAGGCACTTTAATTAAATAATTAGTTCTAATTCTAAATTAAGATTATCGATTCCAATTAGCTTAATGAGACCTTGACTTCTAGCCATTTAAGATTCAATTCAAATACTCTTATTATTGTATGATGCTTAAAGTTATTATAAGATAGTGGTGGCATAACTAGTTTAATAAACCACCTAACCTAGACAAGAGACATAATTTAGAACCAACTATAAACCAACACATGTGATCATATCTCTTCGTTTTAGTTTTGCTAATCAATTCATATGTGCTTGCATCATCATGAATTCAATGATTTTGCTTGATTCATCAAAATAACTTAAACTCAATTAGATCTTACCACGACTATGGGCTTTCGAGTCATTCATAAATAACCAAGCAACCAAGAATATATGCTCTCTATATTAGAGATGCATAGTCTTTTCTTAATTTGTCACTACCTCTCTCAAGCATCCAATTCATACTAAATGATTGGCTTGATAACAACTTATAAAGTTGTCATGTTTATTTGAATCAAAACATGACAATTTAGCATAGAGCATTAACAATATTAGATAAAAAAGATTTATCATGTTGATTCTTTAGGAAAGTAATCAATGACACATAAATGAGGTAATCCCTAAATTTTGTATCATGTCCTATAATCTATTTATTGAGAATTTCTTGAGATCAATTGCTAGCTGGCGACTTAGTACTAAGTCTTCGGTCATTTTGCATATTTTGCTAGCAACACTAATTTTTTTTAGCACTTATATAAAAATAATAAAAATTATTATTTATTTATTTATTTTTATAATTTTTGTAATAATGCCATTTATTATGATTTTATGAGAAAATTAACATATTATTTTAAATTTAAAATTAAATTGCCAACTTGTGACTTGTGTCTAGTATATGGTAATCAATTTACTAATGGACCTGATTCGTCGTTACAATTATGCAAGATAAAAAAGGGGAAAAGGAAAAAAAAAACTGTTAAAAAAATTTACAAAAATGTGGCATTTGGGAAAATAATCCCAGAAATACTGAACTTGAAATCCCCTCTTAAAGAGGCGATTTCAATACTAATTATTTCAATATACCTACATTTTATATTTTTGTCTACCCCTCCATTTTAAATTTAGTTGAGCCTATATGTGATTGCAATTAAAAATTGCATTATCTTAAATTTAGTGGAGCTCATGCACGATTTTAGTTGAAAATGTATTCGAAAGATGATGTTCAATAGACAATTTTTTTTTAGTCAATTAGTCAAATTATATCTAGTCATTTATTTGCGAGATGTATGGTTTTATCTAATTTCGGTACTATACAGATACACGTTTTGAATCGATCTAAAAAATTGTTAATAACTTTAAATTATGAAGAAATGAAATCATTTAATGAAATGTAAGTAAACTATCGAAATAGCTAAATAGTGTTTGGAAAATAAAGAAAGTAAATCAGAAGTAAAATATACAAAGCTAGTTGTTGTCATTGAGGCAATGGCCGAACATCTTGAGGTTTTACATTGTCTTATGGCTAAACCATCTGAACTGCATCTAGTTGTATGATCCATCTACCGTTTTAGCTGTAAGTACCCGAGAACGATCCATGCATGGGGACTAGAGAATGGTACATCTGCGTGACTTCCTTGCCCATGTTATACTAAGGATCTCTAATCAGCCTCCTCAATGGTATAGGAGGCTATGAAACTGACTAGTGGAGGTCTCTCCGACAACAGGGGTATGACACATAGAATCGTTGGAGGCCTCTCTAAGGAATGGCCTACGAAACTCAAATCTAAGTGATCTAGGAGATGCTGGCGATGAGAAGTGTGGAGGAGAAGTCTAGTTATGAATCTCTACATTAAGCTGTCTACATCCTCTGCCCCTAACTTGACGATAACCATGTACCCTACGACCCCCGCCATTTTGTGACTTATCTGGTGAGGAGTAGTCTTTGTCAACATCCAGACTGGATGGAGCTAAGTCACCTAGGTGAACCCTAATAATCCTTTAAATGAGGTCATCTACTTGATGCTACTCAAATAATATGTCCTCGTATGACATGTGTGATACTCTATGTATGAAATTTGCATACATTCCAATCGCAAAAGTTTGAGTTGCATATAAATGGGAAAATGAAAGTATAAATGAAAAAGCAATTGTACATACCATATACATCTAGGAAGCCCAAACCGATTAATATATCTACGGGTAACTTACTAGTTTTAAGGGACGTAGTCAAGATGTACACCAAGTGGTAGTCAAACCTGAGCTATTCAGTTTTGGCGATCCTCTCATTATGCTATCCAAGCTACATGGTAGGTCACCCAACTTATCTCCGTCTTACCCCTCAAATCCATATCATGCAGGGCACGTCCCGTATCAAGGTAGGTTGGGATCTCCCATATCTTACCAAACTGTTGAGTTATACGATTGGGATAGTGCATCTTTACAATATGGAAGCATACAAGTGGTATACGAGCTAGCCATACATTACTCCCATACCAACAATAAGCTGGCAATCTAGCAATATCATCCTGGTCATATAGAATCCAAACAACTTAAATTGATGATCAACAATGAGGATGAAAAAAGTAACAGTTATTAAATGAATAAGAATGGTTTCGGTAAATACACACTTGCTCTGGACGCTGGTGATCAAATGCATTTCTATATTGTCCAACCATGTGCATAGGCAACTTAGTCACATTGAAGTCTACCCCCCATCGACTCATAAGTGGTCAACCATTAATAGTTGTAGTAATTTGGCGATGCAAGGGGGCGATGAGTGGGAAATGCTGCCATGCCCACACTTGCAGAATCTTCAATAGACCACTAATGTCTCTTGTATCAGCCTTAGAAGCTAAGCACAACTGGCGGTACAATTATGCCTAGTTTTCAATTTCAATTATCAATAAATACTTCTTAAATACACTGCCATATATATGATTTTTACTTGTTGTTACTGTTGTTCTATGCCATGTTTTTTACTATTGTAATTAGATATTCGATGGAACACACTCTCTAATGGACAAATTCCAAATAGGCGGTATCATATCTCGACCTACCTAGTAGAAGTTCTCACTCTAGTAACTACATCGCCATTGGCTAGCAGGCTTTTTAGCAAAAATATATCTTGTAGCATCATCGTTATCTTGCTAGTATGGAAGTAAAACATATGTGTCTCCTCCTTCTATCGCTCAACTAGGGCAGTAATCAAGTTTCAATCTAACTATATGAAGGGAACTTAACTACACTAATGAAGCTTGACTACTCTAAATATGGGATCATACGTAAATCTATCGAGATCTCCTAACCATCCTGATGCCTAAATATCGCCTCGTGTCTACGGTACTTAAGCTAATAGTTTTCCTGTAACTAAGGAAGATGAAATATTATTACAATTAGTATAGGAAATGGAACAAATCGCAAATATGTTTTCCATTAACTATTCCTTACCTAACTATCCCATACTAGCTTAGATATATAGGATGGCTGAAAGTGAAGTAGTGACCTATCTGTTAGTCTTGGATCCATCTACTCCTGCAAGTACACAAGAGGAAAGAAAATTTGTAAGCTTACTAAAAAACTCATATGATAAAAATAAAAAGTTAGAAAAAATAACTACTTCTTAAATACACTATAATATATATAATCAATAAATATTAGCACAGGTTTATTTACATTCAATAAGTGAACTACCGGTGGATCCACTTGACATTGGTTGTCTTCCTCACTGTAGACATCTTCTCTTATTATGTTCATGCCCACCGTATAGTCCATAGGTGTAACTTAATGGTCCCTTTCGAATGTCCATTTCATTCTAGAATTGTTTCTCTTGTGGCTTGCCTATATTCCTAACCTTATCTGATGTTATAACTAAATGCTATATAGGAATGTCAAGATATGATCAACTAGACTTATCAACATAAGGCATGAAGAAACGTACGTATACATATGGCTAATTTGTATCGTATACCAATACTCAATATGTGTAGCACAATCCATGCTCATTTTTCCCATAACAGCTATATCGTGTGAGCATGGAATTTTATATGTTTGTCACTTATTGCAATTCGATCTTAAGGGCGATCGTATGGCTGTTCTCTCCTTTTTGCCCATTCGTTGTTGGTTTGGGCATTGTTATGATCTCAAATATCTTATCATTGTAGTAAAAAATCACTACTCGGTGACCATTGGCCACTTTGTACCACTTGTCAAACTTTCTCTCCATGAATTTGGTTAACACTTTGCCAATACCCATTTGCTCCACTAATTTGATCCTACGTTTATTGAAGTAACCTTTGCAATTATAGAAAGTTTTCTTAAGTAGTGCTGCGATAGGCAAGTTCCTAGCATTATTCAAATTACTGTTATAACTTTTTGTAATATTGGTCATTCCATGACCAAAAACTAAGCTCCGTCGTCATACATTAGCGACCACATTTTCGGATGTAGGTCTTTGAAGTAAGCTCTAGTATGAGGGCTCATAGTCTTAGCCTCATCATATTAGGTGCGAAACTTTCGAGGTTGTAATTAGTAAGTGCCTTCTTTATCATCTTTTTGCAGTCTTTGTTTTTAGCCCAAGTGTTGAAGTTACTGGTGATGTATTGAATACACCATTGCTAAGGCCAACCCCTTAGCTATATTACATTCTCGCCTTGTACTGCAAACTGGTTACCAACATGACAATTTGAAATAAAACATATATTAGTACGATCTCTTATAATGTGCATGAGTACACATGTTATGAATCAACTCTAACTATCAAAACATTTCTCATCAACTGGGGTAAAACTAAGTAGGATTATCTTATTCTGACCATCAACTCCTGTCGCAATCAGCAGTTTATGCTTGTACTTCCCATACGGGAATATTGCGTTGATCGTAACTACAAGTTTGTAATGTATAAATGCCTCAATATACGGTTTGAATGCCCAAAAGACTATCAAAGAACACTTGCCTAGTAGTATCACTATCTTGCCATTTCTACTCTACCATAGTACCAGGATTAACCTCTCGGATCGCATTTAGTAGATGTAGGGATATTGCATACGATTCTTACCACTTATTGTAAACCTGTTTAATTGCTTTGTGCTTCACTTCCTTAATTCTCTTGATGTAGACAGTATAACTGTATTACTTGCAAATAGTCGCCTTTAAGTGTCTTACCTTAACGCTTGTTAACTCTTGAACATCCTTAATCATAAAGTAGGATAGCGTGTTTGAGTTCAATTTCGAATGGTCTTGGCTAATTGTGGGATTAAGGCACATGTGTGGACCTACGAACTTGGTTATCACAAAGCATCTTGCATGTTGCTTCTTATAAGCTTGGAGTCTTTACCTACAACCCTTTTCCCAATCAACGCATCTGATAAACCATAACATTTGTTCAGACTCCTTCACGATGAAGTCATGGTGGTTCATAACATGATGCAGCTTCACAGCTATTTGTAAATGTTTTTTACTCTCGAACTGTATGCCTACCTTTAATTAATCGTTGGAACTCCATTTACTACCACTTATACTATCATCAGCCACTAGTTTATCCCCTACACTTGACGTGTAGAAAGGCATAAGTTTCAACATCTCGACTACTTTCATAGATGTTGGTAACCTATGTCTTTAATTGTTCCGTCTACGTGACCCTTGTGCTTTTTCCACTTCCTACAACCAACATTCATTTGGGCTAACGTTTGTATTATAATCTATATCATCAGAATTTTCATCAATGTCGATGAATGCCAATTCATTCTCTACATTAATATCTCTATTTGACTTGTTGGTGATTGTCACGTCCCGAAGCGGCAGAGTTGTAACAGCCTCGCTGTGTAAACCATCCTAAGATAGAAGTTGGCCTTACAACCGCTATCTTAGACCTAATCTATACAAGGCGTTCACGACTAACCCGCTTTGAAGTAAATAGTTTGTAATTTAAATAAATCATTTACCTAAGAAAGTGAGGAAATATATATATACACTATAATTCGGTTATTGCAATTAAAGTTTACAATATTTCTTCGTAATATATTTCTTAGTTATTACATTATTCAAGAATGAAAAATAATTCTAAAATAAAAACTTAGACCTTAAAAATATATGTTTATTCTTCAATGTTTTTCCTCACTCCCCAAGATCCAGCAGTTGCTAGCTTTAGAGTAGTTGTTTGCTGCTTCTTAGCTAGTACCTACACGACGTCTATAGGGATGTGAACAACCACAACTCAGTAAGTTAAGAATGGAGGACTTAAAACTATACCATAAACACACAACAGGGTTATCAATCAACTTATTAGGTGCAATGCATGTGCAAGCAAATGCCATTGCATGACGTTGTCTAGCCCGTCGTAAGATTAGAGAAATTACGTCCGCTCTAATCTGGGTTGAGGAGTTGCCATTAATGCAACAGCTCACGACTAAACTTAGGCTTGTGCAATGGAGACTTCGCTCCTCCTGCGACTGCCTTCGAACCACTGACTTTACCCTCGCCGCGACCTCTTCTCCTGTTACTTAGTTCGACTGAGGATGAAGAAGGGACTATTATGCAATCTTGCGCTATTCCTTTCGAAGGGGTTGGTATTTGGCCGAAAAGTCCTAAGTTCCCCTAATGGGTTTCCATGTAGGTCCGATCATGATTATAAGCCGTATATTTGATTAGGTCTAGTTTAGGGTGACCATTCATTTCATATAATTCATACAATACAAGCCAGAATAACAAATAGAATCATAGCATCATTCATAATCAAGCACATGCACATATTTAACTATCTAACAAGCATAACCAAGCATAATCTTAAGCCTCCAAAATACAGCATTGTATTAATCCCAACTTACCTCGACTCTTCGCTTACTCACTCGAGGTCCGACTTGTTTAGGCCATCGCCGATCATCCCTATAACACAAACATGGTTTCAGTTTTTCATATAACTATTATAAGTTCATTTTATCTTATAACGCTTACTGTTATGTTTTGTTTAGGGTTTAATGTGCCTAATTATCTAGGTCTTAAGTCTTTTACAATTATTTTAGGTTTGAGGTTAGGTTCGGGTTCGGTTTCCTCATCGATTTCTAAATTAGATATAGTTCGATTTCTAAGTATTGTTTTATACTCTAACCCTAGAAATTTGTTTCAACTCATAATGTGAAATTAATCACATTACTTCCTAATCTCCTAAATACCATCATTACTTTTAATTAGTATTTTATTCTACCCGGTACACTTAAATCCTTATTAGTGTATCGAATTTACTCCTAATGTGAGAAATTTTTACATTTTTCATATAATTACATAAATTCAAGTCTACTATCGGTTTTATTATATATCCCAATTATTTATATAATATCAATTTTCATCCTAATATTTTTTATTTATTATATTTCCAATAATTATACAATATGTATTATTACATATTATGTATATAATACATTTCTAATATTTCTATCACTCTAATTATCATCTCTAAATATCAATTATCATTTCAAAATGTCTAAATTCATCCTAAATCAGATTTTACTCCTAATTTCCCTAATTTACAAAATTAACTTAAAATTAACTATTTTTCCCTATTACTCATTTACTACATAATTAACCTAATAATTACATCTAACACCCTAAATGCTACAAGTATCATACTCCATCACATTTCAACATCTTAAAACATATAATTATTCACTAAAACATTAATTAATCATTTAATTACTTAATTAACTTTAAATTACCCATTTTATGCCTCATTTTAGGGCCTAAAAATTATCTAAAATTTTCAAAAATTAATTTTTGAAAACTGGCTTCATAGCACTGTTCTATATTATCTAAGTAGTCTACACAAAAATTTTGGATTCAAAACTACACTCCTAAGATCATTTATTTCTAAACCGAAACATGCTTAGTTTTGCACGATTTCTTAAGGATCATATATTACGAGACATATTTTCATCAAAATAATATTTTTCCTAAAAAATACATACAAAAATATTCTAGAATAACAAAATTTATAATTTTCTAATAATATTTACTATTTTTACAAAATTACATAAGAATCGGGTTGGAAATCGGACTCACCGATCTGGGTGGCTTTGGCTACCGTTGAACACCGTGGCCTTGTCGGTTGGTCTGGGTGCTGCCACCACCGTGTGGTGGTGGTGGCCGTCCACTCCCAGCTACTCGTTTGGTGTGGGTTCCCTTTAAAGGCCTTAATTGCACAGTTTTTCTTATTTTTTTTTCTAACTTGAATTTTTCTCTTAATTTTCGCCTCTCCCTAATTTTCTCTGATTTCTAACTGTCCAAATGAGTTTCTAAATTTTTCTTGCTATTTATAGAGCTTTAGGATAATTATTGTGCATTAAATTGGACAAGACAATTACCTTATTCCTTAATTTTTGGCTTTTGTGTTGTCTTAATTTAATTGGCTGATTTTTTTCTTATTTTTCCTAGTTGCCATGACCCAGTTCTGGATCATTCTTGATTTTTCCTTAATTAATTATGAATTTTCTTTAAGTATTTAGTATTATTTTAAGACATTTCGCGTATTTTAAGTAATTACGTATATTTATACCTACATGTAAATTCATATATAGTACAAATAAATATTCCCAAATATTATTTAGGTCATTTTATGATTTTTTTAATATACATATAATTTATTTCTAGCGATTCGTTAATTATCGGAATGTATTTTACGTATTTTCGATAAATAACTAGTTATATATTTAAAATTTGGAATTTTTATAGTATTTTATTTTATTGCTTATTTTCTTAAATTCAAACTTACGGGATCATTTTTACTAATATTTCTAACTTTACTTATAATTTAGGCTTGATTAGATTTTTTGACCGATCGAAACTTTAAGTGGCTAGTTGTGGGACTTACAGTAATCAAGACATCAGGTTCACTAGACATACAACTGGTGCTTAGTACATGCTTCGGTAAGACCGTTCGGGATTTGAACATGTTGGTTTCAACTTACAGTCCAATATCATCACTATGCCATTTGACATCATCCTTAATTGCGATAAGGGCTATTGGTGATGGGTTCACTTCATGAATTTCAATATATATTCTTACAGAACCACTAACTCCACCACGCCTTACCGAAGAAGTCATCAATTGTTGGACATCGTAATAATCGTTAATGGGGATGGCATAGAACATGCCCCTAATCTCGCTTACGAGGGGGCATCTATGAATCAACTCAATCTAGTATATTGTCATGTCAATCCGAAGCCAATTATATATCATTTTAACTACCTAGTCATACGTGGCCCCAAATAGAACTTTGACTACTATTATCAAGCGCTTGTCATATTGCACCTCATTTTCCCCTTCCCTAATATTTTCACTAACATAACAAACTAATCTTATATTATCCATTGTATACATGTTTACTACATCAACTGCATAAACTTTAGCATGTGTGTGTACAAATACTACTTTATGCTAGCAAACATTAATTTTTTTTTACAACTAATATTATGAAAGCTAATGAATCTTATTGCACAAAATGTTAGTAAATAATAATATTTATGTTATTTGTTATACCACTTATTTTTTTTATAGCTAATATTATGGAAGCTAATGAATATAATTAATAACCAATTATTTGATTACTTGCATTATGTAGGAATTATCCCTATTGAATTACGAATTAAACAATCTTGTTAAGTCATCATTCAAAAAATTATATAATACTAATGTCTATGTTATTGTTATATTATTATTTCATTGCTTTTTTTTCGAAGTATATATATTACCAATACTTATTTTGTAGTAAAATTTAAAAATCTCATCTAATAAATGTTAAGAATACTTTTCGGTAATATCATTATATATGCATTATAATTTATAATAATTAGTATAATTTTTTTTTAAAAATAACATATCACATACTTAATATGAATCAAAACAAGTATAAAATTACCAATATGCAATAATCTATTATCATGTATCACGTGATAATACTATTTTTTCGAAAAGCATATATTTAAAAAGAATAAAAAAGACTAAAAATCATACTATTTTGTAATAAAATTTAAAATAATATATCACGTACAAATATACACACTTATCTAAAAAATTATTAGTATACAATAATGTATCATCATATATCAAGTTATAATATTATTTCTTCAAAAAACATATATTTAAAATAAATCAAAATAAGTAAAAATCATATCTTTTTCTATTTTGATGTTTAAAGAAAAAAAGTGACGATAGTACACCAATTATCTATTCGTTTCCAAAAAAGTTTTCATAATATAGACTTATATTAAGTAATTATTTCGATTCTACGATTGATTCGAAAAAAAAATGGTTTAAATTACTGATTTGATTGAAGGTTTTCTTAAACTGATGAAGAGAGTGAGAGCATTTTTTAAAAATTACTCCCATTCAGATACGATATTTTTAGAATTATTTTTTTAGATGCTGTATTTGTTTTATTTCTTTCTCTTTTTAACTCACTCTCTCTCTTTAATTTTTACAACAGAGACTCCTTCTCCTAGGGTTCCAGCTGTGTCAGTACTTCTTCTTTCTTCTACCGCGCAGCCACACACGCACACGCAGATGGGAGGAAAAGGAAGACGAAGGAGAGAGAAGAACTACAGAGCAGCTCATGGTGGCAACTCCAGGATTCCACCTCCTCCTAACCCCTCCAAACTCGATGCTTTCCCTTACAAGCTCCGCAAGATCATGTCTTTCGCTTCCCAATCTCAATCTCAATGTCTCTTTCTCTCACTCTCTCTCTCTCTCTCTCTCTCTCTCTCTCTCCCGCTCTTTCTTTTTCTTTACTGCTTTTATTATTTTCCTTAATCTCAAACAGTAGTTTCCTTTCAGCTTCTGCAGATATTCCCATGGAGCAAAACAAAATGAAAGTAC
This sequence comes from Lumnitzera littorea, assembly GCA_024138015.1. NCBI lineage: Eukaryota > Viridiplantae > Streptophyta > Magnoliopsida > Myrtales > Combretaceae > Lumnitzera > Lumnitzera littorea. The sequence continues at coordinate 57,046,471 of JAMXBB010000008.1, forward strand.
GAGCTCAAATTGGTACTGAAAAGGTCACTCAAAACACCTACTTGATTATTTATTTTTTTTGAGAAATTAGGTTTGATATTTATATGAAGTTGATTATGGCATGAGCAATTAAACTTTATTTATTTGTTTTCAGCTATATAGCATGATATGCATGTAGTTTCTTTTTTATTCGATCCTCCCCGATTATATTGCAGTGACGTTTGGATTTATCATAGGAATTCACATTTCTGTTTATATTTATTAAAAAAAAAAAAAAGAAGGTTTCAGAATGCAAAACATGTCTTGTTTTTGCTGTCGTATTCACGATTGGGTTCTGACTCTAAAAATGTCATTTTTATCCAGCCAATATGTGGATAATCAAGTAAAGTTATGCACCAATTGTGCGGCAATAGTAATGTTTTCCAGTTGATTCCTTGTACGAATAATGTGGCAACAGGACCATAGGTTTAATGATCAAACTGCTAATAGCTGTTTTTGCATGGTTTTATCTGGCAATGTTGCACATGAAAAGGAAAAACTCGAGGAAATGTTGCGTAAAGTCTACTTCAGGTTGATATACCATACTTCAAAATGAAATGTTACTCTACAATTCTCCACCCTTTCTCTCCTTGACTGGTTCCTCTTTCTTTGCGATTCATGCATCTTTATTTTTTTTTCCTCCCTTTTGGCCTTGTCATCTTACTTTATTTGGTATGCTAGCTTCAAATTTTCATCGTGTTTCTATTACTTCTTGCAGGTAACATCTGTGAAGGATAAAGTTGTTTTGGGGACTGCTACTGTAGATTTAGGAGGGAATATCCATCTATGTCGTCTTCATCATGGAAGTGATGAGGATCATTCAAGTCAAAAGAAAAAGAGAAAAAGGAAAAGGGGAGAGGTTGATGACCTTCGATTTGAAGCAACAACAGAAGAATCAGGCATTAATTCAAAAAGGAAGGAATGCAAGAAGAAGTTAGCACCTCATTACAACACTAGTCTGTCTGTTCATCTTTCTTGCTTGTAGAGTGCCTCTCTCAAAGATACTTATAATTTTCTCTCAGATTAAAAGTTTTACATGGTTGTGGGTGTGACATTATCATATGTTAGAGAAGTACGGATGAAGCTTTGAGTGACTGCAGATTTAGAGCTTTTTACATTCCTTAGTTTGATTTTCTTCCCAAGGTCTACCTGCTAACATTATTGCCATTTTTCTCCCTCAATAAGATGCATCTTGTGCATTGTATGTGACATCATGTAGGATGTTCTTCAGTGTTGCACTTGTAGATCCTATTTATGCTATGTGGAAGTTAGGCTAGTCATTGCATATATGGTAGTTACCAGTTAACAAGTATCCACTGTTACGTGTTAAAGTTATGCCAAATCCATTTGGAAAGTGTAGAAGATGCATTGTCAACTGAGAAGTAATTGATGTAGTTGTACTTTAAAAATTAAATTCCATGATGGATGGATGAAAGCATAACTTTCGACAAATGAATGGTATTTGAGAGCCCCACTATAATTGAGGGATCTGATGTGTGACTAGTATAGCCCTAGAGAATTTCCAATTCCAAGGAATTTTGTGATTGTAATAGTACACTATTAGGCTCACTATCCAGAATGGAAAAATTGGAAGAAATATTAGGGAAATTAAATGCTGCTATTAAGGGGGGTTCAATTGAAATACTAACAATTTTAGAGTGAGCAAGTCCATTATGGAATAAACAGAAGATTTTGAAATTATGAAATTAATTGATTAGGTCTAAAATTAAAAATTGTTTTGCAGTGAGTGAAGTGCTTCTCGTTCGAGGAGCACGAACATCTTCTCTTCTTGGTCCTACATTTCTGACTGCAGGGAAAGAAATGGAATAAGGGCTTTTGTGGAAAATCGTTAGGTATGAATATGTTAGATACTTATGACTCGATAACAAGGTCCCTTCTTTTACAAAGTTGATGTTGCCCACTTCCAAAGCCCAATTTCTTAGAAAGTTGCAGTGATTGGCCTTACAGCTAATTTGAAAACTCAACTGATTAATATTCTGGCTTTAGCTTTAGCAACAGTGTGATGCCATGAGTTTTATCTTGCAATGCCAACTATGTGTGGATACTTGGATGCTGGAGACATTTTTGTGGATTAGCAATTGCTCATGGGAAACAATTGAAGTATTGTTACTTTACATGCTCTTATTAAGCTTAAAAAGTATCTAGGTATTTTGGGTTGTTGTATTGGATAATTTCTGTTGGCTGCTGATAATCTCTTTCATCTTTTTCTAGTAGAAATCTTTTGATGGAGATGTGGGGGTCTGTATTTTTAGATCCCAGTCAACTAATTGTAAATACTAAGTACATGTTGACTTAATCATACAGCAGCTTCATATTGTATTCCTAGTAAATGTTTGTTTGTCTCATTTCTTGAACAACAATGAATTCTTTGGCTGATTTGAGGAAGTCTTGAGAAGAAAAGAGCAACAGTTTTGGAGTAATAGCTTGCTCTGTGTTTAGTGTGCTTTGTCTTTTCTTTGTATAGTTATGGTGCTTTGAACTGATCAGGTGCCGGGAAGCAAGGAAAAAGAAGCACAAAAAGAGTGGCAATGAAGACAAGTTAGATTTCCCTGGACATGAGATGGTTGAATTTGGAGATGTGGTTGAAGCTCCACCAAAGCTGGTTGCAATCCCTATGGTAATCGACTCCTCACTTTATAAGATTGCTACTCCTTTTGTTGACTAGAAAGCGATTTCAGATGATGCAAGTTTGCTTACATTCTGACAATAGAGTCCTCTCATTTCTGAAGGTTCTGAAGGCCAGTCATGAAGCATCGCAACAGAGGCTGCGATTACAAGCCATTGAGGCTTATAGGAACCGCAAAGGATGGTCCTTGAGGCCCGGAAGCCTCCTTCCTTCTTCAACAACTTCATAGCGTCTGTAATGCATATTTATAGGTTTCTGCTTCCAGAAAATTCATTCATGCGAGTTTGTTCTGTACTAGGTGAATTGCGTAATCAGTTGGGTAGCAATTAGCTTAGTATACGTGTTTGTAGTAACCAGCTATTTTGCTACTGGAAAATTTTGAGCCTGGAAAATTTTGAGCATAAAAGCAACTCCTTTCACTAATTTATCGTCAGATATGCATATCTTTGTTCGTAATGTGTACTCGATCTGGAGAAAAAATATTTTTCATGTAAGATGACATCTTAGCAATAATTATCGGATTCGGCATCCCTATAAATAAAGTTTTGTTAATGAATATGTATTGGACCGGTACGACAAGGCACAAGTCTGACCTAACGAGGCCATCTACTGGCCTTGAAGGATTGTGTGTGAGTGGTCGAGCTCCACTACATACCCGACCTATCCTAGGTTAGGGACTTAGTCTTGTACTTTTGTTGCTGTGGTCGTGATTTATAGCATCCATGCCACAGAGAGCTTGGATTATGGTGGTTTGTCTAGGAAGCTCGGAGGTTGGATGTGGGGAGAGCACTGTTGGAATACCATTGGGTGGGAATAACTGAGGTACTATGTCATCTCTAGAAATCTTGGGCTGTATCTATTGGCCGTATCTATTTAAAAAGATATACTTACCTAATTTAGTAATCTGAGTTCATTTAGATTCTCTCTCTTGAAGTTTATAAGAATTTAGTAATATGAGTTCATTTAGATTCTCTCATTTGAAGTTTATAAATAGGTTTTAAACCCTATAGGTGAAACACTTTACACCTATTCACACACACACACACTAAATTCTCTTTACTTTTCTCTCTTAATCTCATGATCACCCCGAATAACCTTTTGATGCTTACTAATAGTATTTTCTCTTGTAAAATACAGGCTCACAATCCAGCAATATCAGTAAACCTTTGGGGTTTTACATTGTAACATAGTATCGTCAACCGTATTATATCTAAGTTGGCCTAATTAAAAAACTTCCATGATTAGTCTCATGATATTTGAGTAAGGATTTGTGACCTGGTGAGACACTCTTGTGATTCTCTTATGTTCTCCTCCTTACGATAGTGAATTAGCTTTGGTTCCCCACATCTTGGTTTTTCACGTAAAAATATTGTTTGTTTCTCTCTCTCTCTCTCTCTCTCTCTATATATATATCTCCTTTATATACTATTGTTTGTTATTCGAATTGTTCTTTACACTTCCATTAGGGCAGATTATGTATGGTTGTCAAAAAACAACGATACATTCATATGTATAATTAGAAAGAGGTAACGTTGTTACCATAATGATGATATTAACAGGTTGAGATTTGGATGCGTAAAAGAAAATTGGATTGGGGCTGGATTTAATGACGATATGCTCTTGATGTTGTACTCCCATAATCTAGTAGTTGTGGTAAATTGCACACATGCTGCAAGAACGAGGAAGTGAGGAAGGTTTATACCTACGACAACTTTTAGCAAAAGTATATTTAGCTTTCTGAGAGAAGTAATAGCATAAACTTGTTTTACATCTTGCTATCATTCCATGATCTGACGAGAGAAAACAGCCCAAAGACCATGCACATACTCACAAAGAAGAACCTGAGGTCAAATTCCTCCCCAGCCGAGAAAAGTTGCTCTACCTAGAAAGCAATTTGATTGTACCTAGGACATGATCCTGGGAAATGCACAAAGAAAGAGACCACCATCGATGTGTAGAGTGAACATGGTCTTGTACTTTACAGTTTTGGTATCATCAGCCAATCTGAAGCGGAAGAATCGAAGGAGAGCAGTCGAAACTATTTTCATCTGCCGGTAAGCAAAGTCCTTCCCGAGACAAATTCTAGGACCTGCCTGCAGATTGGAGCACAAAAGAAAACCTTGAGAGACATTGACATTCTATGTTTCAATGTTTCTGAGCAAAATGATGATACATACATGAAATGCTACGAATTTGAAAGGTGATTCTGGTTGGAAAGTTCCATCCTTCAGCCATCTTTCAGGTTTGAAGTCCTCTGCATCCTCCCCCCAGGTATGCTTCATCCTTCCCATTGCATATGGCATGTAGTACACTCCGTCACCTTTCTTTAGTTTGAAGCCATCTGGAAGAATATCATCCTCCATGGCACACCTTCCATCCTTACATAAGCAAAACAAACCATATCAACAGGAAGAGTGTAATAGAAGCATATCATAGTTAAACGGACAAAGAAAAAAATAATTTGCACATATCTTTTCTATATGTAACTGATTGTTTTTTTAATGACTTGTGCTTCAAACCTAATATAAAGTACGAGTTAATTGGTGAAATGAAGGAACAAAGCACTGCCCAAAAGCTTTGGAAACTTTGATATATAACAGTTTGAATCTTCTTGATTAGTTCTTTTCTTGCCGGTTTTCAATATGCATTCATGAAACAACTAATTAGACATTCTTAATTACCTAAAAAGAAAAAAAAAAAAGAAACATCACTAAACCATGTTAGATCTTATTTTTATCCGCCTACTTGTAATATCACTTTTGGATGTCGCAAAAACAGAAGCATAGAGATGATACAATAGTGTACAACACAAAAGGTAGCAAATTCCTTGCAAAAGGAAAAACTACTGGTGAAAGACTTGAATGAATCAAATAAATTAAAATTCTTACCAGAGGGACTGCAGGATACAGCCTCAGGGTTTCCGTGAGTGCAGCATGAAGATAATGCATTTGTTCAAGTACCAAATCCGTAATCTTTTCCACAAATTCCTCTGGATTCTCCTCCTTTTCAGCAACCACTCTTTGAATTTCCTCTACAATTTTCTCCTGAACCAGGGGATTTTTACATAGCATATAGAGGAACCATGATAGAGTGTTTCCAGTGGTATCTTTTCCAGCAAGCATGAAATTCAGAATTATGTCCCTCAAGTATCTATCACTCATTTTCTCTGGAGCCCTCTCGCTCTCTGATAAAAATCTGGACAGTATATCTTCCTTTTCATTCTTAGAATACAAAAAACCAAAATAGTAATTAGTTGTCATTGCAACAAAACAGAAAATTTGAATCACACTTTATACATCGAGGCGATGAAATTCCATTAATGAAACAGTTCATTCAAGATAAAGTGCACTTACTCCAGCTCTATGCACGGACTGAACTCTCTTTGTTGTAATAAGTTGGTGTACAAAATTATCGATAACTCTGATACTTTTCTTAAGAGAAGCTTCAGAACCAATATTTAGAAACCTTTTCAGCTTCCATGATGGATCGACATATCGCCAATAGACCAAAGCATTTGCTTCATCAAATGCCTTCATGAAAGCACTTCCCTCTTTGCTTGACTCATCCAGACAGTTTAAGTCCACTCCAAATCCGACTTTGAACATGGAATCTAATGCTGTTCTCATCAGTAGATCCTATGAAATAAGTGATGCATGGGGTCAGATTTTTACACATGTTTCATGGATGATTTCTTCTCACTTACAGCCATTAAGTAGAGACATCTCATTGCAAGTACATAGATTGATGCATAAATATATACAAGTACACTTTAGAAGTGCCTGAAATACAATTATATCTGCAAAAGCAAGCTACCATCAATCTCCCTCAGAGCCACAATTTCTTGGGTTCAGTAGCTGGGAGTTTCTGTGGTTAAATAATTTTGTGTTTCACTACAAGATATTCAAGGCTTCTTCCTTCATTGAAAGTAAATTTTGCTTTGACATGGATTCAGTAACCTAACTCTCTTGAACATGGATCTAAATTTCCAATGGATCATGGCACAATTACTTGAGCAATCTCATTAGAGAAGCAAACTGCAAACTGAAATATTCTGTACCTGTGAAGTTGATGAACAAGTTGCTAGATACATTCCTTCCTTTAATTCATTTGAACAACAGTAAGAAATTGATGATTCGTTTTGCTTCAGCTGTGCATAAATTTTTGAGCGGGCAGTGGCATTGAGTAGTCCCAAATTCTACCTAAAGTTGGTCATACAAAACATACTATATGCAAGGTGATGCATCTTTACCTCTGACAATTTGTTGGCTCTTTTGATGTTGTACAATTTTGTCTAGAAACGTAGCTAATTGATCAAGAAGCATACAAACAGTTATGTAGTGTGTGTTTGTTTCCCCCAAAAACAGTTTCGGACCTTTTTCGATATTTATTACTATCAAAACTTTGCACATGTCAAATATTATTGATATATTCTAAAGAAAATGCAATTATAATTAGTTTTTAGCGATAAGTGATGATGGAAGGCGATAGCACTAGTGGCCACTAGTAATGGTACCTAGCAACCATGGAAAATGTTAATGGCAAATAAGAAATCGATTAGCTCCTTTTAAGAATGGAAATCATTCTTTTTTTTTTTTTTTTTTTTTTTCTATTTTCAATTAACTGTAGCCTTCGCCTCCCACCATTAGTTGCAGCTAAACATCACTAGTGATCGCAACCTTCTGAGATTACTACTGCCCTAGACTTTGATTATAATAAATGAAAAAAGATGTCCAGAGCACGTTTTTCAAAAAGCAAACACTCTTACTGTTTACATTTGTACTTAAATTGCCTTCATGTCCAGGAAGAGATATTGATTGAGGCTGATAGGACATGAGTATGGAACAAGGCATAAACATGAAATGAAGAACGATGTAAAATTTTTATATCCTGCTATTCTAAAAGTTGAGACTCATGCGGTTTTGATTTGTTTACACTGAAAGCCTAGGAGGGGAAAAAGGGCATAAACATCCATTAGTGCAGATTTTTTCAGATGTGGTGTGAATACGATCGTTTCCGTCTCACATATTTCAAATTATTTCTCGTCCTATTACTTATAGAATCCACTACCAAAGTTACTTACTTGCACATCAAATTCTTGTCCTCCGGCCGGCAAAGCTGCGAGGACATTGACAAGCTTGGCAGCATTTTTCCTGAAAACGGAACAGCTAAAATCCCTAAGCACCCTTGTTGAGAACTCAAAGCTTGCAAGCTTTCTCTGCTGCCGCCATTTCTCCCCATCAACTGCAAATATTCCTTCACCAAATAAATCAATTGTACTATCTGTATTATACTCCCCTTTCGGGTACCGATTGAATTTGGTTTTCAGTATATGCTCTATATTTCGAGGATCGGTTGTATAAACTTCGCTTTGATCTGGAGCAAGCAGGCGAAAGGTAGGATATTTTCTAGCAACCTTGGTCTGATGGTCGTAGAGTCTATTGAAATAGAAGAGTGGATCAAACACTGTTCCATCAATAGGTGGATAATTTGGGTCCCTTATCGATTTGCCAGTGAAAATCTTCAAGGCAAGAAAACAGAGTACTGCGAGTAGGAAAACTGGAATCAGTGCTAAGAAAGCGAATATGGTCGAAATGGCATCCATTGTATAAACATCAACCAATGGTACTTGGGACAAATAGGCATATTTGTATGCGGTTGACAAGGTCGTCTCTATGTGCGGACATAATATTACCTTATTATTATATGGGTTTTTTTTTAAATCTTTAGTGCACTTAAAAGGGTTTTTCTTTAAGCTATTGGTCCGGTACTAATAAATTTTTTAAATTCTTAAAGTATGAATTAGTATCCAACTAACTTTTAGAAAAAGACCCCATAATATTGTTTAAATCCTTAAAATTATCATTTATCTATAGTATTTTTAACAATGATTTTGAAGATTTAACCATAGTATAAATATATATATATATATATATATATATTTAAAACTTAACGATAGTAAAGCTAAGCTTTATAGTGTAGCGATTTGTTCTCACTTGAACAATAGATTAAACGGTACATTTGCAATTATCCCTAAACACATCTACAAATATGGCAACTTATGCTTCTTTCGAAGTCCAACTTCAGAAACTGACAGGCTTCTAAAACTATGTGCTACAACAACCTTTGAAATATAATAGAGGGGAAAATGATCTCCACTGAAAAGTCACTGAAGCGTTAAGATGCAGCAGCAGGATCCATAATCTTTCTGGTGGATAAAAAATATTATGAAGCCTTGTGGGCTGTTTCGATCATGCCGGCTACAATATATACTAACAAATGTTTCACCTGTGTATATATTAAGCAATATTAAAATTCATGAAAATGGATGCTTTGAAAGTGAAGGAATTATTAAAAATTGTTAACCCAAGTTAATCAAACTCTTTCTAACTTGCCTTCACCTAAGAAAAGTGAAGGATGAATTGATTAAAAGAGTTAGTGGTTATGAAATTACTTCAAAAAATAGAAGCTATGCAATAAAATAAACAAATAAATAATATAATTTGAGTCATTTGAGAAACCAAAAAAGCAAGAAAAGAAAATCATAAAGTCGGAACGTATAGGAATCCTTAGCAGGAAAGAACGTAAAAAAAAAAAGAAAAAAAGAGCTCTGAAGAAAGCAAAATAACTGTATCTTAGACTATCATCCACAGGCGGAGATTTTTTATTGAACTGGGCATGAATCTACTGATGAAATAAACTAACTCTACATAATGCATTTGAGAGAGAGAGAGAGAGAGTGGTGCAGAGAAATTACCCTAAAGTACATCAAAGAGTAATGGGAGTAAGTATTAGTGAGAAGTTGTAAACAATTTATGAAAAGAATGTTTGACCAAAAAAGTTTAATAATGGGAATGTGCTTGTAAAAGAATTTATTTTGCACACAAATTTTAAAGAAATTTCAATAATTGGTTATTCCAAACAAAAGAATAATTCAAATCAATCTCAATAGTGTATAATTTAAAGGTAAAGACAAAATCAATCAATTGGAATATAAATAATTTGAATGAATCAAAAATTTATTTTATGCATGTGAAGAGATAGGATGGTTGATGAAATATGTATTTTTTTTTTCTTATTAAATTTCATTAAAAGATACAAATAGGGCAAATTCATTATGTCTGTAGTTGGATTTTGTACTTGAAAAGATAGTTATTGAGATTTTTTAGAACCCTATTAATACAAACAGTGATAAAAGCTATTTATTTAATTAAACATATAAATAAGGGAATAAATTTGGTATAAGTGGAAGAGGACAAAAGAGAGAGATTTGGGGAAGTTGCTGTTTTATTATTAAAATTATCAAGATAGATTATAATACCATATATACTAATAGTTTTTCCAATTTTTCTAGGAGTATTTTGGAAACTAAAAAAAAAAAACCGAAGAAGAAGACTAGGGCTTAAATAATATATATATATATAAGAAAAAAACAAACTATTCATCCGAAAACAAAGTTAAAGACATATAAACAAAAGAAAGAAAGGACAGGGAACCAAATTAGTGAAGCATGTTGATTATAGAAGTAAACCTGTAGTCACAAACAAGACGACAATCAATAGTCTGCAAAAAAAGGGAAGACGAAATTCGTCTTATTAACTTCAGAAAAGAAATGGAAGTTAAACGTCGAATTCCAATAGATAATAAAATAAAATAAACGATAGGAAAAAATACTGTAGTATAAACCAATAAATCGGAGATGCCACTTGCTAAGTTGTGTTCTTTTTCCCTAATGGATTATACAGAAAATTATAGTTATGTAGATACTAAAAAAGAAGGAAAAAAAGAAAAATCACAACATTTGGATAAGAAAGCAGTTGGATAAAGAACATGAGTAGTAAACGTATGGATGGATACACAGCAAGTGGATAAGTTTACATGGGTAGTTTACGAGCAATTACTTAAAAGTCAATGAGGGGTGGATAAATTTAGACCAATTATTTATTAACAGTTATTGAAGAATTGATGAGGAGTAGAATATAAATAACGTAAGTTAAACTCAATAAGATAAAAGTATAGAAGTCTTTTTTTTTTTTTTTTGCCATGGGGTATAGAAGAAAAAGTTGGAGTCCAATACTTGGATTATTCCCTTAGTATATATTGACAGATATATAGATATAGATATAGATATAGATATAGATATATATAAATATAGATAGAATATACATGGATAGAGAGATAAATTATTAAAATATGATACATTAGAAGAAAGTGGGGCTTAAATAATATATAAGTTAATGTGTATAATATAATATAATATAATATATATGATATTTATATATATAAGAAAAAGACAAATTACTTACCCAGAAACAAAGTTAGAGACATATAAATAGAAGAAAAAAAAGACTTGTGTAAGTTGATTATAGAAGTAACACATGTAGTCACAAACAATTTAAGAAGCAATAGTCTGCAAAAAGAAAGGCGAAATTTGTCTTATTAACTTTAAAAAAGAAATGGAGGTTAAACTTCAAATTTCAATAGATAATAAAATAAAATAAATGACAGGAAGAAATATTGTAATATAAACTGATAAATTGAAGATGTTAATTGCTTCATCGTTTTTTACGGACTATAAAGAAAATTGTAATTATGGAGAGAGTAAAGAAAAAAACAAGAAACATAAATCACAACATCTAGATGAAAAAGCAGTTGGACGAAGAACAGGGGTGAACAAATAGATAGATATGACGGATAAATTTACATGCATGGTTTATTAGCAATTATTGAAAAGTTAACGCGGGTTGGATAAATTTAGATCAATTATTTATTAACAGTCATTAAAAAATTAATGAGGGGTGGAATATAAATAAAGTAAGTTAAAATCAATGAGATAAAAGTATAGAAGAGAAAGCTTGAGCCTAATACTTGGGATATTCCCTTAATATATATAGATAGAGATATAAACATAGAGAGAATATAAATATACCGATAGATAGATAGATTATTAAAATATGAGACACCAAAAGAAAGTGGGGCTTAAATAATATAGATAATGTATATAATGTAATATATATATAATATTTATATACGTATGCGTAAATACAATAAAAAAAAAAATTACTTACCCAAAAAAGCCAAAGTTAGAAACATATAAATAAAATAAAAAAATATAAGGAACCATATTACTTATATATGTTGATTAGGGAAGTAATGCATGTAGTCACAAACAATTGAGAATCAATAGTCCACAAAAAAGGAAGGTGAAATTCCTCTTATTAACTTCCATAAAGAAATGGAAGTTGAACTTCGACTTCCAATCAACAATAGAGTAAAATAAATAGCAGGAAGAAATATTGTAATATAAACACACAAATTGGAGACGCCACTTGCTTCATTGTTATTATGGGTTATATAGAATATTATAGTTATGCAGAGAGTATAAAAGAAGAAAAAAAGAAAAAAAGAAAAAAACAAATCACAACATTCAGATGAGAAAGCAGTTAGACAAAGAACATGGGTGAACAGATAGATAAATACAGAGGGGTGATAAATTTACACGTGTGGTTTACTAGTAGTTCAAAAGTAAATGAGGAGCAGATAAATTTAGGCCGGTAATTTACAATTATTGACAAATTGATGAAGGATAGAATATAAATATAGTTAAGTCAAAATTAATAAGACAAAAGTATAGACGAAAAAATTGGAGTCTAATATTTAGGTATTCCCTTGTATATATAGGATAAATAGATATATATATATATATTTATATCAATAGATATAGATAGATAAATTATTAAAATATAAAACTCCAAAAGAAAGTTGGGTTTGAATAATATACACATATATTTTATGTCGAAATAGATTTTTTTAGATAGGAAGAAAGCGTTTCTCGGAACAATTTCTTGTCAGTTTTCTTTGGAGTTTGTTAGGAGGACCATCGACAGAATTAACAACTAGTCTTTGTAAATGCTGATAACTCATCTAAAAGATTTTCTATAACTTAATGTGGAAGTTTGAGCTTACATCTTCAATACTTGTCTTTATATAAATGGATGAAGACTTTTACCAAAGACCAATCACGAAAACATAATTTGATCGGAATTAAATTAATAATGAGGGATTTGAAGAAAAGTCAAAACAGCTAAGTAATTTAGTTGTTAAATATTCATACCAGGGTTTAGTATCTATGTTCAAGATGAGTACATCAGGTCCCTTAATCTTTTGACTAGTAGTTGTTGGGAAAAGACATATTTACCATCTTTAGTGGACGACTATTTTTCTTTTCTTTTATTTAAGTCGTTAAGTTTTCGAGGGAAAAGGAAAAAAAAAAAATACAAAAAATAAAAAAGAAAAAATTACAAAAATATTGGATCAAGAAAAATAATTCAAAAAATATCACACTCGAAATTGTCTATTGAAGAAATAATTTCAATTTGTACTAAATTTGCCTCTTTAAAAGGTAATTTTTATGGCCATAAATCCTCACCAAGCCTTTTTCTTCCTTGTTTACATTTGAATAATTCTGGAAAACATTCTCTCTTTCTCTTCAACCATTCAAAAAAACCTTCAACTAAATTAGCAATCTAGGTCCATATTATTATAAATTAATCATAGAATTAGAGTGGTTGCATAGTGTAGGTCTATATTATGAAAAGTTTTTTGGAAACAAGAAGATAATCGGTGCGCTATTATCGCTTTCTCTCTCTAAACATCAAAATAGGAAAAGTATGATTTTTATTCGTTTTGATTCGTTTTAAGTATATGTTTGTTGAAAAAATAGTGTTATGACTTGATACATAATAATATATTGTTATATACTGATAATTTTTGAGATAAGTGTATACGTTTATATATGATATGTTATTTTAAACTTTATTAGGAAAATATATGATTTTTAATCGTTTTAATTCGTTTTTAAGTATATGTTTTTCGAAGAAATAGTATTATGACTTGATACATGATGGTACATTATTGTATACCGATAATTTTTGGGATAAGTCTATATGTTTGTATATGATATGTTATTTTAAACTTTACTACGAAAAAGTATAATTTTTACTTGTATTGATTCATTTTAAGCATATGTTTTTCAAAGAAATAGTGTTATCACTTGATGCATGATGGTAGATTGTTTTATATTAATAATTTTATACTCGTTTTGATTTGTATTAAGTATTCCATATGTTATTTTAAAAAAAAATTATACTAATTATTGTAAATTATAATGCATATATAATGATGCTACTAAGAAGTATTGTTAATATCCATTAGATGAGATTTTTAAACTTTACTACGAAATAATTATTGGTGATATGTGTTCTTTGAAAAAGAGCAAGGAAATAATGACATAATGTTATCTAATTAGTAATTGCATATGACTCATTAGCTTCCATAATATTAGTTGTGAAAAGAAATTAGTGTTTGCTAGCATAATATAGTATTTGTACAAGCGCATATTGAAGTTTATGCAACTGATGTGGCAAACAAGTGTATAATGAATAATATGAGATTGGTTTGTTATGTTGGTGGAAATATTGTAGAAGGAGAGGATGGAGTGTGATATGACAAGTGCCTGAGAATAGTAATTGGAGTTTCATTTAGGATTACATATGACGAGGTAGTTGGAATGATATGTACTTGGCTTTGAGTTGACATGACAACACATCGGATCAACCTGACTCATAGATGCCCTCTCGTAGGCAGGACCAGGGACATATTATGTGCTATCCCCATCAACGATGATTATAATGTCCAACAGTTGATGGCTTCCTCAGTAAGGTGTATAGTTGAGGATGATGTCGGACGGCATAGCGATGATATTGGACTACAAGTTGAAATCAAGGTGTTCTCATTGAGGCATGTATCGAGCACTAGTCACATGTCTAGTAAACTTAATGTCTTAATAACTAATGAGTCAAATAGGGATACTAATGTTGAAAATGAACTAACATTCACCAATATTGATGAAGATTTCGATGATATAGATTATAATGTCAACGTTAGCCTGAGTGAATATTGGTTACAGGAAGTAGAAGAAGCACAGGAGTCACATGGGTGGAACGATTAGAGGCAAGGGTTATCAACATTTGTAGATGCGGTTGGGATGTCAGAACTTGTGCTTTTCTACACGTTAAGTTAGGGGATGGACTAAATGGAGCTTCAATGATGAATTGAAGGTAGGTATGCGATTTGAGAGTAAAAACATCTATAGATAGTTGTGAGGCTACATCATGTTATGAACCACCATGATTTCATCGTAAATTTCATTGTAAAGGAGTCTGAATCGATGTTATGGTCTATTAGATGTGTTGATTGGAAGAAGGGTTGTAGGTGGAGACTTTGAGCTTGTAAGAAATAACATGCAGGATGCTTTATGATAAGTAGGTTTGTAGGTCTACACACGTACCTCAATCCCATAATTAGCTAGGACCACTCAAAATTAGACTCAAACATATTAAGGATGTTCAAGAGTCACTAAGCGTTAAGGTAAGACACTTGCAGGAGACTATTTGCAAGCAATACGGTTATATTATCCACATCAAGAGAATTAGGAAAGTGAAGAGCAAAACAATTGAATAAGTTTATGATAAGTGAGAAGAATCGTATGTAGTGTTCTTACATCTACTAAATGCGATCCGAGATGTTAATCTCGGTATTATAGTAGTGTAGAAAGGGCGAGATAATGATATTGTCAGGCATGTGTTCTTCAATAGAGTCCTTTAGGCATTTAGATCGTACATTAAGGCATTTATATATTGTAGGCTTGTAGTTACGATCGACAGAACATTCCTGCATGAGAAGTACAAGCATAAACTATTGATTGTGATAGGAGTTGATGGTCAGAATCACATAATTCCACTTGGTTTCGCCATAGTTGATGAGGAATGTTTCAATAGCTAAAGTTACTTCATAACGTGTGTGCTCATGCATGTTATAAGAGATTATATCAACATATGTTTAATTTTAGATCATCATGCTAGTATCCAGTCTGCAATATAAGGTGAAAATATAGTATGGCCAAAGGGTTGGCCTTAATGGTAGTGTATTGACACGTCTCCAGTAACTTTAATACTTGGGTTAAGAACAAAAATTGTAAAGAGATGATAAAGAAGGCTGCTTAACAATTACAACCTTGAAAGTTTCACGTTTATTAGGGTGGGGCCAAAACTATGATCCCCCATACTAGAGCTTAGTTTAGAGGCATATATCCTAAAATGTGGATGTTGGCATATAACGACGGAGCTTGGTTTGGTCATGAGATGACCAATGTTGCAGAAAGTTATAATAGTGCTGTGCATGATGCTAGGAACTTGCTTGTTGTGGCACTACTTAAGAAAACTTTCTACAATTGCAATGACTACTTCAATAAATGTAGGATCAAGTTAGCGGAGCAAGTGTGCATTGGTAAAGTATTGACCAAATTTGTAGAGAGAAAGTTTGACAGGTGGCACAAAGTGGCCAATGGTCATTGGGTTGTGATTTTTTACTATAATGATTAGATATTCGAAGTCATAACAATGTCCAAACCAACAGCGCATGGGCAAAAAGGAGAGAATAGCCATATGGTTGCCTTAGGACCTACGGTGTACTTATAATAAGTGGCAAACATACAAAATTCCATGCTCATATGCTATAGCTGTCATAGGAAAAATAAGTGTGGATTGTGCTATATACATTGGGTATAGGTATATGATGCAGAATTAGTTATGTGTATATGTGCATTCCTTCATGCCCTGTACCGATAAGTTTAGTTGGTTATATTTTGACATTCTTATGTGACATCTAGTTACAATATCAGACAAGGTTAGGAATTCAAGCAGGTCATAGGAGAAACGATTTCAAAATGAGATGGACATTCAGGAGGGATCGTTAACTTATACCTATGGACTATGTGATGGGGATGGATGTAATAGGAGAAGATGTCCGCATTGAGGAAGACAACTAACGTCAAGTGGATCCATTGGTAATTCGCTTATTGAATGTGAAAAGGCCCATGATAATATTTATTGATTATTTATATGGTAGTGTATTTAAGAAGTAATTATTTTTTCTAACTTTTTGTTTTTATTAGGTGAGTTTTCTAGTAAGCTTATAGATTTTCTTTTCTCTTTTGTACTTACATGAGTAAATGGATCTAAGACTGGCAGATAGGTCATTACTTCACTTGCAGCCATCCTATAGATCTGAGCTAGTGTGAGGTGGTTAGGTAAGGAATAGCAAATGGAAAACATATTTGTGATTTGTTCCTTTTCTTATATTGATTGTAACAATATTTCTTCTTCCTTTGTTGTAGGAAAACCATTAACTTAGGTGTCGTAGACGTGAGGCAATATTTAGGCGTCGGGATGGCTAGGAGATCTCGATAGATCTATGTATGATCTCGTATTTGGAGTAGTTAGGCTTCATTGGTGTGCACCAGGTTCTTTTCATATAGTTGGATTGGCACTTGATTACTGCCTTGGTTGAGCAAAGGAGGGAGGAGACATGTACGTTTCACTTCTATACTGGCAAGATGATGGTGACACTATAGGATATATCTTTACTCATAAGTTTACTAGTTGATGGTGATGCAGTTACTGGAGTGACGGCTTCTACTGGGTAGGTTGAGATATGTTACTGCCTATTAGGAATTTGCCTGCTAGAGAGCGCCTTAAAGGGTGTGAGATTGAAGTTGTTGTAGTTGAAGGACAATTTCATCGATTTTCCTTTTCATGTGGACGAGGAGATAGTACAGCTCTTCACAAGGACAAATATCATGCAGTTGATTGGGGGTTTTCTGTTCTTAAACAAGTCAAATAATGTCGTATACCTTATGTTCCTTTATCTCCTATTGAAGCTCGTTATGACCAAGCGATACACGTAGGGAGCAGCTTACTTGGCGTGGCTGTATCGCCAATTGTGTTTGGCTTTTAATGTTGGTGTATGAGAGATTAGTGGTCCATTAGTGATTCCGCCGGTGTGGGCATAAGAGTATTTCCCACACATTACCCCTTTGCGTCGTCGAATTATGACAACTGTTGATGGTTGACCACTTATGAGTTGATGGGGGACGAACTTTAATGTGACTGAGCTACCCACACATGTGGTTGGATAGTATAGAGATGCATTCAATCGCTAGTGTCTGAAGCAGGTGTGTATTTACCAAAACCGTTCTCCTTATTCATTTAGTAACTATTACTTTTTTCATCCTCATTGTTGATCATCAATTCAGGTTGTTTGAATTCCATATGATTACGATGATGTTGCCAAATTCCTTGCTTATTGTCGGTATGGGAGTGATGTATGGCTAGCTCGTATACCGCTTATATGCTTCCACATAGTAGAGATGCACTATCCTGACCGTATGGCTCGATAGATTGGTGAGATGCAGGAGATCTCAGCTTACCTTAATACGAGACGTACCTTACACAATATCGACTTGATGGGTAAGATGGAGATAAATTAGGCAACCTATTATGCAGCTTAGATAGCACAATGAGAGGATTGCTGAAACTGGATAGCTCAGGTTCAACCTCCACTTGGTGTACATCTTAATTACATCTCTTGGCATTAGTAAGTTACTCACAGATATATTGGTTGGTATGGGGCTTCTTAGATATATATGGTAAGTACAATTGTTTTTTCATGCAGATTTTTATTTTTCAATTTATATGCAACTCAAACTTTTATATTCAAAATGTAGGCAAACTTCATACATAGAGTGCTGTACATGTCATATGAAGACATATTATTTGAGTAGCATCGAGTAGATGTCATCATCCAAGAGATTATTAGGGTCTAGTTAAGCGACCCAGCTCCACTCGGTCCAGATGTCGATGAAGATGACTCTCCATTGGATGAGCCATAGAAAGGTAGGGATCGTAAGGAATGTGGTTGTTGTCGAGTTAGGTGCTAAGGATGTAGACAACTTGATGTAGAGATTTGTGACGATGCTTCTCCTCTATACTTCTCATTGGTTGCATCTCCAGAACCACCTGGATTTGAGTTTCACAGGCAATTCCTCGGGGAGAGCTCTAGAGATCTTATGTATCACACCCTTATCGTCGGAGAGATCTCTACTAGTCAATTTCATACCCCCCCTTATACCATTGAGAAGGCCGATTAGAGATCCTCAGTATGATATGGGTGAGGGAGTTATGCAAATACACCCTTCTCCGGTCTCCATGCATGGATTGATCTCGAGTGCTTATAGCCAAAACGGTGGATAGATCATACAACTGGATGCGGCTAAGATGGTTCAACCATAAGACAATGCAGAACCCCAGGATGCTCGGCCATTACCTCGACAATGACGTCGACATCATTAGTTTTATATATTTCACTTCTGATTTACTTTTTTTTATTTTCAAAACACTATTTAGCTATTTTGACAATTTACTTACATTTTATTCAATGGTTTCATTTCTTCATAATTTAAAGTTTTCAACAGTTTTCAATGTCGATTTAAAACACATATCTATGTAGTATTGAAATAAGACAAAATTAAACATCTCACAAATAAATAACCGGATATAATTCGATTGATTGACTAAAAAAAAATAACTATCTATTAAACATTACATTTCGATTACGTTTTCAACTAAAATTGTGCATGGGCTCAACTAAATTTAAGGTGATGCAGTTTTCAACTATAATCACATATAGGCTCGATTAAATTTAAAGTGGAGAGGTAGATAAAAATGTAAAATGTAGGTATATTAAAATAATTTGTACTGAAATCACCTTTTGGAGAGGTTATTTCAAGTACGGTATTTTTTGGATTATTTTCCCAAGTATTGTATTTTTGTAATTTATTTTTTTTCCTTTTCCCAATTTCCAAATCCTTACAAAAAAGGGGATTTCATTCAAATTCATTAAGTTGTCCATTTAATTGGTTTTGAAGTAGTTAGTTAACTTGGTTGGGGTATACATGATTTTTTCCAACCCTTTTTCATACAATCAATTATATTTGTTGTATTTTCGATTATTTTCTTTTCATTATATAGTTAAATATGGATAATATCATTTTTATTGTATTTATAATTGAATAGAGTTAACATTGTCATTTTATTAAATAAATTATTGTTGATCCATTTGAAATTGATAAGTATATTAGATACATAGATAGGTTATAGACATGTTCTTGATTAAGTGCTTTCTTGTCTATCTTTTCTTGTATAAGTATTCTAATGTACATTCTTGATGAAACACTTGAAAAGTATTAACATATTTACAAATTGTATTTCTAACATGGTATTAATGTTGTTGATCCAAAAGGTTCCTCAATTAGTTTAGATGAAATAATACCGAATATTGACAAAAATGAATTAATGAACAAATATATATATATATATCTTTAGAAAGGGAACTAAATTGCCATAATGTATTATAAATATATGAAATTCTTGTCCGAGGCATATTGAAGAAAATACTTCATTCAAACACCATAGCAGAATGCAATCAGTTGCAATCAAAACCAAAATCTTTGGAGTTTGCGATGGGGACGGACTTCGTATGGATGACTCATCAAGTCATTCTACTTCTAAGAGTAACACCTGTAAATTTGAAAATATTTTGCCCGAACCAGAGTAAGGATTTCATGATGATATTGTTTTCCATTTTTTAGCTTCCGGGGTTCTCAAACTAGCTTTTTATGTACTTCTTCTATCGAAATTTGATACCGGTCCTAAAAAATCTGGAAATCATCCGTTACTTACAATATTATTGACCTTAATATGATAATATTAAAATGTCGTCGAAATCAATTGAAGTTATTTTTTTCTAATCTTGAACTTTGAATTTGGAGTCCACCAATCATGCAATTAAACTCATGATATTTGCTTGGAACTCTAAAAAGAGATATCTCTGGATTTCTAGCTTTTCTCTTTAACTTAAATCCAATCTTCATTTTCTTTGGTTGCAAATAAATCTCCTATAATCTTTGTTGAAATTTGAATTTGGACTTAATTATGCCACTGACTTCATCCTTATCTACAATTCTAAAGATGAAACCGGTACTAGTATAATTTGTAATTTGGAAGAAATCTTCTTGGACAATTTCCAAAGAATTCGCTCGAATGAGCTTTTGTACTAATATAGCTAGATATATAATTCTAATATATCAAACTTATGGAGTTGCGCCGACTTGTAAGAAGTGTTTTGATCTAATCTTGCAGCTTCTGATCATACTCTTTTCTTCTTTTATGGAGCCTTCTACTTTCCTTATAAAATTCGTAGATTATCTTCATATTTTATCGTTTTCCTCAAAACAAATTGAGCTTTAAATAAAGCAAACTGATCTTTGATATTTTTATAAGTCGACGTAGTTCTGACTCCTTCTTGGGCTCTAAGATTTAAAAGGTTTACTGTTACTATCAAAGGTTCTACTGCAGCTTTAGCTACTACATTTGGTCTTATTAAACCTTCTATATAAGGTATAGAACCGTATGCCTTATTTTTTATGTGTTGCTCAGTATTCAAAATATCATCATTTTCAAAATTATTTGTGTTAATTAGAAGAAAATCTTCTTAATCATCAAAATTATCTTTTATTTCGTCAAAGAATTCCACGTTTGTAGAGTTTTCAACTAATGGAAACCTTTGTTGAAAATTTCAAAGGCCTTATCATTTTTATTTTTTTCCAATCGCTGCACATACTACAATTTTGGGGACAGGGAGTCGAATATCTCAAGAAGATTCCATCATTAGCTCTTTCTCCAAATTTTCCTAGTCCATGTTATTTTTATTAATAAAGTATTTTCTTCCAAACATATAAAAAATAATAATAATATGAAACTGTAGGTTTTTACCTTTGAAATTATAACCTATTTTCCTTGATAAAGGCCATATAAACCCTATTTATGATGACCATAGAAGTAGCTTCTACCAAAAATAGTTAGCTAGACTACTTTCATTTAGCACAGAGTTCTTTTCATTTCTTGTCTAGTCCAATTTTCACGCTGCACAAATCCATTTTGTAGATGAGTATGGGG
Organism: Lumnitzera littorea; assembly: GCA_024138015.1. Lineage (NCBI taxonomy): Eukaryota > Viridiplantae > Streptophyta > Magnoliopsida > Myrtales > Combretaceae > Lumnitzera > Lumnitzera littorea. Next base: position 57,068,047 of record JAMXBB010000008.1, read on the forward strand.
TAAAAAAACTGTGACTAATGTGTATCTCATGGTAAAAACTTCTAAAATTGCAGTTTTCAAATTCTCGATGTAGTTTGTTCTTAAACTTGTTATCAAACAACGTTTTTTCTTTTAGTACTGTCGTGACTTTAAATAAAGCTTAGTAAAATTATCTAAAATTTTTATATCATGTATGCACCTATGATTTGAAAATCATCTTTCAAGTCAGATATTGTAAGATTCTAAACAATTAGTCACTAAAGTTTTTATTTATTTATTTAATTAACTTATGACCATATATATGTGACTATGGATATCCGATAAGCCACAGTCCATAAGATCTGCAGAGAATCGGTATTCTCTACCAAACAATAAGATTAGATAGTAAAATCTTAAAACTCAAACTTACTAAAGTCACAACATTTAAATGTAGTATTAATAATTATATATATATTAATTCAAATGACCCATATAGTATGTCCTTAGAGTCTAACTTCTATGCATCTTGATGTTGGTACTCAATTATCAGTTCTTAACTCATGCCTGATCATCTAGCAACCAGCAAGAGAAAACTATTAGAGAGTAAGTTACAAGAGCTTAGTGAGTTATCCCTTATACTATACTAGCAAACAAGTTATCAAACGGTTTATTATCAAACATATGAATGCATGAATAAGTAATATACTAAACAATATATATGCAGTTAACCGGTATTGTATATAACCTTGAATTTAATGCTCTCCGAAGTAAGGGTTGGAGATATATCGGTACCAATCACAACCGGACTCTAGCACCTGGGTTTTTAACCTTGTATCCATATATATATATATATATATATATATATGAATTCTCTGTTTCACATAACAGGTTTCTAATTCCAACAGTTAATAGTATACAAATATCTAAGTTTAGTGGTGAGCTGGCTCCCACAATCCACGTTCATACCCTACAGCGGTGGTCTCTAGACACGACCTCCAGCCACTTACGGTTAGTGTCTCCGGCACAAATAGAACCCGCGAGCAAAAGGTAGGGTTTTGTTGTAACAATGCTCATGCACTGTACTAATCAAATCATGTGGGAATTCATCCTTCCAAGACCCTTCATTACCAACCGCGTGAGGTGACGGCTTGAACATTATATGCAATGTTCGTGCTTTATGCATGATTAAGTTAATTTATGAGGTGATCAAATATTATCAACAAATCATTCAAATAATGCAACAATTAATTATATAACTAAATCTTCAACTATCACATTTAATAGTATTTTGCACAGTAATCAATCAATATGTATAACCCAAAACCTCATGCATCAAGTTATTAATATTTAATTCATGTATACTAACTATAAATACAAAACAAGTATAAAGTCATCGAGAGTACTTACTTTGTCATGATGTTAAGAATTGTAATAGTCCAAAGGTAAGTTGATCTCGATCTCAGGATCACGTAACATTAAGGAAATATGGAAAGTAATAAGTTTGGGAATTAAATAACTAAATTAGCATGCTAAATCGTACTGTTTACTTAGATCGATTATTAATTTACGTGAAATCATTGATTCGAGCTTTTTATCGAATTGCGTATAACTTTTTCGTTTTAGTTTGGATCATTATGAATTTATAGTCCATTTTGATCGTTTTCGAGTGTATTTTCTCGTAGTGAGATCCGTTTTGGACGTTGTGACTCGCAATTTGAATTGTGACATAAAAATATCACAAAATTTATTATTATAGTTTAAAAATTATAAAACATTAATTTTAGCTTTTTCTTAATATATTTATGATTTAGTAAGTATTTAAATCATATAATTGATATTTTTATTATTTTAAGCATATTTTCCTATTTTTGAGATTTTTAGCTTTATTATAATAATTATTATTATTATTGCCTTTATTATTTTTATTATTTCTTATTTTCTTATTATTTATGTATTTCACGATTTATACATACATATATATATATATACTTATAATATATTTTATAAATTTATAATTTTACCTTATTGAAAAACTCTTAATTTACGGTATTATATACATACATACATATATATATATCTACACCTTACATATTCACGAATTTAGTAAATATTAGGTATCATATATGCCAATATATATTTGGTATACTATATATGTACTATATGGTATACATATAATAACATATACTACATATTATATATATTTATATAGTATTTTTTGTAAACTATGTATATTAAATATTACATATGTATTATATGGTATATGCTGTATACCACAAGGCATATACTCTATATTATATATATATATATAT
>JAMXBB010000008.1:57072511-57122892 GCA_024138015.1 Lumnitzera littorea
TATACTATATATGTACTATATGATATACATATAATAACATATACTACATATTATATATATTTATATAGTATTTTTTGTAAACTATGTATATTAAATATTACATATGTATTATATGGTATATGCTGTATACCACAAGGCATATACTCTATATTATATATATATATATATATGTCTTATATACATACTTATAAAAATACACCACTACATATATACTATACGACTATACATATATATATACAAAAATAATTATACATGTATACACACAAATATATATATATATATATAGTTTATGGTACAAATATGTATATATATACTATAATTATTTAATGAAAATACTTAATACTAATTATATGTATTCCTAAAAAAAAATACATAATACCTACTCTTTCGTATAATATACCTATGTACATATATGTATGCATACATAACCTTATACATACATATTTAATTAAATCTAAGTATTTATGTATATGGACATGTATTAGTAATGTTATATGTATAAAAATACTATACAAATACTTTATTTATACATGTATATACTATATAACATACATCTATACTACTAAAATAAATTACTTACTTATTAATTTTTTATTTTTCTTCTTCTTTTCCTTCTTCTTTTTTTTTCTTTCTTTCTCCGTCTTTCTCTCATGGTTTTGCTTTTCAAGTTTCGGTGTGTTTTTTTTTCTTAAAAAAAATTTCTAGACTTCGCTTCTTGCTTTTATACACGGTAATTAGCAAGTTTAGGAAAATAAAAATAAAATAAATAAATAAATAAATCTTATCCTAATCTTTGCATTTATGAGGATGGGACAAGATAATTATCTTCAAATTTTTTTCTTTTATTTAAGCTTAACACTTGGCAAATTCAATTCTCACGTGCGCTGCTGGGTGGAGTTCCATTTCCAGAATGTGAGAATTGAAGAAAAAGAAGGAAAGAAAGAAAAGAGATAAATTGAAAAAAAATGAGAAGGAAAATAAAAATTAATAATAAATATATATAATTTTTCGAAACATATAAATTATAACAATTCTCATCGTAAATTAATTTTTAAATTTTTGTGAAATTTTATCAATTTAATTGGTACCTATTACAATTATAATTTTTACAAGTTATTATGGCGATTTCATTATAATTTCACGCGAATAGAAGATTTAGTCGAAAATAGTAATCGACTATAATTTTATGATTATTGAGTAATATTTAATTATTTTATAAGTTTATATTTATAATTTTAGGGTTTCGATCAAATTCGGATTCAATTTTGATTAATGGTGTATAATTCAGTTTTAGGGTTTTAGTATGCGATGTAGGGTTTTAATCAATTTCTAAAGTTTTTTCTACTTATAATATATTTAGATTTATGATTTATTAAATTTTTTTATCTTACTCGGCTTTAATGACTTATCAAGTCATCTACAATATTAGTGTTCAATTCTATTATTAAATAGCTAAATTTACGGGATTTACAACAACTTTCTATGATAATTTCTCAATGGTAGTGATGGTAGTGAATGTATTGCTTTTCATTTGTGCAGACGGCACTATCATAAGAAAAACGACATTAAGTGGAAAAATTATTTACTGCTTAAACCCTCAAATTGCCCCTTGATAACATAAGCGGAGAAATTCACTACTTAAATTCTTTATAACATATGACTTGCCAACCTTTGGCTTATCCAACCAATTTCACCAATCCTACGTGGCATGCAGTGAAATTCGCCATATATTCATATAGGACTGGCAAAATTCGCTACATATCAGCTAGGACGTGGTGAAATTTGCTTGATAACTACGTAAAAATTGCTAGAGGGGTATGCAACAAGAAATTGTCTAAAATAACAATATTTTATTTTATTTTATTTTTCTCTTGGAGTAAAAATTCGAGTGCGACCAAATAAGTCCCATCTGTATAAAATCTAAATGTACTTTTGTTAGATATTAAACTTTTACTTATATGAGAAGTAGTAACCATTTTATTTTTTGAATAAAATAAGCATCAAATGTTGTATTTTCTTTTATATATATATTCATTATAAGTAAGCCCTAACTACTTAAAATTAATGTAACCTAACTTCTTATGTCGTAAAGAAACATTATTGTTTAAGGAAATACGATGATTTTCACTTTTTCACTTCTAAAAGTTTGATAATACAAATATTTCCTTGTTTCATTCGTTTAAATGTTCTTTGGTCTAAATTTATCAAAATACATATGTTTATTTTATTCAAATATCACTTTGTGACATTTATCACAAAGTTGACTTATAGTTTTTATCTATAAAACAAGGGGACCTCGCTTAATTTTCTTACGATATGAAAGAAGTACAAGATTTAGGGGCACTAAACCTTACCTCATTAAAATAAAGCAAAGTCAAAAATCAAATTGTAGTTAGATAAACCAAATAGTTGAGACATGCACTGATCTTGAGGCTTCTTAGCCCTTTTTTACATACCCAGTACATATTCATACATATTAAATACAATTTTTTCCTCTACGTACGCCCAACAATAAAGAAAATAATAGCATGTGAAATACGTAAATATAAATATCATTGTAAAGTAAAAGAACACGCTAGTTCGTTAAGGAAGGCAGAAGCTCGTAGAGTTGTTTCTAGTACATTCAAAATTTCCTGGTTTCACAAATCTATGCATATCCACATCCATATGCTCCTCATTTTCCTTCTCTGACAGATATTCTTTAAAAGTCATGATACCAAAACAAGAAGGCTAAAGAGTCTTCATCATCCTCAACCATAGCCTCATTTCTCGTAATCCTATGAACTATATTTAGATCACAATTATCGTCAAAGATCTGAATATGAGTATTAGTACCTCCATTATCAATTGGGGACCCATTCGATTAGAAGGGACTAAGACCACTAAGTTCATAGAAACAAATTCATCCAAAGCAAATCCAACAGACCCAACATTTCCCTTGCCAATAGATCCTAAAATAATACTTTAAACCTCATAATTCGCTTTTCACAATATCGAACGATTTCTTATATTTCCAATCTTAGAATATCCTATTTTAATTTCAGAAGAATAAACTTCATTTGCAATACTCTTAACATTTAAAAAAATAGTATATCAATAGGGGTAGTGTCAATGCCCTAAAGTGGAACTTATTAGTGGCATCCCTGGAAGTTGTGATTTAGTGTGTGTACCTATTGTGCAAAGACCATCTTGTGGTTAAAGTGTACAAAAATTCTTCGGTGATACCGATTAAACTATTTACATCGTATATTTCACTATAGTTGTATATGACGCTTGTATGTAAACGTATGTGACCTATTCAATGTTAAAATACATGATATCCGCCATTCAAAACCAAAGAGATTCGGTATCCCCACCAGATAATAGGACTAGGGAACCAGTCAACACTCCATAAGTCTAGTAGTCCCTCTAAATAAAAGTCGAGCCTAAATACTTATATAATTGTTGAGCTTAATTTTTTGATTTCTTATTTTAATTTCATTTTTCTTAACTTGATTTAAACTAAACCCTTATTTATTTAGTTTAAACTCTCAACTAAAGTTAAAGAAAACTTAATTTCTTTATTTTGAAAAATTTTAGAGTCACCACCTGACAAAACTGAGAAAGGTGACTAAATTAGAACTAATTAGGCGGACCGATTCTAATTTAGCTATTAATCTGTGTTTTGAAAACTTTTTTGAAAAAAAAATCTTGAAACCAAATTTTTTTAATTTGAGAGTTATCCTATTAAATCATAATAGATACCACCATTAATTTTTTGAAATTTGATTTAATTTTCAAAATCACTCTTCTTTTTTCTTAAAACAAAACCTAATCACCGGTAAATGAATTAAATTGTATTTATTTTACAAAAAATGGGGAATTCGGACAATAATTTACAAAAAATTGGAAAACTAAAGTTTTTATAAATTTTACATTGCTTCGAAGGTACCTACATATATGCTAATCAGGATCGAATATTCGTAATTCATTCTTTGAAAACTTTAACGTGTTGTTTTATTTATTTATTTTTTTAATTTTGAAAATCTACCAACTTTATGTTTTATCAACTTAGTTTCATAAGGAATTCTAAAAGGATCATAACTTGAGTGTCTTATTTTTTAAAAAAATCCTAAAAAAAAAACATAACTTTGGAATGGGTTTATTAACTTTTATTTTTGAAAAATAAATTTCCTAAGTGATAAAACATTTTTTTCCAACTTTTTTGTTTATCTATTTTTTTTTTTTTGAAAAATTCTTAAAAGAAAACACTTTTATTTGACAAAAAAGAAAATGACCAAAATAAAACATGGATTGCACTTGATGAGCACTGGACATTGGCTGAGTTAGAAACAAGTTTGGTTATGGGTTCGGATTGGGTTAGGAGAGGGTCAAATCAGGCTCTAATGGGTCACAAGTCGGCTTTCACTTTCTTCAATAGTAGCTTCAATCTAACTTCATAAGGTAACTTCCAATCTGATTTTTTAGTCGGCAATTGCATTTTAGTGAGAAAGTGATTGGTAATAATCACTAGAATTATCGCCTTGCTATTCGGTAGTGGTTTGAAATATTTAGAGAGCGGAGTGGCGGTGAATTGAGTCACACATGGGTGTTTTTGGCAATGGCTGTCGTTAGGTTAAGGTTTTCATCTGATCGTAGTATCGAGAGAGAGGAGTGGGTTTGATTGTTGTTAGGTGTTGTTTAGTCATCGATTTGGTGTTGGGTAGTATGTGAGGATGTGCCTGTAGTAGAGAAAGAAACTATAGTGGAGAGAGAAAGGCTATGGTGGTAGGGTAGTAATAAGAATCAACCCCCTAGACTGATCATACGTAGCTGAATTAGAGGTCTCAAAGGACTCGCGTAAAAAATACTAGCTTAAAGCTATATTCAAGATGGGGATTCCTATTCTGAACTAATCTGTTGCTGACCTAATTGTCAAGTACTCTCGTATGCTAAGCCTACTCCTATTCAGCAGCTATTCTATGATAGGATATTCAAGAAGAGAGCTCCAAGAATATCTAAACTGATATCCTGAGCCGACCATAGGCATCCAACCATAACTCAAGCTAACTCCTCTTCAGAAGGACTGACTGATTCCCGATTTGACCTAGATCAAGTCAACCCCTGAAAGCAAACTTTTTTCTCACTTTCGCCCATTATTACCATATTTTTTTTGTCCACCTACAGTGTGACACATGTCTTCTAGAACGACATTTCAGAAGGATTCTTTTCTCTTCCGTACTAGATATTCTTTCTCTCTTTTATTCCTTTTAATATGTTTTATATAACCTAATTGTAAAAATATCCTTTTATCCTTTCATACATATAAAGTAGCTCTAATAGATGGATATATAACCCCCTACTTACTTGTATGTAGATAATCAATCATCAATAGAGAAATTATTCACGTTTCCTTTGAGCAACCTTAGTGTTTCAATCATCCTTCAACTCTTATCTATTCTCTTTAATAAGGAGTAATGGCGAGTGACTCTTCAGTTCGGACTGGTGAGTTACATCCGGCGGATTGTATGCTGAGTAAGATTGAGTGGTGCATCATATCCATTTGGTAGTTGCCCGAACTTTACTAGTTTTTTCCTTCTATTTCTTTCATTTCACTTTGTTGTAGTGCTTCTTCATATGTCCGACCTCAAAGACGCATAAGGTAGCTTAGAGGCCGCATTATTGTTTGCTATGTCGTGAGGATGGTGGTAGAGCGCTGCTGGGTCATTTGGGTTATGACTGATTGGGGAAGGTATTGAAGGATGGAGCTGGTGTGTTTAGGTTTGCTATATAGTGGAGTATGTATCAAGGGGCATCGGTGTTAGGTCTTATCGCATGGTATAGATGTTGGCTAGTGGTTGGAGTGACTATAGTGGTGTTTGAGGATTATATGAGAGGTCGTGATAGGGGCTATTGTGTGTGTGTTGTATGTAACTGCTGTTGCTATTCGTAGGGTGTGGTGTTGATGTTTTAGTGTATTAGTTGGGTACAAGGATGAGAGTAATGCTATCATGACTCTAAGGGGACCTAGTAGAATTGTCTAAAATTTTCATATTATGTGTGCATCCATAATACAAAAATCGCTTTACAAATCAAAGATTACAAGACTCTAATTAATCCATCACTAGAGTTTTAGATTATTAGTTTATAAATTTATCGTAAAATACAAATAACTATAAATATCTAATATTCCATAGTTTTGTAGAATTATAGAGAATTGGTATCCCCTACCAAATAATAAGATAGAGTAATTCAATTTTATAAATTATAAGAAATACTCTATTTTTCATAACTCTACTATATAAAAATTTTCTATATAAAATGTTTCTATACTAGCTATATACTCTTCAATTGACTTTAACATTGTCAAACCTATCTTCTGTTTGCACTTAGCGCTTGAAATTCATCTTAGTCCCAACTTAAATGAATCTACAAAAGAAACTATAGGAGATGAGTAAACCATAATATAGTGAGTTCATTCCTTACCATTACCATTCAAGTAAGTAATCAAACATTATTAGTACACATACAAGTCTATCTATAGATGAGTGAATGCATACGCAGTGAATGCAAGTAATACATCCATAGGAGTCTAAAACTATAGAAGGTTTAGATTTTCATTGTCTACATGTTAATTATCTTCCATACTTACTCACATAAAGTACCTTATCTTAATTGCATGAGGCTGCTTTGGGGCACCATGTCATGATCTTAAAAGGGGTCTAGGAGGATTGTCTAAAATTTTCATATCATGTATATACCTATGATAAAAAAACAGCTTTGCAAGTTAAAGATTGCAAGACTCTAAATAATTAATCACTAAGGTTTTCGATTTTAATTAATTAACTTCCTATAAAATATAAATAACTATGGATATCCGATATTTCACAATTCCTCAAGACTATAGAGAATTGGTATCCCCTATTAAATAATAAGATAGAGTAATTTAGTTTTATAAATTATAAGAAATACTAAATTATTCATAATTTTAATATATAACTATTTTTTACATAAAATGTTTCTATACCTGCTATACATTCCTCAATTAACCTTAATAATGTTGAACCTATCTTCCATTTGCACTCAGCACTCTAAATTCATCCTAGTCCTAGTTTAAATGATCTTGCAAAAAAAAAAAAAAAAACTATAGGGGAATGAGTAAACCACAGCTCAGAGAGTTCGTTTTTTACAATTACCTTTGAAGCAAGTTATCAAATATTATTAGTACACATGTAATATATCCATAAAGGAAATGAATTCATACACATTAAATGCAAGTAACACATTTGAAGAAGTCTGGAACCATGAAAGGTGTAGATTTACATCATCTATATGTTGATTATCCTTCGTACTTACTCATATAGAGCACCTCACATTAACTACATGAGATTGCTTAGGGACACTATCCCTCTAGAGGAAAAAACATCAATCTAAATAGGTGGACTCCAACTAAGGCAATCCACCATATCTAAGGCCCTTTAGGCACAATAAAGCGAGTCTTCTTATTATCAAAATACATCCAAAGCCCTACAGGCATACGTATGTGAGTTTTCTCGCAATCAATTGGAGATATCATACTAACTTTGCCTCAACGATAAAAATATTATTTACGGCTACTACGAAGCTTTACAAAAATCATATAAAAATATATTTTAGATTATAAAGCATTTTCCAAAAATACTTTTCTTAAAAATCTACAAAGTTATAACTCTCCATTAGTATACCAATTGAGTTATAAATATGCGATAAATATAACTAGTTATTTTTGTTAGATATTTATATTTACCAATTTAAGAAGGTGAACATATGGATAATAGTACACAAAGCAATCAATCATTCAATAAATAATCAGTATTAACTAATAAGCAACATACAAACATCAAACAGTAAGTAGATAGCGGATCATTAAAACTCCCTCATTTAGATTAATGCTTACTCTTCAAGCCTTTGAGATTCCAAAACTCGATTATTAAATACCTAAAAGTTAATAAAACTTGTAAGTATTTAGAAAAGTTAGGTTTTTTAATTAACTAAATATTTATTATTGTTTGTCTAGTTTTTCACTATAACCAAAGTATGGCATAAATATAGTTTAACTTAAATCTTTTGCTTATATTTCTTGATTTATCTTAAATTTTCTATTGCATATAACTTTTTTGTTCCAACTTTAATTTTTATAATCTTATAGTCAATTTTTATTATTTTCGGATGTACATGCATGTCACAGGGTTGGTTTTGGATGTTAAAATCTGTATTTTTCAATATGGGCTTAAATTGTTACAAATTTGGCTATTTTGTCCAGAAAAATTTTATTTATCAATTTTGAGCTTTTTTGTTTTATTTTACAATTTAATTAATTTTAAAATTTCAAATTTTCACAATATTGTATTTTTAACTCCAATTAACGTATATTTCTTTATTTCTTCGTATTTAAGCTTAATTTATCACTTTGATTAATTTTATTATTATTGAAAATTTTCCTAATTAATTAATTATTATTATTTTCTCATTATTTTGAAATTTTTGGTTTAATTAATTATTCTAGGTATATTGCTGATGTGGCATATTTCTATTTGTCCATATGGCAATTTTTTTATTCTCCTTTACTTTTATATTTCTTAAAAATTTCTATTATTATTATATATATTTATACATTATTATAATTAATTGGTTAAATTACTATAAGCCTTAATTATCCTTTATGAGTTTTGGCCCATTATACATATATACATATATATATTTTAAGATGTTATACTAATTGTGTATATTATAATTATGTATATACTAATATTTATATATAAATTCATGTGTATTCTTAAGTATGTATGTATACTTAATATATTAGTATACATACTTGTACATATACTTGCATATATACTTATATTATACTATTATCATACATACACCTATACACGTATATATATACATATATATATATGTATTTATACTTATAGTATATTATTATACGTATTTATATACATGTGCACATATTTATTCTCAATTTTATATGTACTTTTATACACATATATGTATATGTATATTTATATTTATATTTTCTTTGTGTATTTTTAAGGGAATTCCAATATATAACATATATAAATATATATATGCTTTCGGTTTTGCATGTACATGTATAAATACCTAGTATTTCTTATATACACGTTTATGTACATATTATGATATATGTATATAGGGTGTATGTATGTGTGTATTTATATATTCTTCATCTTATTTTCTTATTTACTCAAATATATCTATATGTATATTATTTATTCATTCACACACATACGCATATATATACATAAACCATACATATACTTGTATATATGTACATAAGTCTACTAACTTCACAATATATTCATATATATATAAGTATGTATCTATATGTATAATAACATTTATACATATATAAACGTAATTTCTAAAAGAAATAGATTATACACTCAAAATCTAATAAATATACATAAAGTTTCTAGTACAATACCTTGAAATACATAATACATATCAAAATATAATAATAATACATCAAATATGATATACACAAAAATACATAAAAGAATATGTAAAACATAATTTACATAAAGGAATTAATACTAATAATAATAATATATAAGGAAAGTATATTTATTTGTCTTGACATGTTCTTGAAGAAAACCCTCATTTTTCTCCTCCTTTAGGTGTTGTAGTTATATAGAATGATAGGTGAAATTGCTTTGGAAATTTAGGTAGAAGACAAGAGAGGAAAGTAAGAGAAAACAAATGAAGAAGATGGAAAATGGGGAGGGTGAAATTTCAGTTCAAGAGGAAGGTGATAACATGTCATTTTCATGCATTAATTAAGGAGATTTGAAGAAATTTTAGGGAAGTTCTAGGGTGACACATGTTAGGTGGCAAAAGGGAAAGAAAAAGGGAAAAAAGGAAAAAGAAAAAGAAAAGAAAAGAAGGGATAAAAATGCATTAATTACACTGAAAGTGACATATTTGACTTTTGGTCAAAATGTAATATTAATATATTAATTATATTGTGTACATATAATAATTTGTAATTTAGGAAGGAAAATAAAAAATAATAAGGAAAATTAAATAAAATAAAAATTTGAATTTCCTAAAAATATTTTTAATACTAAAAATAACATCAATAATAATGTATATTCTAATTATAAAGAAAATTATAAGATATATTAATTATATAACTCACAAACATCAAAATGGTGCTAAAATTGGATTTAAATAATTAAATTCATATAACACTAATTTATATAAAATTTCTAATAATTATTCAATAAAATTATCAATTTTATAAATTAATATAATATTTTGACAATTATTAGCATTTAATAGTTATTTATAATTGTTTGTTTGCGATTTTACATGATTTAGCATTTTGTTCAATTATTAGGCTCAATTAAGGTTTTATTGCTCTTATAGCATATTAGTATATTTATAGGCTTAAAGTTTAAGTTTTAAGGTTTTTATCACAGTCGGGTTTGATTTTTAGTATTTATACACATAGGATATAAGGTTTTTATCACATTCGGTTATAATCTCTAGTATTTACATACATTTAAGATTTAAGGTTTTTATACGTGATTAAACTTTCGATTAATAAGTTAGAGTTTTTTATATTCTTTTTAGTTTTCGAATTAAAATTTTAGTTAGTTTTAAATTTATTAGCTCTATTGACTTAAGGAAATCATTTACAGTACATAAGTTCGATTCTATACTCAAAAGGCTAAATTGATGAGGTTTACACATTGTCTCTCTAGATGACACTCAACTATTACCCTAGTCGAGAAAGAAATATCAATCCAAACAGGTAGACCCCAATTAAGGCTATCCATCGAACATATCAAAGGCCCTTCAATCACACAAAGCTAGTTCTCTTGCCATCAAAATATATCCAAGGCCCCACGGGTACAAATATGCGAGTCCTTTCGCAATGAATCGGAGATACCATGCTAGTTTTGCCTCATTAATAAAAATATCATCAACCAGTACTATGGCCTTCACAGAAATTATACAAGAATTTGTTTGAGATTTGAGAAACATTTTCAAAAAATATTTTTCTCAAAAATTTGCAAAGCTAGTATTTCATAAATATACTAGTTAAGTCATAGATATAAGACAAATATAATTGGTTATTTTGATAAGATATTTATATTTATCGGTTTAAGAAAGCGATTAGATGAATGATAACACGTAGACAAGAAAGTCATTCAACAAACAATCAATATCAACCAACAAGTAGCATGTAAATATCAAATAGTAAGCAGATAGTAGATAATCAAAACTCCTTTACTTGAATTAATGCTCACTCTCCAAGNAATAAATATATGTAATTTTTCTAATCATAAAAATAATAAAAATAACGTTTATAAATTAATTTTGGGATTTTATAAAAATTTATCAATTTAATTGTACCTGTTACGATTATAATTTTTATGAGTTATTTTGACGTTTTTGTTAAAAGTTTTACGCGATTATGCAATTTAGTCAATAATTGTCATCGATATTGATTATATCACCATTAAATGATATTTATTCATTTTATAAGCTTAAAGTTATAGTTTTAGAGTTTTGATCAAGTTCGGGTTTGATTTGGAGTATTTACGTGTACATTGAATTTAAGGTTTTTTATACACGATTTAGGTTTCGATAGATTTTTCTAAGGTTTTTACTACTTATAATATATTCAAATTTATAATTTATTAAATTTTTATCTTACTTGGCTTTAATGATTCATGAAGTTATCTATAGTATTAGGGTTCAATTTTACTCTGAAATAGCTAAATTTGCAGGGTTTACACTTACATTTATATATGTACTTACATATGTGTTTTTTTATTTTTTATTTTTAATCATATATGTATACTTAGTATATGTACTTGTACCTATACTTGTATGCATATGTATACTATACTATTATTATACATATACCTATATATACATATATATATGTATTTATACTTATAGTATATTATTATACGTATTTATATACATGTGCACATATTTATTCTCAATTTTATATGTACTTTTATACACATATATGTATATGTATATTTATATTTATATTTTCTTTGTGTATTTTTAAGGGAATTCCAATATATAACATATATAAATATATATATGCTTTCGGTTTTGCATGTACATGTATAAATACCTAGTATTTCTTATATACACGTTTATGTACATATTATGATATATGTATATAGGGTGTATGTATGTGTGTATTTATATATTCTTCATCTTATTTTCTTATTTACTCAAATATATCTATATGTATATTATTTATTCATTCACACACATACGCATATATATACATAAACCATACATATACTTGTATATATGTACATAAGTCTACTAACTTCACAATATATTCATATATATATAAGTATGTATCTATATGTATAATAACATTTATACATATATAAACGTAATTTCTAAAAGAAATAGATTATACACTCAAAATCTAATAAATATACATAAAGTTTCTAGTACAATACCTTGAAATACATAATACATATCAAAATATAATAATAATACATCAAATATGATATACACAAAAATACATAAAAGAATATGTAAAACATAATTTACATAAAGGAATTAATACTAATAATAATAATATATAAGGAAAGTATATTTATTTGTCTTGACATGTTCTTGAAGAAAACCCTCATTTTTCTCCTCCTTTAGGTGTTGTAGTTATATAGAATGATAGGTGAAATTGCTTTGGAAATTTAGGTAGAAGACAAGAGAGGAAAGTAAGAGAAAACAAATGAAGAAGATGGAAAATGGGGAGGGTGAAATTTCAGTTCAAGAGGAAGGTGATAACATGTCATTTTCATGCATTAATTAAGGAGATTTGAAGAAATTTTAGGGAAGTTCTAGGGTGACACATGTTAGGTGGCAAAAGGGAAAGAAAAAGGGAAAAAAGGAAAAAGAAAAAGAAAAGAAAAGAAGGGATAAAAATGCATTAATTACACTGAAAGTGACATATTTGACTTTTGGTCAAAATGTAATATTAATATATTAATTATATTGTGTACATATAATAATTTGTAATTTAGGAAGGAAAATAAAAAATAATAAGGAAAATTAAATAAAATAAAAATTTGAATTTCCTAAAAATATTTTTAATACTAAAAATAACATCAATAATAATGTATATTCTAATTATAAAGAAAATTATAAGATATATTAATTATATAACTCACAAACATCAAAATGGTGCTAAAATTGGATTTAAATAATTAAATTCATATAACACTAATTTATATAAAATTTCTAATAATTATTCAATAAAATTATCAATTTTATAAATTAATATAATATTTTGACAATTATTAGCATTTAATAGTTATTTATAATTGTTTGTTTGCGATTTTACATGATTTAGCATTTTGTTCAATTATTAGGCTCAATTAAGGTTTTATTGCTCTTATAGCATATTAGTATATTTATAGGCTTAAAGTTTAAGTTTTAAGGTTTTTATCACAGTCGGGTTTGATTTTTAGTATTTATACACATAGGATATAAGGTTTTTATCACATTCGGTTATAATCTCTAGTATTTACATACATTTAAGATTTAAGGTTTTTATACGTGATTAAACTTTCGATTAATAAGTTAGAGTTTTTTATATTCTTTTTAGTTTTCGAATTAAAATTTTAGTTAGTTTTAAATTTATTAGCTCTATTGACTTAAGGAAATCATTTACAGTACATAAGTTCGATTCTATACTCAAAAGGCTAAATTGATGAGGTTTACACATTGTCTCTCTAGATGACACTCAACTATTACCCTAGTCGAGAAAGAAATATCAATCCAAACAGGTAGACCCCAATTAAGGCTATCCATCGAACATATCAAAGGCCCTTCAATCACACAAAGCTAGTTCTCTTGCCATCAAAATATATCCAAGGCCCCACGGGTACAAATATGCGAGTCCTTTCGCAATGAATCGGAGATACCATGCTAGTTTTGCCTCATTAATAAAAATATCATCAACCAGTACTATGGCCTTCACAGAAATTATACAAGAATTTGTTTGAGATTTGAGAAACATTTTCAAAAAATATTTTTCTCAAAAATTTGCAAAGCTAGTATTTCATAAATATACTAGTTAAGTCATAGATATAAGACAAATATAATTGGTTATTTTGATAAGATATTTATATTTATCGGTTTAAGAAAGCGATTAGATGAATGATAACACGTAGACAAGAAAGTCATTCAACAAACAATCAATATCAACCAACAAGTAGCATGTAAATATCAAATAGTAAGCAGATAGTAGATAATCAAAACTCCTTTACTTGAATTAATGCTCACTCTCCAAGCTTTTGAAATTCCCAAAATTCGACAATTTAGTACCTAAAATATAATAAAACTTATAAGTATTATGAAAAACTAGATTCTTCAGTTAACTAAATATCTATTATTATTTGCTTAGTTTCCCATAACCTAAGTATGGTATAAATATATTTTAACTTTAATCTTTTACATATATTTTTTTCAGTTTATCTTAAATTTTCAATTATGTATAACTTTTTCATTTTAACTTCGATTTTTATAAACTTATAGTCGATTTTTATTGTTTTCAAATGTACTTTCACATAATAGGGTCCGTTTTGAACGTTAAACCTGCATTTTTCATCATGGGTCTAAAATGTTACGAATTTTATTATTTTGACCTAAATATTTTTAAATTGTTATTTTAAAAATTTCTTTATGAATTTAGGATTTAAATAATTTCTAAATTTTATATTTTTAAAGTTTTCTTGTTTTTGAGTTTGTTTTATAATAATTTATTTATTTCACTATTTTAAGGTTAATTTCTTATTAAATTCATTTTTTTTGTTATATTTGTAATTTTCTATTTAATTAATTATTATTATTTTCTTATTATTTTTATAATTTATGAATTTAATTAGATAAATAGAAGTGCTGACATGTTAGCTTCTCATTAAGCCAAGTGTCATTTTAGGAATTCTTTTAATTTTTGCATTAATTGGTATTTATATGTGTATATATTGTTACAATTTATTAAATTTTGGAAATTAATTCTATTTTTCCCCACTTTATGGTTACAACCTCACATGTGTGTGTATATATTATAAATTTTGAGAAGAAAATTTCTGTGTGATTTTTGTTCATATCACAAGCCAAAGAGGGCCAATATATATACAACATAGACGCACTAACTAAGCTTTTAAACATAGAAAAAAAAAATATCCTAAATATACTCTTTACATAATTGATAAATATTTACAGGTCCTAAAATATTCTAATACCTTCTAAACATAGAAAACAAATATCCTAAATATACTCTTTACATAATTGACAGATATTTACAGATATTTACAGATCCTAAAATATTTTAATACCCCCCCTCAAGTTGGTGTGTAAAGGTTGCAAACCCCCAACTTGCATAGAAGATACCCAAACTGCTATGTCCCCAATGCCTTAGTAAAAATATCAGCGAGTTGTTCAGAGCTACGTACATAAGCAGTCTGAACATGTCTATGTTGAATCTCATCACAAATAAAATGACAATCAATTTCAATGTGCTTTGTTCGCTCATGAAACACGGGATTTGCACTAATGTGTAAAGCTGCTTAATTATCACAATACAACAGCATAGGATGAGAGTGTACAACACCGAGAGACAGCAAAAGACCCTTTAACCATTTCAATTCACACATAGTGGTAGCCATGGAACGATATTCTGCTTCAGCAGAGGATCTCGATACTGTATGTTGTTTTTTAGTCTTCCAAGAAATAGGAGAAGTCCTTAACATAACAAAATATCTAGTAAGAGATCGTCGAGTTAAAGGACAACTCCCCCAATCGAAATCACAATAAACATACAACCGAAGATCACTATCAGCTCGTAAAAGTATTCCTTGTCTAGGACTGCCCTTCAAATAACGAACCACACGCAAAGCTGCTTCCCAATGAGCTTCCCTTGGTTGATGCATAAATTGTGCCAAAATATGAACACTGTAGGACAACTCAGGTCGAGTAAGAGTCAAATAAATCAGTCTTCCTACCAATCTCCGATACTTCTCTGAATTTGCCAACAATGCATTTTTTGCTAAGTCTAAATGATGATTTTGTTTAATGGGAAAACCAGATGGTTTAGCACCCAATAATCTAGCTTCACTAATAATATCCAAAGCATATTTGCGTTGGCAAAGAAAAATTCCTTCTTGATTCCAACCCACTACTATGCCTAAAAAATACTTCAATGTTCCCAAATCTTTCATGTAGAAGCAGTGGCATAAATAATCTTTAAACTTCTGAATGGCAACTCCATTATTCCCCGTAATAACAAGATCATCGACATATACCAGTATACTCAAATATATCTTGTCTCGATTTAAAGTAAACAATGAATAGTCAGATTAAGATTGAAGAAATCCATACCGCTTTAATGCAGTTGTCAATTTGGAAAACTAACATCGGGGGGCCTGTTGTAACCCATAAAGTGATTTACGTAATCGACAAACTTTGCCAGGCTGTTGAGTAAAGAACCCTGGTGGCATCTTCTTGTACACCTCTTCTTCTAAATCTCCATGCAAGAATGCATTATGAACATCCATTTGATGGAGTTCCCATCCCTTTGTTGTTACCACCGAAAGAAAAGTACGTACAGTAACCGTTTTTGCAACAGGAGTAAAGGTCTCATTGTAGTCAATTCCTTCAATCTGATTATTGCCAATAATCACCAATCGAGCTTTATAATGTTCAACTGAACCATCTGAGTTATATTTGATCTTGTAAACCCATTTACTGCCTATAGCTTGCTTTCCCTATGGCAAATCTTCTACAGGCCTCAATTTCTTTCATCATGGCTTCTTTCCATCGAATGTCTTTAATGGCTTGAATATAAGAAACAGGCTCCTTTTCGGCTGTCATAGCTGCTAAGAAGGAACGATGTTGTGGAGAAAATTTGTCACAATTTACATAATATGCTATAGGATAGGAGGTACCTGTGGACGGAATTAGATTGGAGGAACATGTAGAGGGACTTATTTGTTGTGCAGTATATGTCACAAAATCTCGCAGCCGAGTAGAAGCTTCTTTTATTCTATGACCCCGTCTAAGTTGATCTAGAACAGATTCACCCAAGATTTCAATGACACCCCCCCTTGTCATTATTATCACTTTGAGTCGCAGTCAAATTCTCAAGTACCTCACTTTTGTCTTCCTCATTCAATTCACCATTAAAATGATTGGTGATATCGAAAGAAGCACCTTGTATAAGATCTGGTAGCACACCTTCCTTATCAGCATATGGAAATTCAGATTCAGAGAACACAACATCTCTGGATACAAAATATTTTCCTGTATCAAGATCATAAACTTTCCACCCTTTTTTCCCGAAAGGATATCCTACAAATAAACAACGTTGACTCCTGCTAGCAAACTTGTCTTTTTCCCTATTTAAGTTCCAAGCATAACACAGTCACCCAAAAGTTCGAATGTGATTATAATTAGAAGGTTTACCAAACAATATCTCATAAGGATTCTTTCCTCCTAATAACTTAGAAGGAGTCCGATTGATCAAATATATAGCCGTCAGAATACATTCTCCCTAAAATTTGATGGGGAGATTGACCTGAAATCTTAAAACTCTAGCCATATTTAAAATATGATGATGTTTCCTCTCAACACGTCCATTCTGTTGAGGTGTTCCTACACATGAGGTCTGATGTAAAATTCCATTTTCAGAAAAATAGTTATGCAAGTAAGCAAATTCAGTCTTATTATCACTTCTAACTATCTTCACATCTTTTTGAAATTGTCTTTTAGTCATTGCAAAGAAATTACGCATGACAAGTTCCACTTCTGTTTTTTCAGTTAACAAATATATCCATACACCCTTAGAAAAATCGTCAACAATGGTAAAGAAATACAAGGCCCCACAAGAAGCATTAACACGATAAGGTCCCCATAAATCACAATGAATTAATTCAAAAATTTCGTTTGCTTTAGTGTCATTAGAAACAAAAACTTCTCTTGTTTGTTTAGCTCTCAAACAAACGTCACATGGTTTATTCTTTATTGAACTATTATTAAATTCAACTTGAGGAAGAGATTCCACAATTTTTGCAGACGGATGCCTCATCCTCTTATGCCATAATTCAAAAGAATCTACATGACTTGTCTTGCATGCTTGGACTGATACTGCTGACTTCAAATAATAAAGTCCCTTGCACTGTTCACCCGCTCCAATCACCATCTTCGAGGTGCGGTCTTGTATAACACAAATTTTATCAGTAAATTGGACATTACAATTAGAGCCATCAAGCAATTGCGACACAGATATCAAATTACAATTCAAATTTAGAACATAGAGAACATTGTCTTGTTTGATATGTTTTCCTAAGCAAATTGATCCCTCCTTCAATGCCATTACTTGCTCTCCATTAGGTAATTCAATTGAACATGCCACAATTTCTTTCAAATTTGTTAAACATTCTAAAGTACCTATCATATGTTGCGAAGCACCGGAATCAATAATCCAATTCAAATTATCCTTACCATTCATCTTCTCACTAGTACCCGGTTTGCACGTGTTCAACAAATTGAGAAAGAATGACCATTGTTCTGCTGTTAAGGTCCTAGAAGCTGTATTTTCTTCCGTTGTTGCCATTGATGATGATGGCTGCCCAATTACATGGGCTATATTCACCTTTGGCGTATTACTTTGTCCACGCCCTGCACTCTGTCCCCCTCGTCCACGTCCAGCCCCTTTGGGTCGGTCACCTTACCATTCCGGATATCCAATAAGCTGAAAACAAGTTTTAGAATCATGTCCCTTTCGTTTGCAGTGTGAGCAAATGGCAGATTTGTCTTTCACTTCTATTTTATACTTTCGCCCTCCTCTATTGGTTTGCACTGCAAAACTTACAACTTCTCCATGTTCCTCCTTCCCTCATGAGATGTTTCTAATACGTTCTTCTTAGCACACCAATGAGTATGCCTTATTCAAGTTTGGTAATGGTTTCGTGCTCAAAAAATTGGAATGAACTGCTCCATATAATGCATCTTCCAACCCCATCAAAAATTGATGAAGCCTCTTTTCTTTTCGTTTCTTGTCAAGTTCAGCTACAATATTACAATTGCATCTTCCACAACGATAGATGGGAATTTGCTCATAATTCACAAGCTCTTCCTAGAGTTGTTTCAATTTCCCATAATAAGTCACGATCGACAGACCTCTCTGTTTGCAGTTGGCAAGTTCTGCCTTGATTTGTTGAACATGAGGTCCATTAGCGATAAAGAATTGCTCTTTGATATCTTCCCATAAATCCTTTGCAATCTTCATATATGTTATGGTAGATTGCAGTGTTGGCTTGATTGAGTTGAGCATCCATGAAACCAACATTGAATTCATAGTCCACCAATCCTCTAATTCAGTGGAATCATCAGTAGGTTGATTAATCGTTCCATCAATAAATCTGAATTTCTTCTTGGCTCTCAATGACGTTCGTATCGTTCGAGCCCATTCATCATAATTGTCTCCTTTTAATTGCACCTGAGTAATTATATTACCAGGATTATCACTCGAAGTCAACAGGTAAGCAGAGGCTGGTTTCTTTCCCTCGCTAGTCATAGCGTTTTTTTTTTTTTTTAACTAGGCTCTGATACCATATAAATTTTGAGAAGAAAATTTCTGTGTGATTTTTGTTCATATCATAGGCTAAAGAGGGTCAATATATATACAACATAGACGTACTAACCAAGCTTCTAAACATAGAAAACAAATATCCTAAATATACTCTTTACATAATTGACAGATATTTACAGATCCTAAAATATTCTACTACCTTCTAAACATAGAAAACAAATATCCTAAATATACTCTTTACATAATTGACAGATATTTACAGATCCTAAAATATTCTAATATATATATATATACACATATATTATATTACCTTATCTAGGGATTTAGTATTTTAATAGATATATACACATATTATTTAGATATATACTTATACTTACACTTATACCATACTAATACTATATGTATATTTATACTTATACATATACTTTTACACTTATGTTTTCCAACTCTCTTCATATGTATGTATTTGTGTAATTCCATAATACCTCTTACATATATGTATGATACCATACTTATACTAAGTACCATATGTATGTACATGTGCTATATATATTAATATGTATCATACATATTCATAGATAAACATAACATATGTGTATATAGTTATATATAGAAACATATATACATATACAAATACATAACCATGAAGATGGACAACTTTATATATAATTCCATACAAGTACATGAATTTCCATTGCCAAAAATAGTAAAATACATATGAACTTCAACACAAACTCCTATAATACATGAAACTCCACAAAATATGTGTGTAACAAAGATTACATGTAAGATGATATTACAAAATGAATTAAGTACTAAATACATACTACTTAACTACTCTTTTTGGGATCTTGAAAAGTGGTTGGATCAAGTTTTTCTTTTTCTTGAAATTGTTGAAGGAAAATAAAAGAAAAATCAAAAGAATAGAAGTGAGAAGAGGAGAAGATGATGTTGGTTGGAAAGGAAAGAGAGTGTATGTGTTTTCTTGTGTCTTGGTTTGTAAAAGAAATGAAGCAAAATAAGGAAACATAACATACATGCAACTAGTGTAAAGGAGAAGGAATAAGTTAAAAAAAAGAAAAGAAAAATAAAATGGGAAGATAAATTGATTTGACATTAGCCTCATCTTATCTTCTTTCTCTTTATCCTCTTAATTTCACATGAGTGAAATTCATTGAACATGGTAGCCTAAACTTGTTGGGGACAAGTGGGAAGGAAAAAGTAAAAAGAAAGTAGAGGAAAAAGGAAAAGATAAAGTATAATATATTAGTTTGACTTTTCAAACAAAATGTGTTTAACTTTAAGTAATATTTGAAATAATTTATAATGTAATTCTGGAAAGAAATATGGGATATAAAATTAATATATACCCTTTGGTACATAAACATGATAAGATATATAGTAAAACTAACTCAAAATAATTGAATCGAAGCAAAACTAGTACACACATATATATATATATATATATATATGAAATTATAAATAATCACAAATTCATAATTTTATTAATTAAGTTATCACTCTTTACATTTATAAATATTTGGGAGTTATCTTTATTTGTTCCTTAGTGATTGTACGTGATTATGCGTATTGATCAGTAATCATATCCAATTAAAATTTTATTACTATTAAGGTAAATTTATACATTTTTCAAGCTAAGGGTTATGGTTTTAGGGTTCTTATTAGGTTCGAGTTTAATCTTTTATATTTATGTATATAAAAGATTTAAGCTTTTTATACGTGATTAAGGTTTCAATTAATAAATTAGAGTTTTTAATATTCGTTTTAGGTTTTGAATTTAAAATTTTAATTAATTTTAAATTTATTAGCTTTGTTGCCTTAAGGAAATTATCTACAGTATTCTAGTTTAGTTCTATACTCAAATAGCCAAATTTGCGGGGTTTACAACTGCTATGTTTGTAGACTGCATAGTGAAGAGGATTGAAAATTTTTAGTAATCATTGTGTAGTAGGTCATAAGGATGGGGCTACTACTGTGTGGAGTTCAATAACGTGAGGGTATACATTATAGTAGATTGTAGCTATGCCTTGTTAGTGAGGAAGTTGCTATACGGTGCTGATTAGTGGATCAATGGTTAGTCAGAAGTGTCGTTGGTCAAGATTGGAGTGATGTGATGGATTTGTTGCTGTAGATGGCAATAATGTCATTTGTGAGGATGAGGATTTGTTGTGTATTGGGGATGGGATTATTGAGGGAGAGAATAGGATGATGGAAGGGAATTGAAGATCCTCTTTGATTGACGACCGTTTATATAATTAAAAACAAATCTCTTTGATAATTTCAAATCTAAACTGATAAAAACTAATCTAGATTTGAATCTTACAAATCCTCATATTATCGGATTTAACATTGTCATTTTGGATTTGTGATTTTTCAATAATTATTTAGTCAAGATTCCACAAAATCTGTTTAAAATAATAACAACTCAATTTAAATTTTTTTTTTTTTTGCTTCTATTAATCTTTTTGAAACTTTTTTCTTTTTTCTTTTTAATTTTTTTCTTTTTTTGAAAATTTTCTTTTATTTTTTGGTTTTTTTTTATCATTTTTCAAATTTTTTGTTATTTTCTAAATTATGACCCCTTTTTCATTATTTTAATTAAAAACAACTAGGGAGCAACAATGAGATGTCTACAATAATCACCTTTATCCCTAACCCATTCATAATTTTTATTACATTTGCAACTTAAATTCAACAGTATTAGCTTAACAGTATAACTAAGCCTATCTTATGAGGCTTCTTAAGGAATGATGGGAACATTTTACATTTAAACTCTAACCTTGCCTTTCTTTTACTATAACCAACAAGAGAAACTAGGAGGGAGTGAGCAATATATTGCTTTGTGAGTTCATCATTCACTATTACCATTTAAGCAAGTTATCAAGGATTAATTAGTATCAAGGAAATTCTAACTACATATGAGGTGAATGTATGTACGATAAATGCAAGCAATATATCCATGGGGTTTAGAGTTAAGGAAGGTGTAGATTTGCATCATTTAACATTTAGACTATCTTATTACATTATCTTAACGACTAACACCTAACTTTACCCTAGAGGCAGATGTCTCTAGGTTCGGTCTTATTGATAGGGATTTTAATCTTAAGGCATTAGAGACCTTGAGGTGACCTAAAAGAGCTAATGTCTGATCTCCTGAGCCTTACATCCGACCTCCTTAACTAAGCATCCAGTTCTTTTATTAACCTTGTAACTAAAGGGTTTAATAATTTGGGAAGTGAATGAGCTCAGATTAGAATCATACCCCCGAAAGGAAATCGGTGTATTCATGATTAGCTCGACTAAGGGGTAAATAGCATAGGAAGACTTTGTCTAACTTGCAAGTGATTCAAATTCACATATAGATGTGAGTGGTTAGGGATCATTACACAAATAATTGCCTATAACTTGCCAACAACTAGCCCACACTCTAAGAATTTAGGGAATGGCCTTAATTTAAAATTCTATACATGGTGAATCTGGAGCAAATGGGAAGGCAGTTACTAACTACCCTCTATAAATAAAGGTCGGCTCCTTACAATAAGCTTCTTCTAACCACTAATTCTTAGTCACTTTACTTTACTTTCCTTTCTCTTTTACATTTCATTACCAAACTTAGGCATCGGAGTGGCCATGCCAAAGTCGCCCTGACATCCCCTTAGCCTAGTTCTTTCTTTCTTGTAGGCTTAAAGTTCATCAATAAATCCATATTCCCCTTTAACCAAATTTGACTATCAATAGTTTGTCACCATTTGTTTACATTACCCTATCATGGTTATTGAGATGAAAAGTATAGGCAACAACACTTTGAGGCAAGGGTAGGGGTGGAAGTGGGATGGGGAATATAGGTAGGTAATGCTCCTCGCGTAGCTTAAGATGAGATATCACCACAACAGTATACACTTAAAGTGTGCCCAATGGAATCAAATGAAACCTTAAGGAAAGTTTAGACTCTACAAGACGATATGTTATGCATTTCACAACTTGAAGCCCTTTGTATGTGATTTGCTAAGGAGTTAGAGGAATTCATGACATATAAACAAGAGTTGAGGAGGAAACTTCAAGAATGTGATGCAACATCTTCTTCAATCCCCTATTTAGAGGTAATGGGAGAGGAAGTAAACCTAGTCCCTTAAGATGATTACTAGCGTTGCATACAAAATAAGGCTCTTTCAGTAAATGAAACCAGTTAGTAAGCACAATCCAATGCTTTTACTTATAAGGATTGCCATCAAGCACCATTGTAAGCCTTTGCTTATGGTTGTGTTCTTGCTCATATGGAAGGTAAGATCGAGTACTTGACTACTCACTTATAGTAAAGGACTCTTGCGAACATGAGTTTGCAAGATTTGGAGGATTACATTAAGAAATTGGTAAGAGAAGGAAGTTCAAACAAAGAAATGGAGTTAAAAGAGAGGGAGTTAAGCCATTTTGTATGCAAAATTGTGGAAGATGTGCTTCCCTTAAGTGTTCGACTACCTTGGTTTGACACTTACAATGGAAAGAAAGAGCTAGATGATCACCTCAATACTTTTAATATGTTGAAATAGCTATATGGGCTCTTAAATGCAATTGCTTGCAAGGTATTTCTGTTTACCCTAAGGAAATTTGTGAGCAATTGGTTCAATTTATTGAAAGCAGCTTCTGTTTCCTCCTTTAATCAACTTGTTGATGAGTTTTGACAGTACTTTTTGGTTAGTAAGCCTCCAGTAAAGGATTCTTCGCTTTTGAATTCTATTTAGGAGAAGCCTCAAGAAAGTATAAGTAATTACGTATATTAGTTCAATCAGCTAATGATTGAAGTTATTAACTATGATAAGAGCATTGCTCTTCATGCCAATTACTAAGGGGTCAAAGAAGATTTTAACTCCTTTGAATCTTAGTTAAGTACCTTCCTACCTTACTCAATGAATTTACTACAATGTCACAAAAATTCATATGTTAAGAGGATCAAATGCAAGCATGCGAGGAGCTTGAAAAGGAGAAATTTGAAATAAGATTGGAGAAGTAGAGACGATGAGTAAAAGATCATTTGTACAAGAAGTTGGATATGTGAGATCAACTAAGTAGATGTCAAGGAGATTGGAAATGACCTATTTTGACTTATGTTATGCACACATCTTTGAACCAACCTATGTCAAATATTCTAATAGAAGTTCGGAATTAGAGATTTCTAGCTTAGCCAAAGAGGATGAGAAATAACCTTTTTAGGAAAAACTCTAACAAGTATTGTGATTTTCATGGTGACCTTAGTCATAACACCAATAAGTGCATTCAATTGAAAAATGCACTTAAAGATGCCATTCAAGAGGGTACCTTAAAAATTTTTTTGCTAATAAAGATGATAGGATTAAGCATCTTACCTAAAGGAGGAGGGTTGATCAACAACCCCCTAATGGTAAAGTTAGGAACAATTATCAAGAGTTGGTAGTTCGGGAGAATAATGGAGGTGATGACCAAGCTCTTAGAGGGGTGATAACTTTAATTTTTAAAGTACTAAGAGGAGGAAGTATGTCAGCTATGTTGAGTTTAACAAATCAACAAGGAAATCATTTTTTGAATATCTAAGGTAAAAGACATAGGGTAGATGACATGATCATTTTTTCTAAGAAAGATATGCAGGGGATATAGTTCCCTTATGATGATGTGCTGGTCATTACGACTAGAGTGGTTGAATTCGAAGTGAGGAAAGTCATGGTTGATATCGGAAGCTTGACAAATATCATTTTCAAGCACACATTTGATTGAGTGTTTCCAAATCTAGAGAAATATACGACCCTAAAAATACAACTTGTATAGGTTTAACAACCAACCAATTAAAGTCCAATGAGTTGTTACTTGGACTCAACAAATCAGAGATGATGTGAATGTAGTAGAGAAAGAGGTAGATTTTGTGATAGCGGATTATGTCTCACCCTATAGGATCATGGGCCAACCATCCATTAATATTTTTATGATGGTCATAACCATAACTCATCAAAAGGTGAAATTCCTAACCCTAATATGGATTAGTACATGTAATGGACATCAATAGTTAGCCATGGCTTTGTACCTGAAAGCTTTAAAGAAAGATTTAGTGTACCACATTAAGCAAGGGATGAGCTACCGTTTGCAAGTCCGAGGTGAGCTAGTAGAGGAAACATTAACCATCTAGCTAAGTAATGATCATGAACATATTACTAAGATAGGAGTGAGTATGGCCCCACACCTCCAAGAACATATGATAGAATTTCTTCAAGCTAATAGGGATGTCTTCGCATGGTCTCCATTAGACATGTCAGGTATCCCAAAGGAAGTGATCACCCATCAGCTCAATATAGACTTAAATACTAAGGCGGTACAATAGAAGAAAAGAGATTTTACTGTTGAAAGGCAATTCACGATTGACGAGGAGGTACAAAAATTGTTAAAGGAGGATTTTATTAGAGAGGAGACATATCCAACCTCGTTAACTAACTTTATGTTAGTAAAACAAGCGAATGAAAAATGGAAAATGTGTATAGATTTTATTGACCTCAGTAAAGCTTGCCTGAAAGATTATTTCCCTTACCTCAAATAGATCAGCTGATCAACATTACTTCAAGACATGCCCCATTAAGTTTTATGGATGCCTTTTTAAGATATAAATCAAGATGCATCCTTTTGATCAAGTATACACCTTGTTCATTACCAACTTCAAACGTATTGTTATATGGTCATATCATTTGACTTGATGAATGCAGGAGCTAGGTATTAGAGGTTGGTGACAAAGATGTTCAAGCCATAAATACATAGAAATATTGAAGTATATGTAGATGATATGATTATGAAGAGTAAGAGTAATGATGATCATCTTTTCGATGTGGAGGAGACCTTCGACACTCTAAGGCATCATAATATGAAGTTGAACCCTCAAAAGTGAGTGTTTGGGGCTTTGTCAAGGAAATTTCTAGGATTCATGTTGATACAACAAGAGATAGAAGCTAACCTTGAGAAGATTTGGATATGGAATCCCAAAGTCCATTAAGGAAGTCTAAAGGTTGACTAGAGCCCTAAATTGTTTTGTATAAAAAAAGTGCCAAGAAATGTGTTGAAGTTTTTTAGGTCTTGACAAATCCTTTTGAGTTCAGATGGATAGAGGAATGTGAGAGGACATTTCAAGCATTGAAGGGGTTTCTTACAATGCCTTCTATCCTCTTAAAGCCTATTGATGGTGAAGTCTTGTATTTGTCTCTTTCAATTGGTGATCGAGTTCTCTCATCCGTACTAGTAAAAGCAGAGGGAAGAATCTACTAGCTAGTCTATCATGTTAGTCACTTTTTCTATGGATCTAAGCTTCATTTCATGAAGTTTGAAAAGTTCATATTGGTAATTATTGATGTAGCAAGGAAGCTCTAACCTTACTTTGAGGCTTACTAGATTGTCGTTCTAATTGACCAACCCTCGAAGCAAGCATTGCAAAAGCCCAACCCTTCAGGTCAGATGATGAAGTATGCCTTAGAACTAAGTGCCTTTGACATTTAGTATCGGCTAAGAGAGGGTAACGGTGTTGTTTTGATATTGAAGGGTTTGATGGGAGTACGGGTTTCATATGCTCTTAAGTTTGGGTTTCCAGCTAGTAATAATGAAAATGAGTACGAGGCACCTATAGCTGGAATGAAGTCGATAAAAGAGGTCGGAGCCAAGTGATTGGATATATATTCAAACTCTCAACTAAATGTGAACCAAGTGAAAGGAGACAGTACATCAAAGGATAAGAATATGGGTAAGTACCTATAGTTGGTCAAAGAACTCGAATCGTGTTTTAACTCTTAGTAATTGGTCAAGATTCCATAGACAAAAAATTTCGCTGTACACAGATTATCGAAGTTAGCTTCCATAAGTCTGCCAAATAGGGAAGAAAAAGTCTTTGTAGAATATATGTAGAAAAGAGCACAGAGAGGCAACCTATGGAATGTTTAGAGGTGTAGTCCAAAGAGTTAAAATTGTCACAACCCTGAAAATGGTCTAGTAGTGACAAAGCCCTTGTACTAATTAGAAATAACTATTTATATCCTTGAATTACTAGCCAGTTGCTTCCAATAAGCACATAAAGCGTTAACATTAGAATATTCACAAAGTATCACATATTTAATGGTAATAGAACAGAATATAATTATTATTATTAAAATAGAAGTTACAATTTAAAGTATATCGAAAAGTCTTTTAAATAAAACATAAGTCTTTCAAAATAATCCATATTACAAATTATCTTAACATTTCTTATCCAATTTCGTAATTCTACTTTCTTGCTAGCTCTCTACCAATCTGTCTTCTAACTTATCTTTCTCACTAATGGTTTAGATCTTCTAGGATAGACCCAGTAAGGTTCCTATAAGAAATCAAAGCTATTAAGGTATAAGCTGCAACCAGCTTAGTTAGTTACCCACTTTACTACCTTTCAAGCAAGTTGGTTAAATAAGCAAATGCTATGCAACGATCAAACATATGCAGCAATACGTATGGCCTTCTAGTATCCAACGTACATTTTAGGATTCATTCCCATTCCCTCCTGACCTTGAGTTGAGGATTTATAGTTCCACTAGTGTCTAAGCGTCCAAATTTAGCATAAGAGTCACTTAGCATAACATCCTTGGCCACCATGAAATAGCCACAAAATCTCAATTCTTGGCTAAACCAATACCTATGCTAATATAATGATCAAGAGATGAAGCCCCTTAATTGATCCTAAGGGAACCAAATGGGTCTACTCTCCCTAACCTCAAGAGAGAACTAATCTCTCATTTATCTAGGAGAACTAACAAATGTTTATCATAGAATCCACTATCATCCCCAGGAAGATAGATCTTCAAATCCTTGATCGACCTCGAAATGTATGCATGCCTAAAACATAAGAATGGACATGACCTTGTCTAATGCATGACTATCTTCAAAGTCACTTAGTTTGCAATAAATGAGGAAGGTTTTAGCCTTTCCATTTCATATGTGATAGTGGTGACAATAAAAGAGATTTATGCAATATGCTATGCATGACAGCTTTAATATTTAGGTTTCGATATGCTTAACTTCCATTTATTTTAGTGATCGCTCAAAACATCACACAATCACAAGGATCACATCACATTATAATCATAAACTTTTCTTATGGAAATAATTCTTAAATGTCTTAGCAAACAAATTAAACACATATGTTTCCCAGATACCCCATACAGAATAAGTTAAGTATAGAATTAAAGGTGTAACTTTTTTACAAGCACACATAAGTGATAATCATCATAGATACTCACTTTGCCATCTTCCTATTCGTTGTAATAGTCTTCTGGGAGTTTCAAATCAAAGTACTTAAGAAGATAAAGATAGTTGAGAAACATATTGGATTACTAAACTTTCTAATTTAAGTTTTGTTCCGAGCCTTTTTATAAGTCTTTTATTTCTTAGGTTGATTTTGTTTAATGTTTCTTTTTCCATATCATGTCTGAATGGTCCTTATATGTCCATAAATGTCCTTGGCTCCTTGTTCCATAGTTTTCCAATCCTCACATAAGGTCTAAATCGTTACAGTATCAAGATGATATGTCCATCATAAGGTCCAAATCAAGAAAATTTATTCAAACATGACATGTAAGCTAGTTTTTTTAAGGCATGACTTTGTCCACTTGTTTTAGTTTTCATTATTTTAGTCTTTTATTTTTAGGAAATCTTTTGGTTTCTTTCTTGAACTTCATTTGAGTAAGATATTTGGGAAGCTTCTTTCAAGTATGAAAAGGGTTTAGAAGACTTCCTTTGAAATGAAATTAGAAGTTTATGAAGTTCAAGTTTAGAAAACTTCTTTAGAATAAGTAAGAAGTTTGAGGAAAACTTTCTTTTCTTCAAATATTCTTTAGAATCATGATAAAGATCTATCATAAAATAGAAGTATCTTTATCTAAAAGCCTTTTAAGAAGAGATTGCTTTTGAAAAGAACTTGTTGGCTTGAAAAAAATCAAAACAAAGCTCAAGCTTTTAGTAAAAGGTCTTACCTTTAGATATGAGCATCATTTCAAACGTCCATGAAAAACTTTTCTTGTTTTCTAAAAGAAGTTTACTAGAAAAGAAGTTAGAATCGATCTCTTTCCTTTTGAGTTTTAATCTTAGTAGTTGAGAAAGATATTAAAACTAACCTTTAGGATTTGACTATTTGGAAATTGTTAAAGAAATGGTGGTGGGCCTTTGGTTGTTGGCTTTGAAAACGGAAGGCAAGAGGGATGTTGGTTTGAAGGAAACATAAGTGGTCTAATGGTGGGGCTATTTATAGAAAACATTGAATTAGCTTATCTCATAAGCTTTGTTGTTTTGTAAAACTAATCTTTCATTTATTCTTAGGTTGGCAAGTTGGGATTATGGGTGCATTATGCCCCACATGTTGCCACCACCTATGTACACATACACTGTTTAATTCATGAGTTTCATTCTTTAATTGGAAACATTATCCATGACATCATCATCTAGTTTCACATGTTTTTCTTTAAGAATTCTAGAAGTTATGATGTGAATATGATGTAAAATGGAAATTTCATCATTCATGACCTCATTTCTTTGAGAAATGGTTACTTATTCAACTTTGCTTTTTCTTCCTTATCTTAGTCTTTTAGTCTTTTTCACATTTGGGGATGTACAAATGATGTTGGCACCATATGTAGGTTTATTAGGGTCTTGGTTGGTTTGTTTCATGTGTTGGTTATAAAAATCCATTTAGTTAGCTTGTTAGTTTTCCTTAAATCTTTTGATTTAACTAACATTTTTTTTGTTGACTTTATTTGACCAACTATTCTTACCTTTGACTAGTTAATTCTAAGGAATATAGGTAGTTTTTATCACTATTTATTGGTATCCTATTAATTCTTGATCATATCTCTCAAATCTCTCTTAGCGATTTTAGCTTATCTTGAGTATATCTCTAAATATTTTCTAGCGATTACCTTAGCTTATACCAAAGTTTTTAGGGGTTTACAAAAGCCCTATTAGATGAATCCCATTCTTGACTACTTGAGAGAGGGAGTCTTACTTATGGATACTAAAGAAGCTTGAAGACTTATTTATAAGTCTACCAATTTTACCATCATAAAGGGAGAGCTCAGTAAAAGAGGATAGACCATGCCATATTTGAAGTGCCTACAACCTACTAAAGTTAGTATATAGTAATCACATCAAGGTTGGAGCTTTGTATGTGAAAACTTTGAGGCTTAGCTACCATGAAGAAGGATGCCCTCAAGCTGCTATAGATTTGTGACTATTGTTAAAAGAATGCTCCCGTAGAGAGGGTACTAAGTGCATAACTCATTCCACTCACTAGTCCCTGACCCTTTGCCTAATGGGGACTACTTATTTTTGGTCCATTTCCTACGACCAACAAGCAAAGACATTACATCATTATAGTTGTGGACTACTTTACAAAATATATTGAGGCTAAGGTAGTGGCGAGCATCATAGAATGAAGCATTGAGGCTTTTATTGTCAGTAATATCACTAGGTTTGGAATTCTTTATGCCCTCGTTACAAATAATGGCCCTTAGTTTGACAATGAAAAATTTAGGGAGTTCTGCAAGACATATCACATTAGACTGTGTTATGTTGGTTACAACCCTCAAAGCAATGGACAAACAAAAGCAGTTAATAAGATTATCCTTCATAGCCTACAAAAGAGGGTAAACTGAGCTAATAGCAAATGGGTAAATGAGCTACCTAATGTTTTATGGGGTTACCAAACTATGCACAAGACTTCGACTTGCCATACCCCATATAAGTTAGCCTTTGAATTTGAGTCACTTCTACCAATTGAACTCCAAATTGAATGTGTAAGAGTCCGAGCTTATGACCCACAATATAATGACATCGGCCTCTGAGCAAATCTCGACACCATCCATGAGTCAATGATTATGTATAAAGGGACAACTAAAGAGTCATCTTCAGTGTTGAAAGGATAGTCATCAAAGGGAATTTTTTTTTGGAATCTCCCAACTCTAAGGGCACAAATCCTTGCCAATCCAGTATAACCAAATAAATCCTAGGCATAATCATCTTCTACGTTCGCCTTGCTAGTAGCCTGTTCTGGTGGAGAAACATTGCCTACTTCAAGGGTTATGAGCAAGTCATGGCTTTGATTCTTAGCACATGTTGAATTGAAATATTGACTATTGTTAGAGGCAGTATTAGACATGATTACCTTAAAAAAGTTATTGAAAAAAGATGAAGAATGAAGCAAAGAAGAGGGATTTCTCGAGCAAAGATTCAAGTGAAAGTTGATTTTTGAGGAAAGAAAGAAGTATAATCGGCTAATAGAGGGGAACAATGGAGGAAGAAGAAAGAGAAAAAGTAAGAAAATAAGGGGTTAATAAGTGGGAATAGACCTTAGTAGCTGCAACAGTTACCAACAATTCCTTGCCAAATGATAACCTTTGCATTGCAGAAATTGAATGGTAGTAATTAAAATTCGTTGCTAAAAACGTACATGGTAATTGGCATGTTTGGACGAGTTTTAATGTACAGAATACAAAAAGTCACCAAGTGGTCATGAATCTTTCCTTACAGGCAAATTAAGAACTTATTAGTACTGATAAAAGTTAATTATGATCCTATAAGTATAGGGTTGAGATAGCAAGGTCAAAACAAATAGAGGTCGGACACCCTATTTCCATATTGTGATGACTTTAAGAACCATAAAATGAAAAACATTATCATACACCATATTATTCTCCTTTATGTCACCACCAATGAGAGTTAAGGGGAATATGTTGATAGGGATTTTTATCCTCAGGCATTAGAGACCTTCAGGCGACTTGGAAGAGCTTTTGTCCAATCTCCTGAGCCTTGCATCTAACCTTCCTAGCTAAGCATCCAACCTTTTTTATTAACCCTATAACCACTAAGGGCTTAATAGTACTAGAAGTGAATGAGGTTAGATTATAACCATACCTACGAGTAGAGATTGGGGTGTTTATGAATAGCTCGGCTAAGGGGTAAAAAGCTTCAGATGACTTGGTTTAACTTGTAGGAGATTCAAATTCAAGCATAAGTGTGAGTGGTTAGGGATGATTATACAAATAATTGCCCATAACCTACTGAGAAGTGTGTAAAACCACACACTTATCTAAAGGATTTCTCTAATAATTATATGTGATTCAATAAATTTTTTAGTAAAAGAGTATGAATTTTCATTAAAATCACATATAATTACTCAGTACAAGTGTAATTCATATTTTTATGTTTTGACGCTAAAAAATAACATATATTTAAAGAATATAAACTCTTCATGTTTAATCTTGTAGGTTTAGGGGCTACTATGTAATGGTAGCCCCAATTCATGAAACCGGAAATGAAGAAAAAAGTAAAGAAGGAAACCTGGAAATTATAACTACCGGCATGTCGGTAAGCCTGTCTACCGTTAAGACAGTACATGGAACAAAATCAAATCAATTTGTAAAACTAGAAGGGTATACAGGCGTGATGGTACCCAGCTACTGCATGATGGTACCCAGCTACTGCATGATGGTATACCTAACTCCCAAAGTAAAAATACGTCGTTTTACTAAAAGGAAAGAAGATAAGTACACGATACGTGTTCACTAGCATGCCGGTATCCTTGATTACCATCATACTAGTAATGACCTGATATAAAATCCTCTTCTTATTTATTTTTTGTAGATTTTTGCTTTGTAATTTCTAAGGTTTAGGGTTCTAGTTTCTACCATTTCTCTCTTCTTTAAGCTATCTTAGGTTACTCTTGGCATAGTTTTATGATTTCTATGGAGTTTTGTTGTATTTTCATGATCGAAGTGTAAACTTTTAGTGAAGTTTAGCTATTTTCAAGGTTTAGGTTTGTAGATTTCCGTTGCATCCATGGAGATTGTTGGAAAAATCTTGAGAAACTCCATTATTGAGGTTAAGGAGCTAGGTTTTGTAATGTTTCTCATACTTTTTCCGTGTTTACTGCAATGATTATTTTCTTATTCATGTGTATTATGTGTTGAATGTTTATTCTCTATGAATGTGATAAATGGAGCTTATTATGCTTATGGGTAGTTTGTAAACATGATAAAGTAGTTGTGGCTATTGATATTTTTGTATTATGATAGTGTAAATTTAGAATTTTACTTAGTTCTATGGTGTAATTAGGTATAACTCAAGTGTTGGGTTAATATCGAGCTAGATAGCGTTTCCCATATATTGGGCTTTACTTTTGTTATCCTAATAGGGCTTAGATACTATAATAGGATTCAAAAACCCTGAATAGAACTTAGGATTCCTAATTTGAATGGGTAAGTCTTGAGAATTAGGACTTAAATGCATATACTTACCTAAAGCTAAAAATTGGTTGGAGCGAGAAACCAATTCTAACATGGCTATTTAAGTAGTGATGGGACTTAAATAGCTAGCTGATAGTGTAGATAAGATATTGATAACAATGCTCTTGCTACATGATAGAATTTACAAAACGAGAGTTAGATAAATTCTTTGAGTGTAAGTAAAATCCATATTTAAACTATTATAAATACTCTAATAGCATGGCTATAACAATCTTAAACAATTGTTTACTCGTTACTCATATATCTTTTATGAAGAAATCTACATCCTAATACACTGAGAAATTGTTAAAATCCACACTTATTTCCATTGTAGTTTTTACTTCTATTTAGATAACTTTCATATTCTTTCCTTTAAAATTGCTCAATTGGTTGCCCAGATTAGAGTAGAAATAGTAGAATTTAGTACTTAGTTATTGCTTTAAACTCTATTCTTTCCTTCACCGAATAATACGACCTTGGTTACTCTCCCTATACTATCAATAGATCGGTACACTTGCTGTTAATTCATGATTTCCACTAAAATTTATTCATTTTTATCCATAAGTGAGTTCATTAATAGTATAGCATTCCATTACTTTTAAAAAGGGGAAAATTCTTATTTGTGTGTAACATTAATGGAAGTGAGAATGCAACATCAATTTTTTGGCGCCGTTGCTAGGGAAGGCAAGGAATTTGAAAGCTAGCTAATATTAGATTAGTTTTTCTCTCAAGACTAAGCTTAGAGTAGAATAGATTTAGTTGTAGTTAGAGTTAGTTTTGCATGCTTAGATTAGATTTGCATTTTTATTTTGTTAAGAGCTTCTTATTAGGTTTTTTTTTTGTTAATTTATAGGACTTATGAAGAGGTTATTGATGATTCAAGTGGTTTGTTTAGAGAAGAGATAAACCTTTTGCCACAGCATTGTATTGGGTTAGGATTGTTGAAACCCTTTGTATTTAGCCTCCTAGGATTACCCTTATATTGAAAATTTGAAACCTCTATTGTTTTATGCCAAGAAGAGGAACTAATGATTTTGAATTATTATTCGATCCTGAAGTTGATAGAACATTTCATAGACGACTACAAGAAAGAAGAAGATTTGTTAAGATGGACAATTTGAATGAAGGAGATGGACATGGTGTTGGTGTAGCAATTGGTGTGAATATGGATGATATGAATATAGAAGAATATCAAAATGGATTCGATGGACAAATTGGCAATGTGAATGGTAATTAGAATGTACACCAAAGAGTTTTATGGGAATACACTATACCAACCATGGATGGTTTTGCACCAGTAGTGGCATAGCTTGCTATTCAAGCCAACAATTCTAACCTTAAACCTACATTGATACAAATGGTACAAATGAACTAGTTTGGTGGGAGTACTTTAGAAGACTCAAATGAACACCTATAGAGCTTTCTTCAGTTGTGTGCAACCATAAAAAGCAATGGTGTTTCTAAGGATGCTATTCGATTGAGGCTACTCCCATTCTCCTCGAGAGACAAAGCTCGAAGCTGATTATATTCTCTACCACCTCATTCTATCATAACTTGGGAGCAATTAGCTTAGAAATTTTTGTCAAGATTTTTCCCTCCATGCAAAATAATGAAGATGAGGAATGACATCACCATGTTTCGTCAATTTGATGGAGAGTCTATGTATGAAGTATGGGAATGGTATAAGGAGATGTTGAGAAAATGTCCATACCATGGATTACCGACCTGGTTACAAGTCCAGATTTTCTACAATGGTTTGTCAAAATACCTAAAGTCAATGATTAATGTTGCTACAAGGGGTAATTTCATAAACAAGGGCCTTAGAGGAGCATTCCAACAGATTGAAGATATGGCAGCAGGTTCATTTAGATGGCAAAGTGAAAAGAATGACCAACAGAGGATATGCCATTTACAAGAAAATGATAAATTCTAATTTATTACCACTTAGTTGAAAACACATACTTAGATGATAGATAAAGTCCTTGGACTAAACCAACATGCTAAAGGGAAACAATTAAATGACTGTTGCACATGTAGGAAGGATGTACAGCTACGTTGAGAAAGGGAGACCAAAATTATAATAATAGATTCCATGGGATCCCCTCAAGTTAAATTAAATGGCTGAGATGCATGAATACATGAAGGTAGAGTCACCTAAGAATTCATTTTCCAGTGAGAATAGTCAATCAATTAGTAAGCCTTCTAGTCTAACTTCCTATAGAGATGGAGGTTATGCAACTGCTCAAGACTTGCCATTATCTCCCAAGAGCTATAAGGAAATGGATAGCAATGACACTAAGAGAAGATTAGATGCTCAAGAGGTAGCTATTATTGATGTGCATAATTAGTTGGAGCATATAATACAACTACTTTTGGGAAGAATGCAGGAGTTTATGATCCCTGAGAAAAATGTTTTGTGGAAGCCATTAGAAATGGTGCATTTGAGAAGTGGGAAGTAGTTACTTGAACAAAAACAAATAGATTCAACTCCTACTTAAGATTTAAAGTCATTAAAGAAATTAGAAGAGGGTGAAACAAAAGCAGATGAGAAGCTAAACTCTAAGGTGAAATCATACATGCCACCTATGCCTT
The DNA here is from genome assembly GCA_024138015.1 of Lumnitzera littorea. Classification (NCBI taxonomy): domain Eukaryota; kingdom Viridiplantae; phylum Streptophyta; class Magnoliopsida; order Myrtales; family Combretaceae; genus Lumnitzera; species Lumnitzera littorea. Next base: position 57,109,043 of record JAMXBB010000008.1, read on the forward strand.
ATGTAGTAAGACTCAAACAATAATAGTTGGATCATCATTTTTCACAATTCCTAATGCTTTTCAGGCAATTAGTGATAAATATTCCTCTTTTCAATGCATTGGAGCAAATGCCTTCTTATGCCAAATTCATGAAGGATATCCTTTCAAAAAGAAGGAAGGTGGCTAGTTTAGAGACAATGATGCTCATAAAAGAATGTTTAACTATACTCTCAAACAGCATTCTACCCAAACCTAAGGATCTTGGAAGCTTCACAATTCCATGGATTGGGGATTCATATGTTGGTAGGGCCTTATGTGATTTGGGAGCTAGTATTAAACTTATGCTTTATGAAATCTTCAAAAGATTTGGGATTGGGGGAATGTAAACCCACTTCAATATCATTGCAACAAGTTGATTGAAGTATCAAGCAACCAAGAGGAGTAGCAAAAGATGTATTGGTGAAAGTGGAAAAATTTACATTTCTAGTGGACTTCATCATCTTGGATATGGAAGTAGATAGAAAGATTCCTTTGATATTAGGAAGACCTTTCTTAGCTATGGGAAATGCAATCATTAATGTGAAAGATGGAAGATTACCACTCCAAGCCTTGAATGAATAGGTCACTTTTAATATTCATATGGGGATGAAATACCTAGAGGAAGAAAATACTTGCTTCATTATGGACTCTATCAATGCTTTAGTTTTGGAAAAGTGGAAAGAGGAATAGTAATGGCACCAAGGGTTGATGTTAGAGTCAAATGAAGAACAACAATTCAATCAAGTAAAAGAGATCTGATCATGGGAACAATATTTTGAAGAGCTAAGAGTTAGTGAAGGCAAACCTCTCCTTTCAATCTAAAAAGCCCTAACTCTTGAGCTCAAGGAATTGCATTCACATTTGAAGTATATGTTCCTAGGAGAAAATGAAACTTTACTAGTAATTGTAGCTGTAGAATTACCATTAGATAAGGAAGAGAAATTAATGTGAATTCTTCAAGAGAATAAAGAAGCCATAGGATAGACAATTGTAGATATCCATAGTATTTACCCTTCAGTATGTGTGCATAAAATTCTTATGGAAGACAATTATAAGCCAACAGTTCAACCCTAAAGATGGCTTAACCCAATACCGAAAGAGGTAGTTAAGAAGAAAGTCTTGAAACTCTTAGATGCAAGAATTATATACCCTATTTTAGATAGTTAATGGGTGAGCCCAATTCAAGTTGTGCCAAAGAAAGGGGGTATGACTATGGTGAAGAATGATAAGAATGAACTCATACCGACTCGGACTGTTACTGGATGGAGAATGTGCATGGATTAATGGAAACTCAATGATGCCACTCAGAAGGATCATTTCCTGTTGCCATTCATTGATCAAATGTTAGAAAGACTAGCTAAACATGAATATTACTGTTTCTTAGATGGTTACTCGGGATATAATCTGATGCATATTGCTCTTGAAGACCAAGAAAGAACCATTTTCACCTGCCCATATGGTACATTTGCATTTTGACGTATGCTTTTTGGATTATGTGATGCTCCAACAACCTTCCAAAGATGTATGATGGCCATATTTTCAAATATGATTGAAGAAAGCATTAAAGTATTTATGGACGATTTCTCTATTTATAGAGATTCATTTGATAGATGTCTTGAAAATCTAACCAAAGTTCTTAAGAGATGTAAGGAGATGCATTTGACTTTAAATTGGGAGAAATGTCATTTATGGTTAGGGAAGGGATTGTCTTAGGGCACAAAATTTCAAGCCAAGGCATTGAAGTGGATCCTGCTAAAGTAGAAGTGATAGTAAAGCTACCACCTCCAGTGAATGTCAAAGGAGTTCAAAGTTTCCTAAGAAATGTGAGATTTTATCGACGATTCATACATGATTTTTCCAAAATTTCAAGACCATTGTGCAAGCTGTTAGACAAAGATACATCATTTCATTTTGATGAAACCTATGTAGAAGCTTTTGAGAAGTTAAAAGTTAGAATGACTACAGCACTAGTGATGGTAGGACCAGATTGGAACCTTCCCTTCAAATTGATGTGTGATGCAAGCGATGTGGTTGTAGGAGTTGTATTAGGCTAGCGAAAAGGACGATTATTTCAAGCATTCTATTATGCTAGCAAAACACTCAACAACACATAGAAAAACTATGCAACAACAGAAAAAGAAATGTTGGCAGTGATATTTGCTTGTGATAAATTTTGCTCGTACCTTATTAGATCAAAGGTGATAGTGTACACCCATCATGCTGCATTGAAATACCTTCTCCAAGAGTGATACGAAACCAAGACTTATTCGATGGATCTTACTCTTACAAGAATTTGATTTAGAAATAAGAGATAAGAAGGGGATTGAAAATTTGGTAGCTGATCATTTGTCTAGAATTGTTAATAGAAAAGAAGAACTACCCATTATTGAGTTCTTTCCTAACGAGCAATTGTACTCCATCTCAGCTATGACTATATCTTGATATGTGGACATTGTCAATTACTGGTGAGTGGGATTTCGCCTTATGGGATCTTGAAAAATAGAAGAAGAAAGTTCTTGGTAGACATTAAGTCATATTTCTGGGATGAATCATATTTGTTCAAAAGTTGTGTTAATTAAGTGATAAGGAGATGAGTGCTTGAAAATGAAATAATTGACATCATAGCTCATTGTCACAATCGAGAAGTGGGAGGACACTTTAGGGAAGTAAGAACAATTGCAAAAATACTTCAGTATGGATTCTATTGGCCTACATTGTTTAAGGATTATAGAGAATTTGTTAAAAGGTTCACATAATGTCAAATGATAGGAAATGCCACTAGGAAGTATGATATTCCATAGCATGGAATTCAAATAGTAGAGATATTTGATATACGGGGAATTGATTTCATGGGACCATTTCCCCCATCCAATTCAAACAAATATATTTTGGTTGCAATAGATTATGTGAGCAAATGGGTAGAAGCGGTAGCATTACCTACAAATGATTTAAGAAGAGTGCTTAAATTTCTCAAAGATAACATATTTATTAGAATTGGAACTCCATGGGCGATCATTAGTAATAGGGGATCTCAATTTTGTAACAACTAGCTGGACAACTTACTTGCCAAATATGGGGTTGTCGAGCTTAGTGTTTTTCTGGTTTTCATAAATTAGTCTTCTTTAAACTGATTAATATTAAACTTTACTTGTTTAATACCAACCCTCGACTAGGGTTTAAAGAAAATCGGTTCTTTTAACCTTGAAAACATTTTGGAATCGCCATCGGATTGGAGTCAAGAAATAGAGTTAAGTTATAACCAATTGAGTGGATTGGTTGTAACTTAACTATTGGTCTATTGATTAAACCAATTTTTAAAACATTTTTTTAAAACTAGATATTTAGATTTGGAGGTTATCCTATTAAACCTAAATTGGGTACCACTTTTAACTTTCCAAATTTAATTTTGCTTTTCAAATATCTTCTAATAATGTTTATTTACAGGTGATAACTGAAATTATACCTATTTATAAAAAAAAAAAAAAGAATTTAAAGAATTATTTACTAAAGGGGGAAAATAATTTTTTTCCATATTTTAAGTTTCTCCGTACGTACGGGTGTTTACGTATCCATTATTCGAGATCAGACTTTCATAGTTTGTTTAACAAAAACTTTAGTGGGTTAGACCTATTTTAATTTTAAAAATACATCAGATTTACGTTTTTATCTAGTTCAATTTATTGAAGGAAATTTTCCAAAGGGTCCTAAACTAATTTTATTTATGGGAAGTTTTTAAGAAAAAGATCCTAATTTGGAAAAAGGATCGGTTACTTTTATTTTTTGAAACTTAATTTTCTAAGTGGTAACAAGATTTTATTCACTAACCTATTTATATATATATATATATATATATTTCATTTTTATTATTTATTTTTTTTCATTTTATTTTATCTATTTATGCTCTAATAAAAATAGACTAAGTTTTTTTTCTTCTTTCTTTTTCTTGCTTTGTTATATTTCTTTTTTTCTTTGGATTTTTTTTAGGTTACAAGTACAAATTGAATTAAAACAAAAAGAAAACAATTGAAAAGAAAAAAGAAGCCGGACCAAAATGCTCAAGGAGACGTGGGTCGGTTTTGAAGCTCTAGAAATAATGGATAAAATCTTTGGATTAGATTATTACCCTTTATATTTAACTTTAGATTCATAAGTTGAGAATAAGATGGTGATACTAGTTAGAGTTGGGCATTCATTTTTTAGAAAATTGATTTTCATGTATCGTGCTCTTTGAATTTCAAATGGCTAGGTATAGTATTAGAAAAGACGTTGAAATTGTTTTGGTCTTAAAAAAAGATTTTCCAATAAAAAATAGAATGAAAATTGGCCAAAATTCAAAAGTTAGAGGTAAACTCGACCAAAATAAAAAATAGAAAACAAAAAGAAGAAAAAAAAGGGAAAAAGAGAGCACGAGTGAACCTCTAGGGTGCTCAATAAGGGCTTGGCACATCTTTTAGAATGATGAATTCTAGAAAGGGTTCATGAGCCCCTAGTGTTCACTTAGGGAAAAGGTGAGGAATAAAGAGCTCCCTTAAACAAAAGTTCGGGATACATGAGTGAAAATTGGCCATAAGTAAGAAAAGTAAAAAAAATTGGGAGATTTGAGTAAAGAACAATCCAATTTTGTCATATTTTTCTTAATTATGGTTGGCTTAAGGGAAGGATTAAGGCTATATAAACATTGATCAATCTATAAATTGTATGGGCCTTTCTCTCCCTTTGTGACAACTTACTTTATCTTAGGTTATCCAATCTTGAGTTAAATAAGAGGCTTAACTTTATGAACCATGGATTAATTCATTAATTTTCTTGGATATGTAATTTGGCATACTCAAACATCCACTTAGCTTTGATGAACAATTAATTGCTTGCCAAAAGCTGAATTGAAAAAAGCATAACTCAGTATGTATAAACTAGATGATAGAGTTAACAACCAAAGAGTAGAGAATCCATCTTTTACCAGTTACTCTACAAGTGGTTTAAGCTTACTTGAGGACAAGCAAGTTATTAAGTTGGGTATACTGATAAGTGTGTAAAACCACACATTTATCTAAATGGTTTCTCTAATAATTATATGTGATTCAATAGATTTTTGAGTAGAAGTGTATGAATTTTCATTAAAATCACATATAATTACACAACACAAGTGTAATTCATATTTTATGTTTTGATACTCAAAAATAGCATATATTTAAAGAATTTAAGCTCTTTATGTTTGATCTTGTAGCATGGTAGCCTCAATTCATGAAGCCAGAAATGAAGAAAAAAGCAAAGAAGGAAACCTAGAAATTATAACTACTGGCATGCAGGTAAGCCTATTTACTGTCAAGACGGTACTTGGAACAAAATGAAATTAACTTGCAAAACTAAAAGGGTATATTAACATGACGGTACTCAGTTACTGGCATGACAATATACCTAACTTCTGAAGTAAAAACGTGCCATTTCATTAAAAGAAAAGAAAATAAGTGCACGACATGTGTCCATCGGCATGCCGATACCCTTGATTACTGTCATACCGATAATGACCTAATATAAAATCATCATCTTCTTCATTTTCTATAGATTTTTGTTTAGTAATTTCTAGGGTTTAAGGTTTTAGTTTCCACCGTTTCTCTCTTCTTTAAGCTATCTTAGGTTACTCTTAGCATAGTTTTATGATTTCTGTGGAGTTTCTTGTATTTTCATGACCATAGTATAAACTTTTAGTGGATTTTAGCTCTTTTCAAGGTTTGGGTTTGTAGATTTTCATTGCATCCATGGAGATTGTTAGGAAAATCTTGAGGAAATCCATTGTTGAGGTTAAGGAGCTTAGTTTTGTAACATTTCTCATACTTTTTTCATTTTTAATGCAATGTTTATTTTCATGTTCATATGTATTATGTGTTAAATGTTTATTCTCTATGAATGTGATAAATAGAGCTTATTATGTTTATAGGTAGTGTGTGTGAACATGATGAAGTAGTTGTAGCTATTAATGTTTTTGTATTATGATAGTGTAAATTTGGAATTTACTTAGTTTTATGTTGTAATTAGGTATAGCTTGAGTGTTGGGTTAATGTTGAGCTAGATAGTGTTTCCCGCACATTGGACCTCACCCTTGTTATCCTAATAGGGTCTAGATATTGTAATAGGATTTGAAAACCTCAAATAGAACTTAGGATTCCTAATTTGAATGGGCAATTCTCGAGAATCAAGATTTAAATCCTTGTACTCACCTAGAGCTAAAAATTTCTTAGAATGAGAAATCAATTCTAATATGGTTATTTAAGTAATGACAAGACTTGAATAGTTAGTTGATAGTATAGCTAAGATATTGATAATACAATACTCCTTCTATATGATATAATTTATGAAACGAGAGTTGGATAAACTCTTAGTGTGAGTAAAATCCATATTTAAACTATCATAAACACTCTAATAACATGGCCATAACAATCTTAGATGATTATTTACTTGATACTCATACATCTTTTATGAAGAAATCCACATCCCAATATCAAGAAATTGCTAAAATCCACACTTAATTCCATTATAGTTTTTACTTCTATTTAGATAACTTGCATGTTTTTTCTCTTAAAATTGCTCAATCGGTTGCTTAGATTAGAGTAGAAATAATAGAATCTAGTATTTAGTTATCTTTTTAAACTATATTCTTTCCTTTACCATAAAATACAACCTTAGTTACTCTCCCTATACTATCAATAGACCGATACACTTGTTGTTAATTCATAGTTTCCACTAAAATTTATTCATTTCTATTCACAAGCGAGTTCATTGATAGTATAACATTCCATTATTTTTAAAAAGAGGAAAATTCTTATTTGTGCGTGACATTAGTGGAAGTAAGAACATGACATCACTCGCCAACAACTAGCTTACATTCTAGGAATTTAAGGAATGGTATGTAATTTAAAATTCTACATGTGATGATTTTGGAGGTAATAGTTGCAAGGAAATTACCAATTGTCCTCTATAAATAGAGATTGACACCTTACAGTAAGCTTCTTTTAGCCACTCGATTCACAATCACTTTACTTTCCTTTCCCTTCTCTTTTACATTTCATTACCAAAACCTTACTTAGACATTAGAGTGACTGTGTTTGAGTCGTTCCATCACTCCCATAGCCTAGTTATTTCATTCTTGTAGGCTTAAAGTTCATCAAGCAATCTAAATTCCCCTTCAACCAAATTTGACTATAAATACGTCCCGACCAATGAACTTAAAGCTTACCTTTACATATAAGGAAGAGCTTAAGAATGTATTACTGCTTAAAGCTTTCAAATATTTATAGCATATAAGTGGCCTTGACTTAGGTTAGTACCAATAACCTCCCATTTGTGTACTTACTAAGTTGTAGACATGCGATAGATACATCAACTTTTAAGCAGATAATTTAGATCTTCTAGTTATTTAACCACACATATGACATACAAGTAATTAGTCAGTAAAAAACAATTAATAACAATCATCAAGCTACATGCAACATCAAGAAGCAAGTGGATAGTAGATCACAAGAACACCCTCACCTAGGCATCTTATAGAGCTAGTTGGAGTAATCCTCGAAATAATAATCAATAAGATCAATCAAATTACCTAAGATATGAAACATGTCACAAGACACAAAATTCTAAAAAGGAATGGCCTGCTTTGTTCTTAAAGTTCTCACTCTATATAAAAGTACACTAAAGGTTTTGTTTAAACTAACATTAATAAGCCTCTTATACACTTACTCCTAGTCTATTATTACCTAAGTCATTTTCATCATCATTTACAACTCTAGCCCATTTTAGGGTTCATCGAGGTCTATGAAATTTTAGTTAAGCTCGATCCTTAACTAAGTTATAAATCACAAGTAGGTTTCATGTCATATCCTTAGTAGTAGATAGCTCTTTTCAAGTTTTAACAATTGCTTTTCACTTTATGCAATTCAATCAATCTTCATCTTTTCAATTGAGTTTGCTTTGCTATTTAATTATAGCTTAATTATTATCTTGTTTTTGTCCACACTTGATTTAAGGTGCATCTCAAGTACTTTAATGAAGTATAAGTGCTTCGATTTCCTCTATTCAATTTAGGGTCTATAACCAATAACTAAACTTGGTTTTTAGTGGTCTTTAAGAGTCTAGTCATATTTTCTAAGCATGACTAAGTTCTATCTATGGGGCTTAGCTAAGTTTTTTCCATGAACTACTAAGTTAATCTCACTAGTATACCAATTGCAAACAGTGAGCACCTAAAATTTGCACTTAACTTATCTAAGCTAACTTTTTCATTGAATTCTTGTTTGTATCAGTTTGTTTACATACTTAAGGAATCAATTGATGCCACTGCTTAGGGTGGTGCAATAGGAGACTTTATCTAGGTAGTCATTAGCTAATCTTAGACCCAATTCTAATCAATTATGTGTTTTATTTTGAAGTATGTGATGCTAAGTTCCTAGGATCCATCTTAAACTTCATTTAGATGTCCTATTTAGTAAATAGATTAGGAAGTTTAAATCAAAAGTGGACCAAAGGGATGTAGATTTAATTCCAAACCAATTAAGGACATAATATGTTAAGGATCTCCAGGATTTGGTTTCACTCAATTTCTAAGTCATATGAGAAAATGGCAATGTAAATAAAATCTATGGTCATGAAAAACAAGAAAAAGACTATATAGCAGATGCCACTTTAGGGGGTAGTTCTATGTTCTAATGGTCAAGTCATTACACGAAAGTTTATGGAGATAAACTTTGATATGTTAACTACATCTGAGAGGAGGAAGCTTATTGTTTTAAGATTTGTAGAGGTTGCAAAAAATTTTGAGATTTTGGTTGACAGGGATGAAAAGTCAATGGTCACTATAGGTGCATCATGGTTTAAGGTTTAGTTCCAAGCTTTATTAGTTGAGCTTCAAGATGAAACTAGGTTGATATAAACTTTAAGATGTTAGTGAGATTTGAAAAGTGGAAGCTCATTAGCTTGAGGCCTTTGTTGGTCAACAGAGTTATATGTCATAGCTTAGTTCTATCTTATTCTATCTATTATACCTAATTACTTCGCGTAGTAGTAATTTCACCTATAGAGGTGTATAAATGGGATTTAGCCCATTGATCGGCTCGTTTAACCCATTTTAAAAAGGGGTTAGGGCCAACTATTTTTACTTATTTAAAAAGCAGACCAAATGAACCTGACCTGTTTAACCGGCGGGCCAAGGTGAGTCGATTTGGATTGGCCCATTTAACCAACTTACCCCTTTAGCCTATGGATTGACTTGTTTAACCTATCTTAAAAGTAAGCTAAATGAACTTGATCTAATTAACCCACGAGCTAAAATGGGCTAGGCTAGGTTAACCCATTTAACCTCATTTGTACACCTCTATAATTGTTGTACATCTCTTAGTGCTTTCACTTTAGCTTCATTTAGTACCATTTGCTCTTACTTTTGAGGCCAATTAGTGGGACGTTTTATATAGAAAATGATAGGGGTACCTAGTCTCCAAGTAATGCGCTAGTCTCGGTGTTTCTTCCTTCTTACTAAAAGTGTTTGGCCACTTAAGCTTTAAGGATCTAGTATTACGATCCCCACATCTTCAGTTCTTATTGTAGTTCACAGTTTAAGTCCCAATTGGTCTCAAGAATAGTTTTGTAGATCAAACACTCTTTATGGTCCATATAGGGTGCTTATATATAGCTTTGTATTCAAGTGATTCCTATTTGATTCATTGACCTTAGCCATTTGTTAAACTTAGTTACTTGGTTCTTAATAAATATAAATGACCATCTCAACCTTATTAAGTTCCCTTTTACTATGCCTGATTGGGTTTTTCCCATGAACTTCTAGGTTGCCAATTGTTAGTAGTTGGTAATTAAAGCTACATCTAACTTACCTAAGTCAATTCCTCATCATGCTTCCATTGGTACTATTTCCTTATATATTCAAGGACTTAGAATCAATGTATTTTCTAGCTTAAGCATAGTGCTCCTTAAAATTCAATTATGGAATTTCCTTAGTTACTTATGCTTCAATCCCATCAAAGTAGTTAACTTATATAGAGTTCTAATCACTAGAGATGATCAATACTTTCCATATTATTGATATGCAAGTAAACTCAAACCTTAAAGAGGGCATATACAACAAGGGAAAAACTAAGGTGGCCATGTGAATTACTAATAAGTTCAAAATCAACTTATGGTTTCAACAACACGCAATATAAGGACGTAATAAAGCTAATTTAACATACATGCACTAAGTTTTGATTAATGAATCGTCAAGGAAAGGGTTTACATGTGAGTTTAAGAAAGCTTAACTCTTGGATAATGCAAAGTTTTTGAGAGTTAAAATGGATTTAGAACAACAAGTTTCAAGAGAACATAAGAATGGACCTAGATCAAGAATATAAGGAAATAGGAGAGTCAATTGGAGAGTTTTATCTTTGATGGAAGTTGTTAGATGTTTGAAATTTCTCCTAATGATTATAAAAGGTAGCATGGTTGATGATGAAGGGAGATGATATTGAAGTTAATTGAGAGTTCAAGGGTGTTTATTCAATAGTTTTGTGAAAAGAAAATGGAAGATGATGATGGTGATGCATAGGGGTGCTCTCAATGCAAGGATGAGGAAGGGAGAAGATAGCTTATCAGTTTCTCTCTCCTACAAGTTTAGTTAGGTTATATGGATGTGTTTATGTGAAATTTTAGAAGCATGTTGTAAGTCCTTGAAGAAAAAATAAAATCAACTAGGGGGATACATGTATAGGGAAGGTCTTGATAAGATATTTTGTGCATGAGCTTCCAAGGCCTAAATTGACTTGTTCGAAACCATAACCAACTTGTTCGAAGCCCTAAAGCCTTTAATTAAGCTCTTCCCAAAGACCCGTGATAGGAATCAAGTTTCACTAACCCAATCCCCAACTTGTGAATTGGCTACATTAGTCTATCAAGCTCTTTCACAATAGTTTACCAATAAAGAGGTCGAGCTCATGAAGAAGTCTAAATTGATTAAGTACCCAAGCTCTTATTAATGTTACACTATTTCTCGGGTAGAGGAGATCAGCTACCTTTCCACCCTAAACATCTTGACTTACCCAACCACTAGCTTGACCATCGTGTTTTTGTCTTGTCCATCCAAGAACTTGAGTGGTTCCCTTGACTTCGACCAAAGACATGCCTATATAGAATGCACTGCATATGATTAGGGTCCAAGCCACTGACTGAGTAACACACTTGTGGACATCCCATTTTCGCCTTCATCAAGTTTACTTTTAGTTTACAAACCCATGTTTTAAGGAAAAGACAAAAAGAATAAAAAATTAAAAATTCAAGAAAAGACCAAAAAAATTTGAAAAATGAAAAATACAAAAAAGGGTAAAAAATATGACAAAACTAATAAATTTAGAAAGAAGAAAACAAAAAAAAAAAAAAGAAAAATTATAAAAATTGAGAAAATTACAAAAATTTCTATGTAGCGATTTATTTGGGTTGATTTAGGGTAGAAATAATTTAGGCAATAATTTTTGAGTTAAAAATAGACATGCAATCATACAAAATTGCAGTTTATTTATCAAAAGACAAGTGTTTTGTTGAAAATCAGCTTTTTGAATCAGGTTTGGCTTCCTTATTTTAAATTATTATGAAATTAGATAATTTAAGTTGAATGCGACTTCTAATGGTGTCTCAATTAAACTTAAATTGCTTGTTTAACGGCCAATTGAAGTATCGAGTAAAGTCGAGCATTGGAGATGATTAAGCTCCTACGTCTATCAAATTCGGCTATTTTCAAAATTTACTTTTACATATGCCTAATAGACTTAAGAATTGACTATGGGGACAAGATAATTTTCTGAGACCAAGAAAGCTCGAGCCAATTTTTAACTTGAAGTTAATTGGGTCTTATATGAAAATCAACTCATGAAAGGTTAAATATATTTTTTTGCGACAAAAGACCAAGGACCTAGCTTAACTTAGTTGGTTAAGACATGGGTAGGGAAAATTCAAGGTTATGACTTTGATTTTCAACATCTTTTTTGCCATGAAAAATAGGAAATAGAAAGGGCATGAGGAACATTCCTAAGGCATCTCCAATTTTCAAATTTTTAAAGAAGTTTGCAAAGTAAAAATAATAAATTAAGGTAACTTAATTATATGTATATCTTAGACTTGAGATTTAATTGGTAAAATTGAAGCATATTCTTACATAGTACCATAAGATAATCAATTTAAAGATGCAAAAATTTCTTTTAATGCTAGCAAACCTTTATTTTGCTAAAATTCTCATTATAGGTCAAGAATAAGTTTAAGAACCCACTAGAGCATACTTGAAAGGAGAGTAGAGCTTTTCAATCTCATGTTTAGATAAAAGTACAACTAAATCCCCTTAACGGTTATAAGTACTTTCAATCAAAGAATAAGATGAGAAGTGGAATAAGACATATCTAAGATAAAGGAAATGTTTTAATGTTTATAAGACTGCTGTTTTGATCTTATCCCTATTAAGGAGTAACCTTCCACCACTAATCTATCCCAACCCATAACATGCACCATATGGTGCAGAACAAGGGAAAATATGATAGCATAGAATAAACATATGGCAAGGCGTACAATCAATAGATTGGCCATTATCAAAAGAAAGCCATGCTAACAACAAATCCAAATTTCAAGACTGAAAAAACCCCGTTTACTACTAAACAAATTGGAAAATAAATTTTAAAAAGAAAAAAAAGAAAAGATATTTAGAGGAGAAGTGTAAACCTCGTAAATTTAGCTATTTAAGAGTAGAATTGAATCCTAATATTATAGATAACTTGATAAGTCAGTAAAGCCGAGCAAGATAAAAATTTAATAAATTATAAATTTGAATATATTATAAGTAATAAAAACTATAGAAAAATTGACCAAAACCCTAAATCGCATACTAAAACCCTAAAACTAACTTACACACCATTAACTAAAATTGAACCCAAATTTGATCAAAACCCTAAAATTATAAATATAAACCTATAAAATAGTTAAATATTACCCAATAGTAATATAATCATAGTCGATTGTAATTTTCAACTAAATAACCTATTCGCGTGAAATTTTAACGAAATCGCTATAATTACTTGTAAAAATTATAATTGTAACAGGTATCAATTAAATTGATAAAATTTCACAAAAATTTAAAAATTAATTTATGATGAGAATTGTTATAATTTTTATGTTTCGAAAAACTACATATATTTATTATTAATTTTTATTTTCCTTCTCTTTCTTTTTCATTTTATCTCTTTTCTTTCTTTTCTTCTTTTCTCCCATTTGCAACATTCTGGAAATGAAGATCAACTAGCAGCCCACGTGAGAAAAAAAAAATTGCCATGTCTTGAGTGGAAAATAAAAGAAAAATGGAAAAAAGATTGGATAATATCTTAGCTTAAATTTTAAGCTAGCTACTCACATGAATAAAAGGAATAAATAAAAATTTGGAAAAAGGAAACACAAATTTGGAAGCACAATTGTAAGAGAAAGAAAGAAAAAGAAAGAAGGAAAAGAAGAAAGAATTAAAATAAAAAGGTAAGTAATTTAGTTTTTTGTATAGATGTATATTATATAGTATATACATGTATAAATAAAGTATTTGTATAGTATTTTTTTTAAATATAACATTACTAATACATGTATATGTGTATAAATACATAAATTGAATAATATATATATGTATTAGGCTATGTATGTATACATGTATGTACATAAGTATATTATACGACATAATATATATATATATATATATATATAATATAGAGTATATGCCTTGTGGTATACGGCATATACCATATAATACATATGTAATATTTAATATACATAGTTTACAA
>JAMXBB010000008.1:57126824-57239999 GCA_024138015.1 Lumnitzera littorea
TTTTTCAGGGGTTTCTCAAAAGAAGAATTTCATTTGTTTGTTTGCTAAAAATTATAGGACTCTTAAAAATTTCTAAGAGAAAGGTATACATAAAAGTAAATTTAAAAATAACTATGACTAACTCTCAACTAGTGATTTCTCAACTAGTGATTTCTCAACTAGTGATTTTGCTCCAATCTCAAGTCTTAAAATCCTAAGCTAAATAACTCGTAACTTTGCCTTCCAAAAATTTGACTAATCAATTCTAGTAAAGTATCATAAGATCAATAACAATCAACAGGACATAGTTGATTTGGCTTAATACCTATTAATCACCTATTGCAAGTGAACTTAAAAAGTAATTGGGTCAAATATGAATAATTGGCTCCTAAACAGTAATAAATTCATATATATCCCTTCCCCACACTTAATAATGTACATTGTTCCCAATGTATCACGAAAAATCATAGCAGGAAAAAGAAGTAGCATAGGGAAATATATATATATATATATGTACTGAAAAGAAACTAATACTTCCCTGCCAGTTGAAAAGAAGCGCAAAATGAAGAAGCATCATCATTATATATATCGAAGTTCACAAGTCTTGATCAATAAATGACAACACAAAAAAAATTTGGAACTAAGAAGAGGGATCAGAATCCGTCTCTTCATCCTCCTCATCAGATGGTGCCTCAGCCATCGTAGCATCATTGTCATCATCACTGGCCTCGACATCCTCATCACTTTCCCCAACCTCCTCGTCCTCTCTACCCTCATCATCCTCTTCCTCATCCTCACTCTCCTCGTCATGGGTAGCCGACTCTTTCATTTTAAGAAATTCTTCCATTTTGTCTTGGCGAATATGAAGTTTATCCACACTTTCTCGTAGATAACGAACCTCAGACAGCAACAAATCAAATTTATCTTCAAAGCTGGCTGAAGACGTCTGGCCCCAAGATGTGCTGTTGCGAGAATGTCGACCTTGACGTCTTGTTGGTAGGAGGTTCATGAGTCGGAATGAATTGAGGCGCATAGGAGTGACTTGGCTAACCAAAGTAAGTGAGAGCCAAGCAATAACCTTAGTCCGCATGGCCTGCACTAGTAAGGTAATATAAGGGCTACAGCAAATATGCCCTTTCTTCCGAGTAGTGGTGGCTTGGTGGCTGAAGAGTTCGGCGATTTCGATAGCGAGATTGATGGGATGTTTATGAATGACACTATAAAGATAGAGGCAATCCTTGTTGGACACCAACCCGGTGCTAAGGCTTCGGCCAGTTAATGTATGGGAAAAGAGCCAGTGAAGAACCCGATATTCAGGCCTGACTAATTGAGAGGCCTTACTCCTGGCTGAATCATAGGCATCGCCAACAATAATCTCATTCCAAAATGACCCTGCTATGACGCTACGAGGAAAACAACACGAGAGACGTTGGAATTCATCTGTCTATGTATATCGCTCATCATATAGAATAAGATATCTGCCCAGGTGAGCAATGGTCATATGGAATGGATGGCCACTCAAAGTGAAATGTAATTTGCGTCTTGGTCCCATGCTAGTAGCACTTTCCTTATCAAGTTTATAAGTGCACAAAAACTCTAGGGTCAGCTCTTTATAAATTAGAGCTTCAAAGGATAATAAGCGCTCCCAAATAATACCATGCAAGAGCTCCTTCATTTCGGTGGTGAGCTCTAATTGGGCGAGAACATCCCAATCCAGCCGAAGGGTCTCGCTAAAGGGCTTAGTCTGAAGTAGTTGATATCGTTGCACTTGGTAGTCCTCCTTAAATTGGAGCATTGGGTGCTTCATAGGGGGAAGAGTAGCCAGTGGTTCAACTATTTCTCCGGATTGTGATGAAGAGGATGCCACAAATTTTGATTTCCGGCGAATGGAAAGCTTAGCTCGATTTGCCATTTAAATTCCTGAAAAGAGTCAACAATCCAAATCAAACACGCACATCCATATCGCACATAGTTGAAGAAGGCAAAAGAAAAAAAGAGCAATAGGGAAGAATGGGAACAGAATGCTTAGTGGGGCATTTCAACAAACATATGGAGTGCAGCTAGAAAACGAGTTTGTGGAAAAGAAATGAGTGGCAAACACTTCCAACGAATTCCACTACACAACAATTAACGGTGAAAAACAGGCGTCTCAACATATAAAAGACGCTAAATGACCCAAAATTATTATCTCCCATTGCTAACCCTAACTAGCATGAATGAACAAGGATGAGCAAATTAGCCAATAACATTCGAAATTGAGAGAGCACAATGAAATCTAACTAGATGAGGCAGCATTATGACATATAAGATCAACAAACTTAAAGCAATGATGCATGGCATTTATAAATAATCAAAAGAAATCTACAGGCCAAATGGAAAAACCAATACTCACAAGAGTAAAAATGCAAATAACTAAACTGCCTAATCATGAGGAAGAGAGAGGAAAATCAATGAGGAAAACTTACTTGGATTAAAATACGGAATGCAAGAATTGTGGAGGGAAGAGGGAGAATAAGAGAGAATATGAGAGAGATATGTTTGATTGTGAGTGTGTGAGAGGGTGTGTTTAATTTAAATAAACCGGTCGTGTACAAAATCGTGTGAGTTTAGGTTGACATGGGCTGGGACACGACCGTGTCCCTTGCCTGTATAACATTTTGTGTGTGTCGTATGGAATCTTGACGGACACGAGCTGGGACACGACCGTATCCCTTACCCATGTAACTTTCTGATCCCGTATATATAAACTGGACGGACATGGGCTGGGACACGACCATGTTCCACGCCCGTGTAACTTTCTGATCCCTACTGTAAAGTCTAGATGCACACAGGCTGGGATACGATTGTGTCCCTTGCTCGTGTAACTTTCTTTGCCCACACAGTGAAATCGAAATCTGGGCACACACGGGCTGGGATACGACCGTGTCCCACGCCCGTGTAACTTTCTGTGGGTGAGCAGTTTTGAAGGTCTGGATGGATACAGGCTGGGACACGACCGTGTCCCCTGCTTATGTAAATTTTTTTTTTTTTTGTTGTTGAATTAAATTTAAAGATAAAGGAAAGTTAAAAATGATAAAACTAAAGAGAAAAAACAAAAATAAAGCTAAAAGAGGAAAGGCTATGACGATAAAGTGAAAGAAAATAAAAGAAGCAAAGCAAAGTTGGATAAAACGGAAAATAAAATGAAGAAAACTTAAAGAACTAAAGCATAAGCATAATTAGACATGGGTTGCCTCTTAAGAAGCGCTTTAGTTAACGTTGATAGCTCGACGAGATACGTCTTCTCATGTTAGTTCTGTTGGATGGAGATAAAACTCCTCTCGTCCAACATGCTCCAAGTTCAATTCAAGTATAACTTCAACCATTGCCCATTTACCTTAAATGTGCCCTTCTCCAGGTGTGTAACTTCAACAGTCCCTTATGAGAAAACTCGTGTAATTGTAAATGGTCCAGACCACCTGGATTTCAACTTACCTAGGAATAAACGAAGGCGAGAATTATACAAAAGAACATGATCACCTTCTTTAAATTGTTGACCTTGTTTGATTCGCTGATCATGATACTTTTTGGCCCTTTCTTTGTATAATTTGGAGTTCTCATATGCATTCGCTCGCCATTCCTCTAACTCGTTCAGTTGAAGTTTTCTGTGAGAACTTGCACGCTCGAAATCAACATTAGCACTCTTAATTGCCCAATAAACCTTATGCTCTATCTCTACCGGTAAATGGCAAGCTTTGCCATATACAAGTCGGTAGGGTGTGGTCCCGAGTGGTGTTTTATAGGTGGTTCTATATGCCCATAGAGCATTATCCAACTTTTCTAACCAATCTTTGCTATGATACTCTACGGTTTTTTCAAGAATTCGCTTAAGGTCGCGATTGGCAACTTCCACTTGGCCACTACTTTGGGGGTGGTACAGGGTGGCTATCCTATGTGTAATGCCATAACGTTTCAGTACTTGATCAAGTTGAGCATTGCAAAAGTGTGTTCCCCTATCACTTATAATTGTCCTAGGAGTGCCAAATCGAGAAAATAGGCCTTTCAAGAATTTTTTTACTACCCTAGCATCATTAGTAGGTAGGGCTTTAGCTTCCACCCACTTAGAGACATAGTTAATAGCTACTAGGATATATTTATTTCCATTTGAGTTCGAAAAAGGACCCATGAAATCGATCCCCCACACATCAATTTTAATATAGCAAGGATCCCCGGTAATGACGCCAAAAACTTGATATGTGGTAAGTGCACCTATCAATTTTAATATAGCGGATGTGAGTCTGAGTCGATCCCTCACACATCAAATACCTCAACCTTGATGATGGGGTTTTGTGGCATTTCATCCCTACGGGATATATTCCCTACTTGTTGGCAACGATCACAATGCTCAACATATCTCCGGGCATCTTTGAATAAGGTAGGCCAATAAAATCCTGCCTCCAGGACCTTATGAGCTGTCCTATTGGCACTATGATGCCCACCCGTAGGCCCCGAATGACATTGGCTCAAAATTCGCCAACCTTCGAGGTGTGGTACACACATTCGACTGACATGATCTGCACATACTATAAACAAGTAAGGATCATCCTAAAAATAATGTTTCACATCAGAAAAGAATTTCTTCTTTTGCTAGTGTTGAAGTCCCTTCGGTATGATCCTAACAGCTAAAAAATTAGCAATATCTGCGAACTAAGGAATTTCCATATCACTTACCTGGGCGATTGCATAGAGTTACTCCTCTGGGAATTCATCTTTGATCTCGTTCTCGTCGAGCATTTCCAAGTTTGGATTCTCCAATCGAGATAGGTGATCTGCTGCTAAATTCTCAGCGCCTTTTTTATCTTTGATCTCCACATCAAACTCTTGTAGCAACAAGATCCACCTAATCAATCTTGGTTTTGCATCCGGTTTCGCTAACAAGTACCTAAGGGCAGAATGATCAGTATAAATAATCACCTTAGATAGAAGCAAATAAGAGCGAAAATTATCAAAGGCAAAAACAACTGCTAGCAACTCTTTTTCTGTAGTAGTGTAGTTCTCCTGAGCATTCGTAAGAGTTTTGCTAGCATAGTGAATTAGTTGAAAGTGCTTGTCTCGCCTTTGCCCTAGCACTGCCCCGACTGCATGATCACTTACATCACACATAAGCTCAAAGGGGAGTGCCCAATCAGGTACTACCATGATTGGAGCATTGGTAAGTTTCTCTTTAAGGATATTGAAAGCTTTCAAACACTCTTGAGAGAAAACATAAGGCACATCCTTCTCTAATAGCTTAGTCAAAGGGCAGGCAATTTTCGAGAAATCCTTGATAAATCGCTTGTAAAAACCTACATGTCCTAAAAAACTTCTTATGGCCTTAACCAAAGTTGGAGGTGGGAGTCTTGCAATTGCATCCACTTTGGCAGTATCCACCTCAATTCCTTGATAAGAGATCTTATGGCCCAGCACAATACCTTCTTGTACCATGAAGTGGCACTTCTCCCAATTGAGGACAAGATTGGTCTCTTCACACCTGGTGAGTACCCTATCCAAATTATTCAAACAAAGGTTAAATGAGTTGCCAAAAACTGAAAAATCATCCATAAATACCTCCATTATGTCCTCAATCAAATCATCAAAAATAGCTAACATGCATCGCTGGAATGTAGCGGTGCATTGGAAAGACCAAAAGGCATTCTGCGACAAGTGAAAGTGGTCTTCTCTTGATCTTCTGGTGCAATAGGTATCTGAAAATAACCAGATAAGCCATCCAGAAAACAATAAAACATATGTCCAACTAGTCGTTCTATCATTTGATCAATAAAAGGTAAGGGGAAATGGTCCTTATGTGTAGCATCGTTTAACTTTCGATAATCGATACATACACGCCAACCTGTTACCATTCTCATTGAGATCAATTCATTCTTTTCATTAGGGACTACTGTCATCCCATTTTTTTTTTTAACTACTTGCACTGGACTTACCCATGAACTATTAAAGATAGGATATATCATACCTGCATCAAGGAGTTTGATAACTTCCTTTTTTACTACCTCTTTCATGTTTGGATTCAAGCGTCTTTAGGGCTGCACAACCGGCTTATAGTTTTCTTCCATTAAAATATTATGAGTACAAAAGGAGGGATTAACACCTCGAATATTGGATATTTTCCAAGCAATGGCCCTCTTATGTTCCGTGAGTACTTTCAGCAACCTTTCTCTCTATTCTTGTTCCAAATTAGATGCTATAATTACTGGTAATTTGGAGTCCTTCTCTAAGAAGGCATATTCCAAGTAGTCAGGTAATTGCTTTAGTTCTAATACTGGTGGCTCCTCAATCGAAGGTTTTAACTGTGCTTCCTTCCTCTTTTCAAACTCTTCAAACCCTTTCTCAATAGAGATAGGTTTATTTGCCTCCAGTTGGGCTACCACCTCGGATTTGACAGGATCTTCCGAAGCTTCCTCCATGCCTAATTGCAAGCAACTCTCCAACGGATCTTTAAGAAGAACTTCCTGCATATAACTTGAAACAAAAGTGTCAGTAACATCTAGAAGGTAGCAAGTATCATCCTGATCGACAAACTTTTTCATTGCCTCCGAAATTTTAAACATGATCTCTTCATCTCCTACTCGAAGAATGAGCTTACCACTACTAACATCAATGATAGCCCTAGCAGTAGCTAAGAATGGTCTTCTTAGGATAAGGGGCAACTCAAAATCGTCATCCATATCCAGTATCACAAAATCAACTGGAAAAATGAATTTACCCACTTGGACTAATACATCCTCAAATATACCTCTAGGATACATCACAAATCTATCAGCTAATTGCAAACTCATGCGTATGGGCTTAGGTTCCCCTAATCCTAGTTTCTTAAAAAATTTATAAGGCATTAAATTGATGCTAGCACCTAAATCAGCTAAAGCTTTGTCAATTAACAGATTACCAATATGACAAGGAATTGTAAAACTTCCTGGGTCTTTTAGCTTCTTGGGCAACTTGTTTTGCACAATCGTTGAACACTTTTCATCCAAGATGACTGTAGAAAGCTCCTCAAGCTTCCTCTTGTTGGATAACAAATCTTTCAAGAACTTAGTGTACTTCGACATCTGTGACAGGGCATTAACAAGAGGTAATTTAATATGCAGTTGTTTAAAGAGGTCAAGGAACTTACTGAATTGTTGGTCATTGTGATCTTTCTGGAGTCTTTGGGGATATGGGATAGGTGGTTGATATTCCTTCACTTTTGATGACTTTACATCATCCGTTGCTTTCGTCCCCTCCTTGCTCTTGCTAGTCTCCTTGCTAACCTTCCTCTCAGCATGCAACTCCTTCCCATTTCGAAGTGTTACTGCCTTAACATGTTCCTTTGGATTGGGTTCTGTATTTCCTGGTAACGATCCCTGCAGTCTTTCAAAGATTAGCTTCGCAAGTTGACCAATTTGGTTCTTAAGGTTGTGATTTGAAGCCTCTTGATTCCTCAGCGAAGATTTAATGTTGGATAAGCGAGCCTCATTGCCTTAAATGTATTTTGTGAGAAGTTCTTCCATACTGGACTTCTTTTCTTGAGGGAAAGGAGGTGGAAATGGTCTTTGAAATCTAGGTGGGCCAAAGTTGGTCTTCTGCTGGCATTGGTTTTGGTTTCCCCATGAGAAATTGGGGTGATTCCTCCATCTTGGATTGTAAGTATTGCTGTAGGGGTTATTTTGTTGCTTAGGTAGATTTCCTAGATAATCTACCTGTTCCAGTTGTTCTTGTGCTCCATACCCTTGCATACCAAAATCACTTACATCCGATTACACTTGTTGAGGGCCAATTGAGAGTGCATCAATCTTCTTACTCAACAGGTCCACCTTGGCTGCCAGAGCAGTAGTCAAGTCTATATCATAAATTCCCATAGCCTTTTGTTTGGCTCTAGTGCTTTCCCACTGATAATTGTTCATCGCTATCCCTTCAATCAGGTTTTGGGCTTGCTCAGGTGTCTTTGTATTCAAAGTACCTCCTGCAGATGCATCAATCATCTGTCTCGTAGATAAATTGAGACCATTATAGAAGGTGTGAATCTGCATCCATAGTGGGAGGCCATGATGTGGGCACCTCCTGAGCAAGTCCTTAAACTGCTCTCAAGTATCGATTAAGCAAAACAAGAAATATCATTCTAGAGTTTAACGATTTTTGCAGGTGGGAAATACTTCTCCAAAAATTTCTCTACCAATTCATTCCAGGTTGTGATTGAATTTCTTGGTAGGGAGTTCAACCACTATTTTGCTCTACCCCTTAAAGAGAAAGGAAATAGCCGTAGTCGAATGACATCATCTGTGGCTTCGTTGATTTTAAACGTATCACAAATCTCTAGAAAACTAGAGATGTGGGCATTAGGATCTTCATCTTAGAGACCGTCAAACTGAACATATTGTTGTATCATTTGTATGATGTTAGGTGCAATTTGGAAGTTATTAGCCGTGATGGTTGGCCTTGCGATACTAGAGTCAGCTCCAATAAGTGTAGGCATTGAATAATTGGACATGGTCCGATTTGCTTCATTCCCATTATTAGCCATATGTGGTGGATTTTCTTGCTTAATGAATTGAGTGTTGGCCTCTTCACCTTCTTCCTTGATTTCAACAATTGACTCGTCGTCTATTGTCGCCACAATTTGTCTAGGTCGCGATCTCAAATTTTGAAGGGCAGTTCTCTCAATTTCAGGATCAAGTTCTACCAAATCTTCTGAGTTGTTTCGGGTCATGCACTACAAGGGCAGGAAATATAAAATCAATTGCAGTTCTAGGTAATAAAAATAAAAAATGAAAACAAAAGAAAATAAAGAAAAAATGGTCAAAGTAATAAAGCAACTAACGTTCTTAATATCGAAAATCCCCGGCAACGGCGCCAAAAACTTGATATGAGGCAAGTGCACCTATCAATTTTAATATAGCGGATGTGAGTCTGAGTCGATCCCTCAGAGATTTTGAGTACTAATATTAACCTTAGCTTTATTATCTAACCAGAAAATTGTGATAAATTGAATGAATTAAAAATACTGAAATTAACCATCTAAACTAATTATGAGACTTAATTAAGAAAATTAGAAAGCAATAAAACTACGAACGACTTCAAGAAATTAATAACGTATTTAGGAATTATTTCCCCTAGTGTTTAACATGTGACCGCTTAAAATATATTCAATTCAGTTTCTATAATTCTTGACCGAAGGGATTCACAATTAAAGCTAATATCTTTCTCAAGCATATTAACCCTAATCCTAAATTATTTACCGGAATCTCTTCACTTAGTAATATAACTTAGAATTGCATTAATGTATAATGAATTCCCACACAGTAATTAATTTTCCAGAAGAAACATGTATCTTATCTCTAAATATACATGTAATTCTCTCCAATTATGCTAAGATCTAATTACACATACAATTTCTCAATCAACATGCATAATATCATATATTGATACTCTAGAATTATCAATCAATAATTAAACAACATAATTGAATCAAGAAAAGATAGAAACTTTCTTGAAATTATAATTCAATCCAAGGGTTACATGAAACCCTATGTTCAATAATCCTAAATACTCAAATTCTAAGCTATCATAACGAATCTAAAAATGAGTTCCATCAAAAATATAAAATAAAACATGGAAAACCCCTTTGATTGATGAACAATCTCTCTAATCTTGTGGTTGATGTTGTTCTCGCCTCCTTCTTGATGTTCTCCTCAAGTCTCTTCTCTTCTCTTGTGTCTCTCCGTCTTCTCTAATGTCTCCCTTCTTTCAAAACCCTAAGATATCCTTTTATATATGTATTACAAGAATTCTATTTTCATCACCAAATACGGCCTGGGACATGGCCGTGTCCCCAGGTCGTGTAATTTTCTACACTAAAGCAAAATTTTCTGCATAACTTCAAAACTTCAAAACTTCTTCGTTTGAACTCCGAATTGAGTGAAACTTGATTTTTTTCTTCGTTTTCGATCCTAGAACGCGTTCAAACCTTGAAATCAACATTTTACTCAATTAAGTATCAATTTCTTTAAAGAAAACCAAAAATGTGAGGGAAATACTATAAAATCACCATATAAAACATGTTTAAAATCAGAGTTATCAGATGCATAGAAGTTAGACTTTGAGGATAGACTATATGGTTTATTTGAATTATTATATATATAATTATTAATACTACATTTAAATTTTGTGACTTTAATAAGTTTGAGTTTTAGAACTTTATTACCTAATTTTATTGTTTAGTAGGGGATACCGATTCTTTGCGGTTCAATTAGACTATGGCTTATTGGATATCCATAGTCACATATATGTGGTCGTAAGTTAATTAAATAAATAAATAAAAACTTTAGGGACTAATTATTTAGAATCTTGCAGTTTTTGATTTGCAAGATGATTTTCAAATCATGGGTGCACACATGATATGAAAATTGTAGGTATTCCTATTAGGCCTCCTTTAGAGTCATGACAAGAAGAAAACCAAATGAAGCTAGATCTAGGAGTAAGAAGATTGAGAAGCATATATCTGACTTAGGTAGTTGGAAAAACACATAAAATAGAGCTCAATATATCACAATTCAAGGACAAAAATTTGGTAAAAATAACAACCAAAAGATGGAAAATTGATTTGACCCTAGAACTAAGAAGAAAAGATTTTAAATTGATATATGATAAAGCAACAATAAGATTTGAGAGGAAAAGTGGTTGAAATATCATGATATTTAAAAAAAAACTCAAAAATTCAATTTTTAGAATATTAAATGTTCCAACTAGATTTTGTGTCCTTTTTGTTAAAGTTTGATTTTATATGATTTTTTTTCAATTTGATTTAAGTTTAGAATTGTTGAGGCTAGCTACCCTCTCACAAAGTGAAAAGGTACAACTTTTAAGGATAGGTGAGAAATTTTGTTAGTTTGATAATAGATGTATTTGTTAATAAAAACAGAGAAAATGCATTAGTTAGATAATTGGTATATGTACTTTTAAAAGGCACCACAAACTGATCAATCCTCAACAAGTGGTGCTTTAAACCTTTTAAGAGCAAAATATTTCAAAAAGGAGAAAAAACAATAATATCATTACCAATGATTCTCCTTTGTTGTCTTTAGAGGTGATAAAACCTTTTTCTTTCCATTCTAAACTCATTAAAATTGAAGCATCTCCATCATATATTTATAACATGTACTATCTAAATACCACATTCCTCTCAACTTTGCTTTAAGTTCCGACATCAAACAAGACTAGATCATCCATACATTAGAACATAAGCAAGCTTAAATCCTTTGAAATTCAAACTCATTAATTTAGTATCTATTTCCTCATCTACCACCAAGCATGCTCTCCTTATAGTAACATTTCTTTAAACTTGACCTTACAAAAGAAGCATATATAACAAGCTAGATAATTGTAGCTTTTGTTATTTACCTAGTATCTTTATCATCAAGTAAGACACTTTTTATGCTAAGTAAGACACTTTTTATGCTAAGTAAGGAACCTTTTACCTTTATCAGGACCCTAAAGGGGGCTTAATAGGATTATCTAAAATTTCCATAACATGTGTGCACCCATGATATGAAAACCGACTTACAAGTTAAAGATTGCAAGAGTCAAATAATAAATCCCTAAGATTACTGATTTTTAGGTAATTAATTTATTGTAACATATAAATATAAAAACTATAGATATCCGATATCCCATAGTTCCTCAAAACCATAGAGAATCGGTATCTCCTACCAAATAATAAGACAGGATATACTAACATTATAAAAAAAATAGGTAAGAAAAATTAAATTATAGTAAGTTCTAACATATAAATATTTTCTGCAAAGAATGTTTATGTAACATCTAAAGAGTAATCAGTTACTTCTAATACTAGTATACATATCTTCATCTCGCACTCAGCACTCGAGACTTATCCCAATCCCATCGTAAGTTAACCTGCAAAAGAAACTAAGGGGGAATAAGCATAAAACAGCTCAGTGAGTTTATCCCTCACCACTACCGTTCAAGCAAGTTATCACATATTATTATTACACATGCAAACAAGCTATCTATATACAAAATGAATGCAGGTGCGATGAATGCAAGCAATACATCCATAGGAGTCCGGAGCTATGGAAGGTATAGAATTACATTGTCAAGCAACACATCCATAGGAGTCCGGAGCTATGGAAGGTATAGAATTACATTGTCTATACTTCGATTATCCCTTATACTTACTCGCGCGGGTACCTCAACTTACCCGCATGAGGCTACCTAGGGGCACCACTCCTGTAGGCAACACTCGACTATTACCCTAGTCGAGAAAAGAGTTCCAATCCAAATAGGTGGATCCTAAACTAGGACTATCCACCATCCAAGGCCCCTCGAGCACAAACATGTAAGTCCTCTCACAGCCAAAATTATCCAAGGCCTTATAGGCACAATAAAGCAAGTCCTCTCGCTATCAATTAGAGATCTCATGCTAACTTTGCCTTAACGTTAAAATATTATTTATGGCTTTACGAGCCCTTATAGAGATCATATAAAAATATATTTTAGAGTAGAAAAGCTTTTTCTAAAAACACTTTTCTCAAGATTTTTGCAAAGCTAGCACTCTCCATTCATACCTTTACCGAGTCATAGACATGCAGCGAGTATAATTGGTTATTTTGGTCTAATACTTATATTTATCAATTTAAAAAGGTAATCACATAGATGATAGCAAACAAGCAAAGCAGTCATTCAAACATACAAGCAACAACAAGTAGCAAAACCTCATATAAGTAACACGCACAAGCAAGTAATAGGTCATTAGAACTTTTTTACCTGGATTATTGCTCATTCTCAAAACCTTTAGGGTTTCTAAAACTCGATATTGAATGCTTAAATCAAAATAGTAATACTTATAAGTATTCTGAGAAGTTAGACTCCTTAGTTAACTAAAAGTCTATTGTAGTTTATCTAGTTCTCCCAATATAACCCAAGTATAATGTATATAGGGTTTACCATATTTAATGGGGTTAATAATAACTATTTTCTTATATTTATAAGTTATGAGACTTCCTTTATGTATTTAGTAACTTTTCATTCTAATTTCGATATTTGTGAACTTATAGTCATTTTTCATCATTTTCGAATGCACGTTCATACGGTGATATCCGTTTTAGGTGTTAAGACTCGTGTTTTACGATATGGGTTAAACTTATTGAAATTTTAACTTATTGAAGTTTAATTATTCTTATTGCTTATGTTTATATCCCTTGTTTGTACTAAATGATTTAGTTAATCCTTAAATTCTTATGCTTAGAGAATCTTATTTTGCTATTACTAATTCATGTACTTAATTAAGTTTAATCCAATTTAGGAAGTGTATTAAGGTTTACATTCATGTACCTAATTCTTCTGTACTCTTCTCATTTCTTATTTTATAAACTTATGCTTATGTCATCGCTTACATCATTAATCGCTTGTGTTATCGCTTATATCATCATTTGCTTATGTCATGGCTTATGTCATCTTTTAATTGTATCATTGCTTACCTCATTATTTAATTACCTAAGCCTTACCTCATACTTATGTCATACTTAAGTGTCTTATGTACACTTTACTTATATTAACTATATACTTATACTATTACTCTACTTGTATGTATACTAGTATACTCATACATATACCCATATATATATGGTTACATACATATTTTTATACGTATTTTCGTATGCCTAAAATTTCTCTTAAGAAAGCTTCTCAAATTTCATCTTTTTTGTATTTTAAGGGTGTATTTAGCATGGTATATGTACGTATAGTTGGTATATGCTTTATTTTGGGTTATGTGCATATTGGATTCTTATGTACAAAAGTCTTTGTATATGTATTTCTCTAGTATACCCTTATATACACATACTTAGATATATGTACACATGCTCTTCTTCCATTTACCAAGGCTATCCTACACTTCTAAACATAAAAATTGAATCTTTAAGCCTTAATCAACATATATGTACATAACACATAAACTTCTTAAACTAACTTACCTATTCATCTAACTATTAGATAATATGGAATAATACATGATAACATACCTTTGTTTTCTTCTTGATATATTGTTGCAAAGTTAGAAAATTAGGAAAAGTGAAAGGGAAAGGGAGGTCACGGTTATGGAAGAAGAAGAAAAGGGACTTGATTTTTGTGTTGTTTTGTGTTATGTTTGAAAAGAAGAAGGAAGTGGGATCTAGAAGGGTAAGGAGTGGATCGCAATTGGAAAAGGAAAGGGAAGAAAAAAGCTAAAAGAAAAGAAATCATTAGAAGACTTAGATATTTTCCTAAGTGTAAGTGTCTTTTGTTGACTTTTCTACTTGTTGACTTAGTCAACCTTTTGACCTTAGTCAACATGTGTTGACTTGGTCAACTTTTCAAAAGTATATGCCATTTAGTATACATAATATAGTAATTAAGGAAAATTAAGAGAAAAATTAAGGAAATCAAGGGAAATGAGACATTTGGTGAATTAATTAGTAAAAATAAATGATGAGATCTTACTTTAAGTATTTATATCCTATATACATCATTTGGTAGGTTACTTAGTATAACTAGCATGAAAAGTATTAATTAAGGCATTAAGGTTTATTACATTTAACTTATCCATCAACTATACCCCTAACTCTATGTAATGCTATCATAATTATATACTTAGAAGATAAATGTAATTTATGATACAATATCTTAGTTTTTAAGGGATCACTTAAGCATTCTAAATATTTATGCATGATTAAAAGTTATCTTTAATCGTTTACTAGTGAAATGGCAAAATATGGAGGATATATTATCACTTAGGGTTTTAGGATAAATTATGGTGGATTAATGCTTTTATATCCTTAAAGTAATAGTTTTAGGGTTTTTATTAATTCCGAGTACAATCTTTAGTGTTTTTACACATTTAGGGTTTAATATATTCATACGTGATTAAGTCTTCGATTATTATCTTAAGGTTTTGATGCGGTTCAAGATTAAATTTTGCAGTTACATATACTTGAGGTTTTAAGAACTTCGTCTGTGATTAGAGGTTCAATTGATAATTTAAGGTTTTTCATATTCACTTTAGGTTTTGAATTGAGATTTTAATTGGTTTTAAATCTCATTGGCTCTATTGACTTCAGGAAATCATCTATAGTTTGGGCATTTGATTCTATACTTAGAAAGTTAGATTCACGGGGTTTACAACCTTAGTGAGGATATATTTTAACTTAAGTTGAGAATTTTCTATGGTTCCTAAAAGATAATCTACTTATTTTTTTAACCCTTTCTTCAATAACTTTTTTCACTTTTACAAAACTATTTTTATTCTAAGTGTTTGAGTTCTACTCTTTTTATATCTGAATCTATGTTTAAAACTACTATTCCCCTAGCTAACTATTAATTTATTCAATTTTTCATTGCTTTCACTAGATCTATTGATTGTTCTCTTAATAAATTTGATAAATCATCTACTCTTATTTTCAAGTTATTGACTTTCTCTCTTAAAACAAGATTCTCACTTATCATCGTTGTTTTTTGTTTCTTAACATCTAAAACTTCATAAATGCTTTTCAAAATATCGTTTTATAGACTAGAGGACAATTTTTCTATTTTACAGCATCTTTCTCAAAATTAAAAGTTCTAACTTCATTTTTAAGTTTAGAGGTTTATTTTATTTTTTCCCCTTTTAGCTATTAAAAAAGCATTCAATATTCTTATCAATTCTACATATAAAATATCAAGGACAATCATATCACATTTGGAGTCAAAGTTTATAGCTCGCTTTTTAAACCCTTGAAAAATAACACTACAAATCACATTTTTAAAAATCCCTTTTGAAAGTGAGTCAAAACAACAAGTGCATTGAGTCATGATTGTTGTATAGCAGTGGTGAGTCAAGATCATATCCATAAGGAGAAAGACTAAAGCTAAGTGATAGACATAACTTACTACTTTAATTTAGGCAAAGTAATTAAGTCTTGTTGTTTATATAATTACAACTATGAACTAACATGTTTATATTTTATACTAAACATGGGATTCTAACTCTCTTAAGATTAATAAGATCACAAACCAATCACATGAATCATCAAATGGCACAATAGTTGTGCTATTCCTCTAACACATATTGTAAATGAATCATTAATCAATTAATGCAACAAACCTAAGTCAAATTAGAATGTCTCAAGTCCTAATCCACATTAGGTAGTTACATAAGTGAAAAGAATCAATGTTTTAAGACATTAATCTTAATCTAAAAGCATTTCTACACATGAAACATGTCACAAACTGAGGACGTCCTAGTCGTAGCAGATATCGTATACTATATAAAGAACCCTTGATTGGTTACCTTTCAATCATGAACTCTTCACACAATATATAAAGCTCTACAACTACTAGTTTCCTAAGAACATACAGATCCACATGATATCATTACACAAACGTATTTATATAAAATTTAAACTACAAAGTTTACAATACATAGTAATTTAGTATATCTAAGTCTATAATACTGGTAAAAAAAAAGTACATAAGTATGAGTCTACATAAACTATTCTCTCTCAATACACAGGATAACTCGCTTTTGCCCAAGTCCCCAAGCTAACCTGTAGCATCTCCTGGCCAGCTTCTACAAACAAGTTATCCTGCAGCAAAAGTCTAAGAGAGTATAAGCCTAAGCTCAGTGAGCAAAACCCTCAGCTACACCACAAGCAAGTTATAAATATATTATATTCACGCATATAAATGAATGATCAAATAGAATGCTAAATAATACGTATAGTTAACTAGTTCATATACATAACTCAGATTTAATGCCCTCTAAAGTCAGGGTTAGAGTATACATGGCACCAATCAGATCCGGGTATTATACTAAAACTTACTTTTCTATGGAACTTTACGTTCCTTACTTAAATCAAATAAGTTTTTCATTTTCATAAAAACCAAGTTCTAGTATAATTGTCAGTGGTCCCCCATAGTCCACACTCACCCCTAAATGGAGGCCTCTAAACTCGACCCTTAGCCAGGCAGTTAATGCCTCCAACACCTAGTGTTCCCGCGAGCTAGGGTAAGGTCATTCTGTACGAGTGC
This sequence comes from Lumnitzera littorea, assembly GCA_024138015.1. Lineage (NCBI taxonomy): Eukaryota > Viridiplantae > Streptophyta > Magnoliopsida > Myrtales > Combretaceae > Lumnitzera > Lumnitzera littorea. The sequence goes on from JAMXBB010000008.1 coordinate 57,143,877, forward strand.
ATCGTACAGAACCAATAAATTAATAACAATAACCTTTGAATGGCCTCTCTTTACCTCTGTGTGATGTGACAGCCGGAATTGTGTCTATGCAATGCATGTTAATGCATGTACCAATTTCTTTTTATAAGCTAAGTATAATTAAGTCCCAATTATGCTATGACCATTCAATAGTATACACAATCATTTCTTTACTACCATGAAACAAACAAAATATTATCTGTACTTAAGGTAAGTTCATAACTCAACACACAATAACATATACAAGCCTTTCCCGACCCCATATAGTTGTCAATTAACAATAACATTTAAGTTCATTATCTACAATCACATAAAAGCATGGAATCATAGGGTAAATACTCATTCGCCCATGACGTCTTGCTCTAGTCGTAGTAATCAATTAAGAGATCCTCACCCACCCCGGGATCACCTAATCATTACGATATAATAACGTTAGTAAGTAATTGAATTAACTAGTAATTCTAAATATCTATTTACCTAATTCTACTTAAATTATTATCAACTTTTATCTGATTAGACTTTATTATTAATCATATGTAACTTTTTCGTTCTATTTCTGTTATTTATGAATTTACAGTCGTTTTTCATCATTTTCAGATGTTCGTTCATACGATGATGTCCGTTTTGGACATTAAGACTCATGTTTTATGATATGGACTAAATTTATGGAAGTTTTAACTATGGAAACTTAATTATTCTTATTGCTTATATTTATATCCTTTGTTTACACTTAATGATTTAGTTAACTCTTAAATTCTTATACTTAGAGAATTTTACCTCGCTATTACTAATTCATGTACTTAATTAAGTGTAATCCAATTTAGGAAGTATGTTAAGGTTTACTAATTTATGTACCTAATTATTATGCACTCTTCTTATTTCTTATTTTATAAACCTATGCTTATGTCATTGCTTACATCATCAATCACTTGTGTCATCGCTTATGTCATTATTTGCTTATGTCATCTTTTAATTACATCATTGCTTACCTCACCATTTAATTACATATGCCTTACCTTATGCTTATGTCATACCTAAGTGTCTTATGTATGCTTTACATAAACTACTATATACTTATACCTTTACTATACTTATATGTATACTAGTATACTTATACATATACTTATACTTTTACCGTATTTACACTTGTACATATACCCATATACCTATACGGTCATATACATATTTTTGTACAAATTTCGTATGCCAAATTTTCCTCTTAAGAAAACTTCTCTAATTTCATTCTTTTGTGTTTTAAGAGTATATTTAGCATGGTATAGGTATGTATTGTTAGTATTTGTCCTAGTTTAGGTTATCCACATAGTAAATACTTATGTATAAAGATCTCTATACTTGTATTCCTCTAGTATATTCTTATGTACATATACTTAAGGGCATGTACACATGTATCTCTTTCCTCTTCACCATGATTTCTATCCTTCTACACCTAAAGGTAGAAACTTTATGCCTTCTTCAACATGATCACACATAACACATATCTACTTATCTAATCTACCTTATCACCTAACTAATAAGTAATATAAAGCAATACATAATAACATAATCACATACCTTAATTTTGTATTTGAAATATGGAGATAAAGTTGGAAAATTTTGAAAGTGAAAAGGAAAGGGGATGGTCACAGCAATGGAGTGGGGTTTAGCTTTGTTTCTTTTTGTCTTGTGTTATGTTTGAAATGAAGAAGATGGTGGGGTTTAGAAGGAAAAGAAGTGGACTGCAATTAAAGAAGAAAAGAGAAAAGAAAACCTAAAAGAAAAGAAATCATGAGATGGATTAGATATTTTCTAATGCATTAGTGTCTTTTGTTGACTTTTCTAAGTGTTGACTTAGTCAACCTTTTGACCTTAGTCAATATGTGTTGACTTGGTCAACTTTTCATAAGCATATGCCATTTTGTATATATAATGTAGTAATTAAGGAAAATTAAGAGAAAAATTAAGAAAATGAAGCATTTGGTGAATTGATTAGTAAAAATAGATGATGAGATCTCACTTTAGGTATTTATATCCTATATACATTATTTGGTAAGCTACTTAGTATAATTAATATGAAAAGTATCAATTAAGGTGTTAAGGTTCACTACATATAACTTAAGCTTCAACTACACCCCTAACTCTATGTAATACTATCTTAATCATATACTTAGAAGATAAACATGATCTATGATACATTATCTTAGTTTCTAAAGGATTACTTATGGATTCTAAATATATATGCATGATTGAAAGTCATCTCTAATCTTTCACTAATGATTAGGGTTTTGATTATATTATGATGAATTAGTACATGTATGTCTTTAAGGTTATCATTTTAGGGTTTTTATCACTTTTGAATGAAATCTTTAGTGTTTACATACATTTAAGGTATAAAAGTTTTATACATGATTAATTAGTTCTTTTAGGGTTTTCACTTTTATTAGCCTTATCAACTCCTAGATTATCTAACATACTCGAGTCTACTTCAAAAGCTAGATAAAAAATTTTAGGGGTTTACAAAACACTTGCTTGATAACTAAAATCAATAATCTATTCATAATACATAGAAAAACACAACCACATAATAATCTACAAAAGATTCATAATCTCATTAAGTGTCATGTCCTAAATAAGAGAAGTTGTAATAGTTCTACTGTATAAACTAACCTAAGATAGAAGTTAACCTTACAATTGTTATTGTAGATATAATCTACACAAGGCATATACGACTTAACTAGCTTGAAGCATCCAGTCTAACACTTTTCAATAATTAAACATGTGGTATAGTTTTTCAAAAATACCTATTCAAGATGACCTGTTGTTTGATAATATAACAATGCTTGTATAAGCTTTTCACATATAGAGTTATAATTTACATTAAGAATTTACAAAAGCCATAGGTTTTAAAGTCTATTTATAAAAAGGTAGAAAACTAGTAGGCATCCTAAAGAATTCCTTATTAGTTTCCTCAAAACTAAAACTAAAAGTCAAAAGCCTAAATTCAATTGATTCTCTTTTCCTCACTTTCATAGCCAACTATGCACTAACTTGAGGGTAGTGATATCTATATATCTTATACGTTCACTCATCACATGCAAAAGAGTATATTGGGATGTAAGCACAATTAACTCAATAAGGGAGATGGAGTTAGAAGAGTATCATACAATCACAAACAAAATTATTAATTATAATGAAATGCAATGCAATCAATCACTTGAAACATCATACAATGTTATTCAATCCATTGTAAGGTCAAAGAAATTGCATCCACTCCAACTCGGATTGAGGAGTTTACTGTAACTCAAAATTAGATTAAACCTAGGCTTATGCAATGGAGAACACCCTTCTCTTATGACTACCTTCGAACTACGGCCCCTACCTTTACCGTGACCTCTACACTGTCAATTAGTTTGACTAAAGATGGGGAAATGATCATTTTAGCTATCCTCATCGAAGGGAGTCGGTATTTGGTCTAACACTCCTAACCATTCTCTTAATGTTTGCTATGCATGTTCAATTACTTTAGTGATCAAATCACTATTAGTTCCATTTAGGGATGGCTAGACAAGTTAATGCAATACAAAATTATGATATCGTGCAAAACAACACACCAAAGAGTTTAACTCATATCACAAACAAAATACCAGTTACACAAATGGCATGTGCACAAACAACTAATTTACAATCATAAGCAAAAGTACTCTTAATCCTCTAAATACTTTGATATAGTATCTCAACAAATGATAAAGTTATGATCCCAATTTACTTGTTCTCACACTCGCTGTAGAGGGCCTATATTGTCAATGCTTTGCTCACTAAGAGACTATATATGTATACGAAACTCATACTTAGTGTTCATAAAAGTTACAAAAACACTAAGGTTATATATATTATTTGTATTAGATTATATGCATAAATATATATTTATATATATATATCTATGTATATTGGAGATAAATTAGTATCCTTATAGGAACAAGTATAGTTTTATTAGATACGTTATATTAAGTTAGTGACCGTTAATAATATACATGGTTATGTTATTATTTATAATATATCATTTCGATCGTATTAAAATGTATTTTTAATTAGTCAAGTTATGTTTTAGTTACGATAAGGCTATAGTAATATGTAAATTTTCATAATATTATAGAAATATGAATTATATTACCTAAGATTATCTAATTTCAGGAAAAGTAGTATCATTAGGTTCATATGAACTTGACGATACGTACTATAAGTTCTATTTCAAGAGATGATTTCTATAGGGTATTTTCTTTTTTTATTTTCCATTATACCTATATACTTCTATAACAAGCCTTATCATATTATATTCATATTATATAAATAAACTATATTTTATATAATTTCTTAAAATAGCTTAGTAATACATGTACTTTCTAATACTAACATGTGTATACCCTAACCTAAGTCATATAATAGCACAAAAGATGATAAAATCCTACCCCAACTAAACCTAATTAGCACGTATATGTGTAGGACTTATTCCAATACTTATCATATTTTAGCTTACTTTTGTAAAAAACGTACCACAATTAGTAAATTAAGCTATTTTACTAAATAAATTTATAATAAATATCTTGAGTCACCAATTAATTCTATGAAAATTTCTATAGACTCCTAAAAATGTAAGGAATTCATTTAGTAAGTGGTTTCATGTTATTGAGTTTATCTCCTATTTATGCATTATTACATTTTTATCCCTAATTTGCAATTAGTTAAATAAATATTATCATTTTTATAAAAAAGTATTTCTAACAAACCCTAATATTATTACAAGTATCTAGAGGTTAGTAATTACCATTTTCATCAATTATTTTTATAAAACCATTTATTTCAATAAATTCCAATTTTACAATATTAGGGTAAAAAAATATAATAAATATTACACATGTATATAATAAAAAATGAGCTACATGCAATTAAACTACATCTAATGAGGATCATACAATAAGTTCTTAGGCATGAAACAACATCATTTAATCAATTTATTTCTAATTTTAAAATTCAGATCACTAGGGCAGTTTATTAAGTAGGTATATAAAATATGTAATATTTTATCAAAATAAAATTATGACATGATAGCATCCTAAAAATAACCTATGAATAATTATTTTCTTTTTTGGTAATTTTATGGATTAGTTTAACATTTTTAGAAAATATAAGAAGACAGCACAATTTTGGGAACCAATCGTTCTTCGCAGCTCTGATGGTCGTCAGCCAGCAAAGGGTAGTCTGAAAGGCAAGACGCAACGTAGACTTCCAGTGGCTAGCAAGGTTCAACAGTTGAACACTAGGAGGTTAGGGAATTAGCTTGGGGCGTACACTACTCTGTTTTGTCCAAATTTTTCTTATTTTCTTTTAATTTATTTAAAATTTTCCTTTGAAAGATTTGGTTTCCTAAAGTCTAAATTGGAGTTCTTAAAGATATTTATACATGTTAGGTTGTCCAAAAATTTTTTCCTAATGGTTAAGTATGTTTTTTAAATTTTTTTGCTTTTCCCCTTCCCAAATTCCTAAGGTGGAGGCATCTTCTTTATATAAAAAGGAACTTCCATTCATCAAGGTTACATATTCTAGATGTGCCACATTGATTTCATAAATTTTCCCATGCATATGGAAATGTTGTGATGAAGTTTTAGATAAAATTTGATTAGTTTTATGTATATTATATGATATTTAGTAATTTTATTAATATACGAGTATATATCCTATATAAATACATTACACGTAATAAGTACTTAAGTGCATGTAACAATGTTTCTAGCATGTTTTTTATTTTTAAGATATATTTCCTATTTATTTTTATAATTTTATTGCTTATTTTATATACTTATATAATTTCAGGTTAATTTTTAGGTATAATTATTATATATACCTAGTATATTCATAAAAATATATATATTCATATAGTATATTATGCTATATTATTTCTTTTTATAGCTTAATTAACTAATCTCTAAGTTCTCGTTACATTTTGAACACGGTTTTAAGGTTTTCGAAAAGTTTTATATTGTATTATATAATTACACTTTTAAGGCTAAAATTAGGATTTTATGTCATTATTTTCATAATCTATTTTCACTAGGTCACTTCAATTAACTTTTCTATCCTAGTCATAAAGTTTTGGGTTAATTGGGTAAGTTTTTCCTAAAAGGCTTAAATTTGGGTACATTTACTCTAAATGAGATTTTAGAAGCTCACATTAAGTACTGCAAGAACATGGAGATAAGCAACATCTAAAACATGAGAAGTCTATCAAAGAGAGAAAACATCATGAATAAGAGTAATCCCTAGCTTTAATCCATGTTTGAATGATGTTTCTCCAACATTACCAAGTTGAAATCCATTAAAGATATCTAAATCTAGCCTAGAAGTATCCTACACTACAAAACCCTAAGCTAAGAAGAAGCAAGGAACAAAAAAGAACGAATTTCTACCTCCTTCTTACATGCTAGAAAAGGCAACTTTTTATAGTCGTAACCTACCTATTGATCAATAACAACACCTACTGAGTGATCAATTGGTATAAAATCCTTAAACGTTGCATTCCATTCTTATAAAACCTAGGGTTTGCATTATTAGTCAATTAATAAAAGGAGCATCAATCAATCTATAGGATAGAATCCTTCTTAGCCATTTTGTAATTACTCTTGTCTTCTCTTGGTATCCAATCGATGGTTAGGTCGATATACCCTTAATACTTCAAAGCATACCTATCAATCGGTAACATGGCTACCAATTGATCGGTAGGCTAAACTCTTACATTCTTTAGCCTCTTGATCGAACGGTGGAGCTACCAAGACCATGGTAGCCTTGTGCACCTACAAATATGGAATAAGTTTATTGAAATTCAATCAAAACGTAATCTTTTTCATGCACTTTCATCAACTTTGTTCAAGTTGGTCCATTTTGAGCATAAACTCCATTTTTACATAAAATCTTGCAATCTTTCCTAAATTTATGCACAAATGTAGATTTTAAAGTTAAGAAAAATTATGTATTTTGAGCAGCAATCACTACCCCCAACTTTAGAACCTTGCTTATCCTCAAGCAAGCAAGAAAAGATCAAAATTTTTAGAAAATAATAAGATAAGCATGCTCTTCCTTAATGCTCATATATGATTGAGAGTATTCTATGCCATTGAAAACACAAAGTTTGCATGTACTCAATATGATGCAAAATGCTTAGAAGTGATGTTGAGATTGTTTCATCCATGTAATTAATTCAAGAATCAATGCCTAGAAAAGTTAACTTTTTATTTAGGTTAGGCTTATGAAATTTGGAGTCAAGTCTAACATTTCATGCTAAGTAACAGGTCTCAGTATTAATTGGTTGACCCTCATATATACTTCTCCCTTATCGATCTCTTATGTATGTTAATGCCATGCAAATAGAGAGTGACCACTGAATCATACCCTACTTCGCCTCCTTAACTTTTTGAATGACTTTTATACTTTGCCCATTAATTTATTTTTGGATTTTTTTTCTTTCTTTTTCTATTTCCTTCATTTTCTTTCTTTCTTTTTCTCAACTACATTTTCTTTTGTGATGAGGTCATACTTTCAATATGTGATGACTTTTCTTGATCCCTACTATTTTTCTTCTCTTTCTTTTTAGGCATTTTCATGCATTAATTAGGGCATGTTCAAATAAAATCCAATACTCACTTTGATTCATACAACATTAACAAACCACTTGATTCTTCAAAAGAATAATGTATATATATAGGTCAACTTCCAAAAACATTAAAATCTAACACCCAATCAAAACATTTCCCTAACTCCAAACCTCTAAACTACGCGTAAATTAGGCATAACTAAAATAAAGCAAAGATGCCATGAATTGATTACAAAGTTTTAAGAAATGTTCATGACTTATTCATAAGGGACTTCTTTTAAAACAAAGCCCTAATCCCTTCTTCCTATTTTCTTTATGCAAACTTCATTTATGATAACATACTCAAAATTTGAGGCATAGAGCATAAAGGAAAATGGATCTAACTTTTTGAAAAGAAACTATCTTATAAGCGCTTAGAAGGGATTAATTTAATCGAATCATCTAAGCCTACTTGGAATCACTCAGCTTCAATGCTTATGTCTAGCTTTCCTACCTCTACCTTTAATCTAGATATATATGTCTCAAATTTCAATGCATATGCAATGGGAAGTAAAAGAGAAAGTTAAAATAGAACTCTATTTATGTGATTTGAATTCTCAATTCCCTTCTAAATTTGTTGACAACGTCTAAAAACTAATGGATTCATCACTTCCTTTATTTATTTACATATGGTAGCATAACATAAAAGAGACATAACTAAAAAGATTCCAGAAATTAAAAAAAACTCAATCATAAACTAAATAAAAATAAGAAAAGTTGGTGAGTTGAGTTGCCTCCTGCCAAGCACTTGTTTTTAAGCATTTAGCCTAGCTTTTTAATGCTAACTCATGGTAGGTCATCGTACTTTCTCTAAGGCTCAAATCCTTCAACTCCCTAGCTCGAGCTTGACTCTCCTTTCTCATAAATCCTCCTTTTTCTCATAGGACTACCATTCTCAAATTCCTTTTCTTGGTCCATCGCCCCACCCTCCTTCAACTATTGAATTTGTTCTTTGGCTTGGAGCATCACTTCCCTTTCTCTACTTTCTAAGATAATCACTCTGTCTTTCATGTCTAATATAGCTCCTGAGATAGCTAAGAACAATCTTCCAAATACTAAGGCTTGTTCCTCATCTTTCATATCCATTACTATGAAATCAACTAAGAAATCACAGGGTCCAGCATTAACAGAGTATGAAGTGGAGTCCTCCCAAAGGTCTAATCCAACCTCTATTGATGGTTCAGACGTAATATGGGCTTATCTTCATAAAATTCTTCAATCTTAATTCTGACATTGTTTTCCCCAACATGTAATTATTTGATGCTCTAATATCCAAAAGCACTCTTGAGAAAAACTTATCCAATATGGTGCATGGTACTGTAAATCTCCTTGAATTGTCCAATTTGCTAGGAAACTAGAAACTACTAGCACCCTTCTTCTCAAGTACCATGTCCACAATTTTGAACTCATCGATATTAGGTTTCTCTTATAAACTCACTTCTCCCACCTGTTTAGATTCAAACTTCTCATAGTTCTTCTCCTTAAATTCATCCAATTTCATGCCTTCACATTCATTACGATCCTCTTCAACTTCCTCTTCTCTTGGATCCTCTTCCTCACTGACTTCATTCATTGTAGTTGTCTCCAAATTGTACGCATCGTCATCATTAGGTGCTTCTTCTTTAATTTCCTCTTCACTTAGATCCTCCTCAATTTCATCATCAGGATTCCTCTTAACCAAAGCCATTAACTCCTCCTTTGTAAATACTCTTCACCAACCATAACCCTTAAGTGCTCCTCTATAAATATTCCTTCACCATTAGGTTCATCTTGTTCCTCAACAAGGTCTTTTAATCTCAAATACTCACCTCCAAACATTTGTTTTCCACTAAAATAAAACTCCTTTTCACCTACACTAGCATCCTTACCATTTCCAATAGATGTTCTAACGTAATCTTTCAAGTTTTGCTCGGTATTGCTAGGTAATTGTCCTATAGGTCTATTCAAATGGTATTGAACCATCTAATTATGTATCCTTTGCAAGGTAGTCTCTTAGGCATTCATTTTAGAATCATATTTTTGAATGAAATTCCTCAATGATTGCTCTGTAGATTCTTCCTTTAGACCTTAGGTGGGTGGAGGTAGAGGTTGAAATTAGCTCTAATCAGCTTATATCTTAGGTCCTTGAAAACCTTTATTAAATCCTCCTCCTTAGTTACCTCCTCATGATAAGTTAGGATGGTCTCTTCAACCTAAGTTATAGGTGTTTGAGTAAGGGTTATAATTTCTTTGTCCTTGGTTGAAATTCCCCATTGCATTAACTTGTTCCTCCTAACTATCTCTTGATGGGGCAAAGGGGTTTCTAATTTGACATTTTATGTTCAAATTCCCTACTTTACCACAAGCGTAACAATACTCATAAGGTTGCTTGCTTCTACTGAAGTTACTAGCTTATTTGGTTTTTTCTACCAAAGCAAGCTAAGTGGTAAGTAAGGCAACTTATGCTCTAAGTCGACTTATTTCCTCTTCTTTACTTACACTCGCTGCCCTCCTTGGTCAAGCTCTCTTGAAGTACCAACCATAAGCAAGTGAAGCATTTGTTCAAACATATCAAATGCCTCTTCAACACTTTTTTTCATTATGGTTCCTCTTATGGAAACATCAACCATTATCCTTAACTGACTCCCAAGACCATTATAGAAAGTATTCACTATGCCCTATACAAGTAAACCATGATGGGATACTTCCTCAATAGCTCTTTAAATCTTTCCCAACTCTCAAATAGTGACACCCCTACAAACCCCCACACCCCCACTCCAATTGTCTAAACATGATAATATCATTACTCATTTTCATCATTTTACTCGGAGGAAAGAAATAAGACAAAAACTTTTGAACTAGGTCATCCCATGTAATGATGGAATTAGGTGGTTGAGAATTTAATGAACTTCTATCCTTATCACTTAATGAAAATGGAAATAACCTTAAGCAAATTGCATCATCAAAGACCCCATTAGTTTTCATTGTAGCATATAATTGCAAAAACATTTAAAGTTGTTCGTGGGGGGGTCCTCAAATGATATTCTACCAAATTGATTGAGTTGCACCATTTGAATTAAAGTAGGTTTAAGTTCAAAATAGTTTGCTTGAATAGTTGGCTAAGTAATAGGTGGTGCAACTTCATTCAAATTTGGGATACAATATTTCCACAAAGCTCAGTTATTACCATTCCTATTTCCATTTCCTTCATGTCCATTTTTTCTATTTCCATTAACTCCATTTTCATCTCCTCTATTAAGGGGTCCTTATTGATTCTCCATTTCTCTCAATTCTTCTCCCCTTTTTTCCTTAATTCTATAGTGAAAAGCCCAGTCTATTTCAAGGTCAAATTCCTCCACTAATTCTCTTAACCCTCTTCACATACAAGTCAACAATCTTAAATTCTACTCCTTTGCAATCCAACTGAACCACCAAACTACAACCTATAAGTTTTAATGCAAGAATGTAAACAGCACTCTTCCTAGTTTGACACAAATCGGCTAGGGATAAATTCAACACTTTTTAACAAATTCAACAGTAAAGATTCAAACTTTATCCACAATTTAGCTTAAGTTAACAATAAACTCACAAAACCAACTTAATTAAATAAGAAAAGAAACAAAGATAGAAACTTTAATAACTAAACTACTCAAAATCAATAGATGTTAAACTAGACTATGAACTATACTACAAATATACTAAAGCTACGCTAATGCCTAAGTTTAGAGTCCTTAGTTTATCTAATATTAACACAATTTCCTTTTCCTAAGCAATGTCACCAAAAATTGATTGAGAATAACATGAATCACTAATAAAAATGGTATTTTTAAGGACACTTTATAAATGAGAATTTTCAAAACTATGTCTATCTCTTAATTGACCAGTGTGTCGGATTATTTACAGTAATAATACTAGTGACCTTTCACCAAATCCATTTCAACAGGGAAAAAGGTTAAGTTAAATACTAGATCCTAACCTGCTATTCTAATCTAGGTGAATCAAAGAGAGAGTTTGCAATTGAAATTGAAATTAAAATACAAACAAAAAGCAAAAACTAACATGAATACTAAGGGCATTAACTTGTGACATGTTTCCAAAGTAGAGATGAGGGTATGTCGTTATGATATCGGGTATAGTTTTTATTAGGTTTTGATAGAATTCACTTGAACTAAAATCTAAGGTAGGGCGTCTCACTTAACTATGTAGCAAAAAATCTCCTCTCAGTCTCATTTCCCTACATAATCAACTAAATACTCAAATCTTGTCATGAATTAAGTATTCTAATTCTAGAGATTAGGGGGTCAATCTCCTCTCGTTCTCATAGCCTGTTTTAATCCACTAAAGTCGCATAACGTAATGTGAATTTAATGAGGAACACCTAATCTTCTCTTGGTCTCATAAGTGTAACAACCAAATATCGACATTTCACCAACTCAATGACTCAATCAAGGAATTACATAACTAATCTCCTCTTGGTCTCATAATTATGTAAACCCAATAATTTCCAAGGGGTACTTCCTAAGATTAATCTCCTTTCGGTCTCATAATCATAAGGAAACCCAATGAAAATTTCATTAAAGCACCTCAAAGAGTTCAAATGAAATACTAATAATCAAGATCCCAATTAAATACACATACTCATATCATAACTATATAGTTACACCATCTTTAACATCCACATTATCATAAACCTACTAAAAACTACTTAGCTACTTATTATATCGACAATTATAGCAATGAATGATAAGAATATAGTAGCAAACTCCATGAGAAAACAAGATAACAAGATAATAACAAGTAAACAAGAGATTAAACAAAGAGAATGTGGTAAATACTCAATAAAAAAACTTAAGTGTACATTAAAATCACAAAAACATTCACCAAATATCATAAACAAGTCACTAAAACATGAAAACAGGCAATGAGCTCGCAAGACTAAACTTAACAATGCTAAGATCATAACTGTGGCTCGCATTTCTAGCAACAATTGCAACTATATATAGTTTTAGGCTACCACTCGATCAATGAAAAGATCTACAGATTGATCAATAGATACATATCAGCTCCAAGTGACCTCCATGTTTTATGAAATAGGGCATTTAAGGAGAATTAGGGTTTTAGTTGAAAAACCCTAACTCTAATTTCTTCTATTGATTGGTCAATGCTTCTAGTACCAATCAATTGGTATGTACGAATCCACCCTGTAAACCCCTAAAATTATTAACCTAGTTTTTGTTAGAGACTCGACTATGTTAGAGACTCGACTATGTTAGATAATTTAGGAGTCGACAAGGCTAATGAAAGTGAAAACCCTAAAAGAATTACTCAATCGCGTAAAGAATTTTTCTACCCTAAATGTTTCTAAATGCTAAAGATTTAATTCAAAAGTGATATAAACCCTAAAAATGATTATTTTAAAGACACATGTGCACTAATCCAACATGATATACCCTAAAACCCTAATTGATAATATAATGCTTATCCTTTTGTCCAATTCATTAGTAAAGGGTTAGAGATGACCCTTATTCATACTTATATGCTTTGAATCCTTAAGTAATCCATTAGAAATTAAGATAATGAGTCATAGATTATATTCACTTCTTAAGTAAGTGATTAAGATAGTTTCACTTAGAGTTAGGGTAATAGTTGAAGATTAGGTTTATGTAGTGAACCTTAACACTTAAATTGGTACTTTTTGCATTTGTTACTCAAAGTAGTTTATCAAATGAGATATATAGGCTATAAAGACCTAAAGTAAGATCTCATTAACAATGTTTACAAATCAATTCATCAAATATCTCATTTCCCCTCATTTCCTTCATTTTCCCTCTAATTTCCCTTAATTACCACATTATGTGCACAAAATTAAACATACTTAAGGAATGTTGACTAAAGTAATGCATGTTGACCAAAGTCAAAGGGTTGACCAAGTCAACATTTTGAAAAGTCAAAAGTCTTAAGAGATAAGGAAAAATATCTTAATAACTTAATGATGATTTTCTTTTCTTTTCATTTTGATTTTTCTTTCCTCTTCTTGCAATTGTTGCCATCCATAATTTTGCTCCTTAGGCCCTACCATTTGTTGTCTTCCATAATTGAAACAAAACAAAAGAAACAAAAGAAAATTCTCCATTTCATGCCGTGGACTCCCCCTTCACTTTCACTTTCATTCCTTTCCCTTTTGTCTCCTTAAACTTCAACAAAATAAAGGTATGTTCTTAAGTTGTTTTATGTTACTTTATGTTATTCATTAGTTAGTTAATTAAGTAGATTAGGTAAGTAGTTAGGTGTTTAGTGAAGTCTTGAAGAGAAGAAAACAAAGTCTCCATCTTTAAGTGTAGAAAGTGATGGATCATGAAGGAAATGGAAGAAATACATGTGTATGTACTCTTAGATGTGTATACATAAAGGAATACCAAAGGAATACAAGTATATGAACCTTTGTACATAAGTATGTATCATGTACATAACCTAATTTAAGACCATATCTAACTATATATACATATACTATACTAAATACATACATAGAAATGCAAAAGGATGAAAATTGAGAGGATTTTCTTAAGGGAAAATTTGGCATACGAAATTTTAGTATAAAAATACGTATTTAACCGCATAGGTATATGAGTAGAAATACATGTATAAATACGGTATAAGTATATGTAGATGTATAAGTATATGTATGTATAAGGTATATGTACATAAGTATAAGTATAAGGTATATGTACATAAGTATAAGTATAAGACATAAGTATAAAGTAAGAAATAAATGTACATAGGACATGTACATGTGACATAAGCATGATGTAATGCTTATGTAATCAAATGATGAGGTAGATGATGACATAAGCATATGAGAACATAAAGAAAAGATGACATAAGCATATGAAGGCATAAAGAAAAGATGATGTAAGCAATGATATAAACATAAGTTTAGAAAATGAGAAAAAATAAGAAAATGTAGAGAATTAGATACTAAAATTAGTAAATCTTAATACACTTTGTAAACTAGATTATACCTAAATTAGTACATGAATTAGTAATGATAAAGTAAATCCCTTAATTATAAGAATTTAAGGAATAAAGGTTATAAATATAAGTAATAGCAATACTTAAGTATTATAGCTAAAAATTTCTATAAAATTAGTTCATAATATAAAATAGGGGTCTTAACGTCCAAAACAAACATTACCGTATGAATATACGTTCGAAAACGATGAAAAATGACTATAAATTCATAAATATCAGAAATGAAACAAAAAAGTTATATACGATTAATAATAAAGTCTAACCGGGTAAAAGTTGATAATAGTCTAAGTAGATTAGGTAATTAAATGTTTAGAAGTATTAGTTAAATTAGTTACTTACTAGTCTTATCAAATCGTAATGATCAGGTGACTCTGAGGAGCGTGAGGACCTCCCAATCGACTACTACGATTAGGGCAAATCACTATGGCCGAGTGAGTATTTACCCAATGATTCCATGCTTGTTTTGTGATTGTAGATAGTGGACTTAAATATTATTGTTAATTGATGATTGTGTGGGGATTGGGAAAATGCCTGTGTATGTTGGTATGTCTTGAATTGTGAATTTATCTTAAATATTGATAATGCTATGGTTGTTGCATGGTAATATAGATAATGATTGTGTGCACAATTGGATGGTCATAGCATAATTTGAACCTAATTATACTCGGCCTATAAAAAGAAATTGAGACATGCATTAACATGCATAGCATGGATACTATTCCGGCCGTCACATCACACGGAGGTAAAGAGAGGCCATTTGGGGGTTGGTATCATTTATTTATTTGGTTCTGTACGGTGCACTCGTACAAAATGACCTTACCCTGGCCCGCGGGAATACTAGGCGTTGGAGGCGCCAACCGCCTGGCTAAGGGTCAAGTCTAGAGGCCTCCGTTTAGGGGTGAGTGTGGACTGCGGGGGCCCACTCACAATTATACTAGAACTTGGGTTTTTCTGAAAATAAAAAAATTATTTGATATAAGTATGGAACGTGGGGTTCCATAGTAAAGTAAGTTCTAGTATAATACTCGGATCTGATTGGTGCCGTGTATACTCCAACCCTGACTTCGGAGGGCGTTAAATCTGAGTTACGTATATGAACTAGTTAATTATACGTATTGTTTGGCATTCTGGTTGATCATTCGTTCATATGTTTGAATATAATGTATTTATAACTCGCTTGTGGTGTGGCTGAGGGTTTTGCTCACTAAGCTTAGGCTTACACCCCTTTAGACTTTTGTTGCAGGTTAGCCTGTTCGTAGAGACAGGGCGAGGAATGCTACAGGTTAGCCTGGGGATTTGGGCAAGAGCGAACTGCTATGTGTACTGAGAGAACAGTTTATGTAGACTTCTACTTATGTACTTTTGTTTTTCTTATTATATTAGACCTAGACATACTTAAATGTTGTGTAATATAAGCTTTGTAACTTAAATTTTATATAAATATATTTGTGTAATGATATCAAATGAGTCTGGATGTTCTTTGGAAACTAGTGGTTGTAGAGCCTTATATATTGTGTGAAGAGTTCTTGATTGGAAGGGTAACCAATCAGGGGTTCTTTGTACAGTATACGGCGTCTGCCACGACTAGGCCGTCCTCAATTCGTGACACACCCTTCACATTCTGTTCACTAAGCTAACTTGTCCAATGATCAATTATTCAAGAAGTCGCTATATCCTTAATGCTTCGAGCCCTATTGATCGGTTGGTAGTATGGTAGGCCAAATTCTTTAACTCCATTGATTTTAGCCTCCTTGATTGAATGATGAAGGCTACCAAGACCATGGTAGCCTTCGTGCACCTATGTATAGGATATAAAATCAATCAAATTCTTCTAAAATTAATCCATTTACATGCATTTTTTATAATTTTACACAAGTTAATCCATTTTGTGCATAAACTCTACTTTCAAGTAAAATTAACAAATTTTTGGTATATTTATGTACAAATATAGGTTTTAATGTTGGGAAAAATTATGCATTTTGAGTAGTGATCAATTTACTTTTGATCCTACCATTAAGGATAAGTTAGATTCATACACATGTAGTAAACAATGTATTTATTTCTTTCTTTTCACCTCTTTTTCTTTATAATTCTTTACCTTTGTTGGCATTGATCATTTTCAAATTGAAAAGTTATGTTTCTTTTTTTCTTTAGAATTCTATTAAGCCTTTAGCCAAGATAATTGGCATCTTCTTCTTCTTTCCTGAAGTTTTCTAATTTAGATTCTAGCCCTTCTTCCTTAGCTTTGAATGCAATAAACTTTCACTTCCTTCTTTGTCATCTACATGAAATACTTTGACTCATATGACATGATTTTTCCTCTAAGCTAATTAATAGTCATCTTTGATAAGTCATGGGTTTCTTCAATAGTTGTCTTCTTGCTTCCCAAGCCCTTAGTAAAATTCTTAACATCATTCTTATAAGATCAAGGTCTAAAAAGTTCTTGCAAAGAGAAGCAAGTTCTTTGTTAATAATAACAAAGTTGTTGAAAACATCTTTAATCTTTTCACCTAGTTGAATTCTAAATAATTCATATTCTTATAAAGAAATAATATTTATTCTAGTTTCTTTAACATTAGATGTTTGTGGGTTTTGCAAAATTTATCCCAAATTTTTTAAACTATTTTACGAGATGGAAATAGATTAAATTTCCAAAGAGATAGTACTTAGGAAAATATACTTAGCTTAAGAATTAATTGAAGCCTTCTTTTGTCATCTTTAGTAATGAATGGGCATTCAACATCAATGTTTCTAGTTGCTATAGTACTTGCTATAATAATCCAAGTTTCATAATTTATTACTTGCATAAATGTTCTTATTTTGCATTAAGAAATCATAGTTGTCGAAATAAGGAGCTCTATTAGTTTGATTTGAAGCAGATTTTTTTATATTTGACTCAATTATACAAATTGACACTCCTCTAATATCAATTGTTAATCCCACTAATCCTTACCTAAGAAATTGTTAGCTCACTAAAGCAATGATGAAGAAGGATTGAATTATAGCAAATTAAAATTTAATAGTTTTAGAAAACACACTCTTTTTCTCTTAGAGAAAATTTTGGTTAATATCAATTCAAACAAGCAAAAATAAGCAATTAAGTAAATGAAGTATATAAAGCAAAAGATATGAGTTGAGTAGATTAGACAAAGAATTCATAGTGGGTACTTCTTATAAATCACTATAGTCTCTTAACTCCATACATAGATATAGTCATCCACATTGATTGTTTCATTATTTGGGAGAATAAAATCATAGAAGCTTCAACCTTAAAAGTCTTAGTTCTAAGCAAACGCTCTCACCCCAAGTAAGAACTACATAGATCTATGTAACTCCAATCCCTTTTCTCAAATATTCTATAGTAGTCTCCCTCAAGTATTATTGAAATCATACTTTTAAGAATAAGACTTAAGTTCAATATATTTTGCTTAAATAAAAAAATGTTGATGTTGTAGTCAATATTTTTGTTCATTTTTATATATTATAATCTCCTTGAATAAGCTTTTTATAAATTTTCTTCTACTAACATTCAAAATCTAATAGCCTATCTCCCAAGGCCTTCACTTACCACATGGTGCCTTTGAGATAATGTAGTTATGTGATATTTAAGTTGATGATAAGGGTTTAGTAATAACTAAGAAATTATCTAAGCTCCATAAACATACATATCATTTAAAACTTTCATTCTAGTAACATAAGTTATCGTTACGAAAATTTTACAAGCATTGCATTCATTTAATATGTTAATACACATGATATGAATCAATACCAGTATATTAGCCCAAGTTAAAACTCATTTGGTATATTGACATCATAGGACATCCAAATAAATAATCAAGGAACTTGGATGGCTATAAGGAGCAACCTAGGATAAAAAGTGGTAAAAAATACCCATATTGTAGCTAGTCAAAACAAACCACATAAAGTGGTGAAAAAAACCCACCATGTAGCTAGCTTAACTAGAACCACATGAAATGAACAGAATTAAGTGATGCATATCTATATGGTCAAAACCCTAGCTTTTTGAATTGTGTGTTGTGGTTAGCAATATCCTAATTCATTAATTAAAATTTGACTCGCAAGTAACTATTCATGCCATGCTATGAATGTATTGAGCAACATGGTATGTATCTGGGTTGGAATTTGATATAACAAGTCAAATGTAATCTTAGCTAGCTTGGCATTTGCCTAATAGTTCACTAATTAAAAAATCATAAATTAAATATAAGATTTCACTCAAGTGAAATCTAATAATGTTCTTAAGTTTTCAAGGAATAGCCACCACATATTAGCAAGAGGATGTGTGTACATCAATCAATCAAACACCAAAGTTCTAGATATTATTAGCATAAATTCAATTAATAAGGTCCTTAAACATTCCGTAACAATAGTATAAGATTCTCTCATAGTCACAAGGTCAATACTATACCTTAGAACCTAAAGTGCTACAAATTGCCATACAACTTGCTACGTGTCCTATTATCTACTAATACGTTAGGCATAAACAAATACTAAAATCTCCAAAATACAGGTTATAATCACTAAATAGTTTCAAATTTAATCTCCACATAAAATCAAAATGTCTACTATTTAAGTAAATTTCATAAAATGCTAAACAAGAATTTATTTAGAGTAATCTAAAATTTTAATTGTCTATCTCCAAGGCCTCATTACAATATAAATACAGCCATTGCTTCCTTACCTTGTAATCTGGTGAATGTCTTCCAATTTAATAAATTCAGTAGTTCTTACTTAAGTGAGTTGAAAAATAATCATCGGGTGAGTTGAAACCCAATATAGAAACACAAAAATTACATGCGCATGATACATATGTTCATAAATCACATGTAAACATATTAATAACTAATACAACAAACACCGTTTGTTATCTTTGATTATTAATCGCTAACTAATACAATCCCAACGTTATAAAACTTAAGGTAACTCATGACCCTTAAACAAGCAATATATTTATACATACACATAAGTATTTATGTGGGTCTTATCCATCACCTTAGTAGCCCGTCCTAAAATCTAATTGGGTCATCTTAATATGGAACTTCTGAGAGCCTTCTTGGGCAATCTCCACTTCATTCTCTTAAATGATTATTTATAACAATATAGGTAGATATATTACATAAATATGTTTAACTCACGAAGTTTACTCTTAACCCGTATGAAGCATCTTAATATAGATGACGAATACTTGATTAAATTGATCAAGTCATGTAGGAACAAGGTTCAAGTCTACTAATCTATTAGGATGCCTCAATTACATACATCACTACACTTCTACTTGACACATATCATAATGATAAACGGCTTGTCTTACTGTTTTGTCACAAAATCCTCACATTGAATGTGATTATCATCTCTTGTTCAATCATTGTTTTTGTTTCATGCTAATTGCTTAACATTCACTAAGTTCTTTCAAGTACTATCTTTGTCATGCGAATGAGTAGTGGTAGTTTAAAACCGAAAATTGTCATTGAAATGAGAATTCATTTGTACCTACTTTTCCAAATTCTCATGCCCATCATCATTAATGGTAATTGTCATTTTATTGTGGTTGTCAATAAATGTTTCTTTAAGTGGAAAGTATGTAGTTGACTTGATTTTCTACAATCCTCCTCATTGTTATATTGTTGCATTTCGACTGCCAGTCATTTAGGTTGAAATGTGGCATTAGTTAAGTCTTGTCGCTCAGCTATGAAATTATTTAAGGAAGGTTTATCATGAGTGGCTTAGGATTTGATCTATTTGGAAAGATTTTTCTTTCTTCTTTGTTGTCTTGGCTGAATTGAGGTCTTATACCCATAATCGTAGCCTATGGCCATGTCATTATGAACTAAAGGAACTTTAGTGATATTATGATTTGTAGGTTCCACTTAAGTATCCACACGGTTGCCATGTTCCACAATTCTTGATGAAGCTGATAAATTTAGTACCTTCGGTTTTTTCCAAGCAAAGTTGCATGCCATTGTGGCGTGCAAAAGAATTTTCTACTTGATACGTACATGTATGTTGTAAATGCCCTATCTAGCCACACTTAAAGCAGAGTGCATTTATGCCCTCATATTGTAACTTAAAGATTTGCCATTTGTTATTATAGTATGAAGAAGTAGCTCATTAAAATTAATTTGAACACATAAACAGGCAAAATGTCCCCTTTCCACTAACTATGTAAGTATCTAATCATAAAACTAGACTAATATATTCACCTATCAGCTTCATCATGGCCATGTCATAATATTTAAGTGGTAGTCCGTAAATGCAAATCTAAACAGCTACTACATTAAAAGTAGTTTAGGAGGCTTTGAAATTGAGTTCCCATTTCCGAATTGTAAGCAAGGGGTCGTTAATAAACGACAATCCATTCCTTATAATACCTTTAATGTCATCCAAATTATTGAACTTAATAGCATAAAATCCATATCCTAATCCACTCATTTGAAAATCAGTTGCAAATTGCTAGATTTTTTGGAGCTTAACATGCAATACCTTATACCTAAGTGAAAGACGAAAAAGTTTGATAATTAAAGTGTTTTTCCAAGGCTATGCCATATGCATTAATTCACTTTTAGGTAACTGAATAATACGTACACCAACCTTTACCAATGCATCAGAAGTTTTGTGGGACTGATCTTTGAGAAGGTTATCATCCGCCTTCTACTCATCCATCTAATTATATCTTAATCATGTAAGCTAAAATAACAAGTGTAGGCATTTAGAATATCGTGAAGGACTTTAGATTTATAAGATGGAAGATGTTGTTCTTGTGATAAAGTTTTTGGCAGAAGATCAAGATCAAACTAATATAGATTATCTACTTCAAGCTCATGTTCTAATTGTTCTGAAGCTTTGGGCCATTTTTTCTTTCTTGGCATAGGTTGCAAAAGAGGCAATGGAAAGGAGGGAGAACATGGAGAGACTCATAAGGCAATGGAAAACCTATTATACCTTTTCAACCAAGCTGAGGTATTTGTCAAGGGGATCTACTATCTCCTTACCTCTTTATTCTTGCATTGGAGTCTCTCAGTAGAGCTATTGAGGAACAAGTTAGGTTAAGATGATGAGACGCTTTTATTCAAGGTTGCAAAATTGCTATATCCCATGTTTATTTGCAAATGATATAATCTTAGTTAGTAGAGCTACATAAGAAGTGCTAAGATTATTAAATAAACACTAGAAAATTTTGCTTCAATATCAAGTTTAAGAATAAATCCTTAGAAATCAAGGATATTGTTTTCTAGATTTACAAATAGTGAATCAAAGGATGAAATTTGCAAAATACAAGCCCTTAAGTAGGTGGAAAAGTTTGATAAATATTTGGGATTTCCTATAAAGGATGGAATCAAACCTTCTCCATAAGATTTTCAATTCCTAATTGATAAAATGCATCAGAAGCTAGATGGGTGGAAGGCTAGGCATCTCTCTATAGTAACATGCCTAGTGTTAGTAAAGTCTATTTTGGATGTGATTCTAAGTTACTACATGCAAGTCTATACGTTGCCAAATAAAGTAGTGGAAAAAATTTCATAGACAACTAGGAATTTTATTTAGAATGGTAAGCATCAAAAGTCTTATATTCATTTGGTAAATTAGGATAAGATGACTCAAAGGATTGAAGCAGGAAGACTTAGACTAACAAATACTCATACTCACAATGAATAAAGTGGCAAAACAAAACAAACAGAATGAGGATAAACTTTTCTACAAGATCGTAGCAAACAAAAAAATTATGTAAAGTGGCAAAAATTCTACAGGATGAAAAGTTCAAATTAATAGGTATAGTAGAGAACATACAACTTTGGTGGCATAGATGTGGTGGCAATAATATGATTTGTTCCCTCATTACTGGTCCTATTAATAAAGAAGCATAATCTCTTACTCTAAGAGAGTGCTGGATCGGTCTAATTACAAGGGATGAGGATAAACTTAGGTTCTAAATCTCAAAATTATTAGTAAGCACCTTTGGTCCATGTTCCTTACTAAGTCAGAATGAACTAAGGTTATTAGGAAATGCAACAATTTGCCCCTCTTTCATTGACATTTGGCAACTCTTAAAAGAGAATGCCACTCAACATCAAAAGGATTACCAATGGATTTGGAAGTCCTCACTTCTACTAAACTCTTCATTTGGAGGATTCTTGCGAATTCATTACCAACTTCGGAAAATCTTCAATTGAGGTGCATTCAGATATCTGCTAGATGCCCTCATTGTGATGAATCACATGAAAACTTGTCTCATCAGTTCAAAATGTCACCAAAGTTGATTGGCACACTTGTTGCATATGATTAGCCAACTATAGTAACCCCACCACACAAACATCCAAAGGGATATGAAAACACTTGCTTCAAGTTTGTTAGGTTAATTGATCAACACTTTTTCAATGAGATCAATCTATCACCTAAAGAAGTATTTAATATATATAATATTAGAAGCCATAGCCATTTTTATTGATTCTCTTTGTTAAGAAAAAATAAGATAGCTTGGGCATTTTATTCACTAATATGATTGTGTGATTATGGCTATGCCATTTAAATAACATATGCTATGAAATATATCGAAATGTTAACATGCTTAGTTTAATAGGATGTGAGGTCATAGTTGCGAAGTCGATATTCACACAACTTACATCTTAGTTAAATTCTCCAAATATTCTAAGATAGGGTCTGATACTTTGCTAGTTTAATGAATGATATAAAATAATGATTCTATATGGAAAACTCATCATGGATTTTATTTACATGTAATATTTGCATGAAAATGGAGTTAAATGTTTAAGAAAATGCACAACAATGCTATATGATAATAGTGAAATAAGACACTAACCTTTTATAATCTTCTAAACAAGTAATTATTGTTGGAATCATGAATCAAATCAAACTAAATAGTCTCATTTTTCTTATTTGTTCAAAAAAATTTGCAAACAGAACCTAATGTGGTTTAAGGCCTTGAAAGAACCAAACAATAATATAAGATTATTCTATGAAAGGATGAGAAGTGGAGAACTCATCATTGAGAGCAATAATGTTCATAGAAACTCATTCTCAAGTCATAATATATGTGGCCCATTCACTTCGCTTAATGGAATAACAGGAGAATGAAATTATAATTCACGAGGAATGAAATAATGCCATAATTATTATTACTTTGTTCAATTGGATTAAAAAAATAATAATAATAAGAACTAGAGTTGTAATAAAATGAAAATGATTAAAATAACTTAAGTGAAATACATGTTTATCAATTTTAGGAAAAAATTACATAATTACAAATTATGTAAAAAAAATTATCAAAATACTATTACCATGTCACATCCTTAAAATGCAACATTACTATTTGTGTATCATAACTATGTCATATTTTCAAAATACAACATAAGTACAAATATATTAATATCGCATCTTGAAAATACGACATAGGTGTAAATGTACTAATTAGGTATTTTAGTAGTATCACATTTTGAAGATGCGATATTAATACAAATGATTATATTGAATGCAACATAGTTATGGTATTTTGATAATATTTTTTTATCTAATTTGTATTTGTATAATATTTATTAATTTTGATGGTAAACACATAAATTTCTTAAAATATCCCTATTACTCTTCTACTTCTTCTATAAGACTCTCTCTCTCTGTCTCTCTTTATGAACCAAAAAACCTATAAGCATCTTCTTTTTCCACAGGATAATCACCTAATACAACATCTTTGACAATCACCCACGTCTTCTCTCGCTTTAGTCTTTCTCTCTCGATACTAAGTAAAATAATTCTTTCTCACCTTCATTTACATCCCTTCACCACTTTCCAAACCCGAGCCCAACCTAATCTCCCTCTAGAAACCATATGTCATTGTTGTCATCATCATTCCACAATAGTGTTTGGTGGTGAAATAAAGAGAATATTGAAGAGAAAGAGAGAGAGGATTTGTCACGAACTGAGGACGGCCTAGTCGTAGCAGACGCCGTATACTGTACGAAGAACCCTTGATTGGTTACCTTTCCAATCAAGAACTCTTCACACAATATACAAGGCTCTACAACCACTAGTTTCCTAAGAGCATACAGATTCACATGATATCTTCACACCAACATATTTATATAAAACTTAAACTATAAAGCTTACAATATACAGTAATTTAGTATATCTAGGTCTATAATACTAATAAAACAAAAGTACATGAGTAAGAGTCTACATAAACTGTTCTCTTTCAATACACAGGACTACTCACTCTTGCCCAAGTCCCTAAGCTAACCTGTAGCATCCCTCGACCAACCTCTACGAACAGGCTATCCTGCAGCAAAAGTCTAAATGGGTGTTAGCCTAAGCTTAGTGAGCAAAACCCTTAGCCACACCATAAGCAAGTTATAAGTACATTATATTTACACATATGAATGAATAATCAATCAGAATGCCAAACAATACGTATAATTAACTAGTTCATATACGTAACTCAGATTTAATGCCCTTCGAAGTCAAGGTTAGAGTATACACGGCACTAATCAGATCTGGCTATTATACTAGAACTTACTTTACTACAGAACTCTACATTTTGTACTTAAATCAAATAATTCTTTTATTTTCATAAAAACCAAGTTCTAGCATAATCGTGAGTGGGCCCCCGCAGTTCACCTTCACCCCTAAACGGAGGCTTCTAGACTCAACCCTTAGCCAGGTGGTTGGCGCCTCCAATGCCTAGTGTTCCCACTGGCTAGGGTAAGGTCATTTTGTACGAGTGCACCGTACAGAACCAATAAATGAATAACAACAACCCTCGAATGGCCTCTCTTTACCTCCGCGTGATGTGACGGTCGAAATTGTATCTATGCGATGCATGTTAATGCATGTTCCGGTTTCTTTTTTTTATAAGCCGAATATACTTAAGTTCAAATTATGCTATGACCATCCAATAGTACACACAATCATTTGCTATACTACCATGCAACAAACAAGGCATTATCTATACTTAAGATAATTCCACAATTCAACACACAATATCATACATAAGCGTTTCCCAAACCCCACATAATAGTCAATTAACAATAATATTTAAGTCTACTATCTACAATCACAAATAAGCATGGAATCATAGGGTAAATATTCACTCGGCCATGGCGACTCGCCCTAATCATAGTAATCGATCAAGAGATCCTTGCTCACCTCGGGATCACCTAATCATTGTGATATGATAACGCTAGTAAGTACTTGAATGAACTAATAATTCTAAACATCTAAGTACCTAATTCTGCTTAAACTACCATCAACTTTTATCTGGTTAGACCTTATTCTTAATCATATGTAACTTTTTCATTCTATTTCTGATATTTATGAATTTATAGTCGTTTTTCATCATTTTCGGACGTACATTCACACGGTAATGTCCATTTTGGACGTTATGACCCGTGTTTTACAATATGAACTAAATTTATAGAAATTTTAACTATGAAAACTTAGTTACTCTTATTACTTATATTTATATCTTTTGTTTATACTTAATGATTTAGTTAACCCTTAAATTCTTATACTTAGAGGATTTTACTTTGCTATTACTAATTCATGTACTTAATTAGGTATAATCCAATTTAGAAAGTGTATTACGGTTAACTAATCTAGGTACCTAATTACTATACACTCTTCTTATTTTCTTATTTTATAATCTATGCTTATGTCATCGCTTACATCATCATTAGCTTATGTCATCATGTGATTACATCATCACTCACTTCATCATTTGATTACATAAGCCTCACCTCATGCTTATGTCATGTATAAAGGTCTTATGTACATTTCACTTAACCCCTTATGTACATATACCTTTACTATATTTATATGTATATGAGTACACTTATACATATACTTATACTTATACTTATCCTTATACTATATTTATACTTGTATACATACTCATATACCTATACGGTCATATACGTATTTTTGCATACAATTTCGTATGCCTAATTTTTCTCTTAAGAAAATCCTCCTAATATCATTCTTTTGTGTTTTTAAGCGTGTATTTAGTGTAGTATAGGTATGTATAGTTAGGTTTTATCTTAATTTAGGTTATGTACAGGGTAAATACCCATATACAAAGGTTCCCATACAAGTATTCTTTTGGTATTTCCTTATGTACACATATTTAAGAGCACATACACATGTATTCCTTTCCTCTTCTTCATGGTTTCTCACTTTCTATACTTAAAGATGGGAACTTTATGTCCTAATCTACAAGATCATACATAACACATGTCTATTTATCTAATCTACCTAATTACCTAACTAATGAATAATAGAAAGCAACATAAAGTAACTTAAGTACGTACCTCAGTTTGTATTGGAATTAAGGAGACAAAAAGAGAAGTGATGAAAGTGAAATGGGGAAGGGAAGCTCACGGCAATGGAGTGGCCTTTTTATTTTGTTTCTTTTTCTTTGTTTTGATTATGGAAGAAAGCAAATGGTGGGGTCTAAAAGGGGATAAGTGGACGACAATTAAAGAAGGGGAGGAGAAAAGAAAAACCAAAAGAAAAGCCATCATTAGAAGTTTAGATATTTTCTTTATGCATTAGTGTCTTTTGTTGACTTTTCAAATTATTGACTTTAGTCAACATGTGTTGACTTGGTCAACTTTCCTTAAGCATATGTAATTTTGTACACATAATGTAGTAATTAAGGGAAATTAAGGGAAAATTAAGGAAATGAGATATTTGGTAAATTGATTAGTAAAAATAGTTGATGAGGTCTTACTTTAGGTATTTATAGCCTATATACATCATTTGATAAACTACTTTGTATAACTAATGCAAAAAGTATTAATTAGAGTATTAAGCTTCACTACATTTAACCTAATCTTTAACTATATCCCTAACTCTATGTAATACTATCTTAATCATATACTTAAGAAATAAATATAATCTATGATTCATTATCTTAGTTTCTAAAGGATTACTTAAGGATTCTAAACATATATGCATGATTGAAAGTCGTCTTTAACATTTTACTAATGATTTGGTAAAATACGAGGATTATATTACCAATTTAGGGTTTTAGGGTATATCATGATGAATTCGTGCACATATGTCTTTAAGGTGATCATTTTAGGGTTTTTATCACTTTTGAATGAAATCTTTAACAATTAGATACATTTAAGGTAGAAAAGTTTCTTACGCAATTGATTAATTCTTTTAGGGTTTTCACTTTCATTAGCCTTGTCAACTCCTAAATTATCTAACATAGTTGAGTTTATTTCAGAAGCTAGATCGAAAATTTTAGGGGTTTATAGGATTGAGGTGCAGAGTGTTGTAGATAAAGAGAAAGAGAAGAGTGAGGTGAGGAATGCTATAGAGAAAGTGAAGTGACGATAGTGATTGGTGGCCAGTGTTTGTGCGGAGGTGGTAAGTAACGATGGTAGTCAATGATATTAGTTGTGCAGTGGTGGTGTATGATGGTGGTATGCTATGTTTAGATGTTGTTGAATAGTGATGAAGGGAAGAGGGTGTTTATTCGATGGTAAATTAGGATTCTTAAGTCCAACATAAGAATAGGGGGTAAGAATCCAAATTTAGTAAAACAAGAAATTGGAATTCCTATTATAGGTTCCAAAATGGAGCAAACATCATAATAGAAATTCACGAGGATTGAAAAGGAAATAGAATAATCATTTCCCCAAGTGAGTGCACCAAATAGTGCAGTGTTATTTACATTGTGTTTATAAGCCCATAATAGCATAAGATGACATGTGTCTTATCAAGAATGACAACGAGCCTGTTGAAACGGATGAAATTGCAATTACTAGCATTATTTTAGTTATCTGAAGGATTTCCAATTTCATGAGATTCTTCAATCTCCTTTGATTTTTGTACCCCATTAAGCACCAAGTCATCATCTACCTAACTAACTACCCTTCTTAATTTTATCCTTTTTCAAATTCTCACTCCTCAAATCTAATGACCTCCTCCAACTTCACCTTCTCAAATCCTCATTTATTCGTAATTCCAAAAAGTTCTCATTTCTTGATTATTTTCTTAATTTCTTTATAATTCAATAAAAAATCCGTAATTGAAGTAAAACCAAAGATTAGATCCCTAACATGTAAGTTTTTATTTTCTAATTCACTATTTCAGAGTTAAGGAATGGTTTTACATCATTTTTCTTTCAATTACAAAATGTAACAAGTATTGATTAACTTAACTCTCAATGAATATAATAGGAACCTAACCATGATAAAAGCACCCTCAACTTCTTCTCACAATAATCAACACAATATTCTCCTTCAACTAATTTTCCTATGAACAACATTGAAGATGAATTAACAACAAATAGATAATATTCCTCTTATGCAAACTATGAATTCTTAGGCATAAATTTTATTTTAACCTATCCATCAATAATTAAGTCTGCAAAAATTTGCTCTACCTTACTCTCTTGCTTTCTATGAGCCTAATTACAAAAATTTACATCAAAAGGCTAAAATTGAACTATATAAACAAACTGGTTTCTCTTAAAATTAAAAGTGGAATCTCTAACCATGAAATTTCCATATCAACGAGCTTATAGACATCTAAAGAGAGAGAGATTGGAGGTTATCAAGAAAAAGTGGGAGAGAAAACACTAATGACTTTTCCTAGGGCTTTTCTGTATGAATAAACATATAAAGTTAGCTTCCTATCTATAGAAAAAGTTGAAGGGTACAATTACTTAACGGGAGAATTACAATGAAGTGAATCAATGTTTGGAGGTAAGTTAAGAAAAGGGGTTAACGTTTAAAAAAATTCAAATAAAAAATCAATGTTTCAAAAAGTTTAAATAAGAAATCAACGTTTCATAAAATAATTCAAATAAGGGATTCATAACAGCTAATCCATTAAATTGTTTTAACTACTTTGTGAAAAGTTTGATCCCCTATTTGAACATTTTGAAATGCTAATTTTTTATTTGAATTTTTAAAAACATTGATCCCTTATATGAACTTACGCCTAAACATTGATCCCCTCTATTATAATTCTCTCATTACTTAGCTACTTTTGCTTTTAGTTTATTTTTGGGATCTTTCAAATAATCCATATGATTAATGTCATGCATAAGTAGATTAGGTCATGAGCGTGATCTATAATTTTAACCTACTGATGACTTATATGACTAATTTATTTGATAGAGGAGTGTTGAGTTATTATAACTTAATGCTTGTAATGGATATGAACATTATTTCACTGTAATTCAAGAGCAATATCACAAGCTCATTTGCTTATGGCTAGCATTGTTCTACAAGAGATAAGGAGATTGCTATTCAAAAATAACAAAACCATCATGGTAGTCTTGTCAAATTCAAACCTTAAATTGATGCTCATTAAGGCAATTAAAGGTACAAGTGCATTCTAACTTTTTTCCTTTTCTTTTATTGGATGGGCTAGTAGTTGAACATAGCACATCCAAATCCTTTAATTATATATGTCTATGTAACATAATGCATTTTCTCAAAGGTTGTCTTCTAAGGCATTAATCAAAGTATAATATTTACGTGCTGGCAACTATTTTTTTTTTTTAGAGAGACTTAGCAAGTCAAGATGGACTCTATAGATTAGATTGTCTTAATCTTTTTCTAGAACTTCTAATTATCCTAATACATATGATTTTTTAAATATTCTCCTTTAAATCGATCGGACACGAAAAATAAAAGAAACACATATACATATATAAGTAATAGGTTTCATACTTGCACACGTGTAAGTTAGAAAAATCATAGGTATTTTGAATGTGTAACAAAATATATGGTTGATTGGTAAGGAATGCCAAGCAAGCATGCATTAGTTATTTATAAAGGTAATTTGTTGCTTTCTTCAATCACTAATTAATTTAAGAGGAATTAGAACGTACTTTATTTAGGATAGTTCTATTATAACAAAGGAAAGCATATAATTGTTTGATTTCAATATAAATGGTGCTATTTTAAGTCATTAAAAGTTCACATGGGATTATGAATGAGTTGAGCTGCTCTTAAGCTTAGCCCGCTTTATGCTCAACTTAGCTCAAACTTGATTCATAAACAAGCTAAAGTGTATTTATATAAACAAACCAAGTTCAAGCTTAGGTATAGACTCGTGAGCTAACCTATGAGAAAACTTATTTATATTGTTAACAAATTAGCTCATGAAATGCATAAGTAGTCTCCTCAATATGTTTACAAGTTGAAATATCATATTAAAATTCATATAGCATAAATATATATAATACAAGAATATAAGAATAAGAATCATATAAATAAAAATATATCAAAAGGTATATTTTGAAATTTTTAGATTAATTTTGGGTTTTAATTTAAACTCAAACTTGAGTTTGGGCTTAATTAGGGTCGTTTATCTAAACTGGCTTAATTAGGGTCGTTTATAGGCTTAATTAGTGTAAATGAGCTCAGCTTATTTATCTAAGTAAGCTCGAGATTGGGTTTGTTTATAGTAAATGATCTCAAGCTTATTTATTGACATGAGCAATACATGTGCTTCAAATTCCTTAACAACCTCAAGCTAAAGCCTATAATTTTCAAGCTCGATAGAAGCTTGGCTTGGCTTACGTTTGATAATTTTTAAAGAAGTCAAGCTTTAACTTTTAAAAGCTCAACTCAACTTGACTCATATACAGCCCTACTTTTACGTAAATTATATGAAAGATTTCATAAGGGGTTATAAGGAAGGCAGTGAAGACTTATTAAATACATATTAGGAGCTATTAAGCCAAGTGAATAAAATGCCTAATTAGTCACCTCTTAACTATCAACTATAGTTTAGCCAAGCCTTGTATATGTTACCCAAACCAACTTTTGACTCGTAAGTCTACACGACTCGAGGAGGAAATAAAGTAATAGCCAATAGGCCTATGTCAACGTGATCTATAATGAGAGAGTGATGTGAAGGAGGTAATAGTGCCACTAAAGGTATGACTCTTAATCAACTTTTAAGATAGCAAAAATTATATAGAACAAGGAAGATGACAGTAGTAAACCAAATTACATGTTAAAAAGGGGGAAGAAGGGGCCTACAAAAGAGATAGAGGTGATAAGTGTAGATGAAGGGTTCTGATTGGATCGGCCATGTATGAGTCATGTGAGTATCGCATTACACGTAGCCATAGAGTAGTATTGTGGAGATAACACTAGATGGACGATTGGAGAGAGAATGGTAAGGAGGAGTAGCAGGAAATTTTAGAGTCTCG
Source organism: Lumnitzera littorea (assembly GCA_024138015.1). Taxonomy (NCBI): domain Eukaryota; kingdom Viridiplantae; phylum Streptophyta; class Magnoliopsida; order Myrtales; family Combretaceae; genus Lumnitzera; species Lumnitzera littorea. The sequence continues at coordinate 57,175,793 of JAMXBB010000008.1, forward strand.
AATGCACAAGTGATAGACAAGGAAGCCTAGGTGACCCAAGATGCCAACCTTGCAGTTCTTGAATAAACTAAGATTGATTCTTTTACCTGAATGTTGTTTGATCTTAGAGAACAAAGGTTTCGCAACACAACACCGTTTCTCTGATTTATAGAGTTATATCAAATGAAAAGAAATGATTGAGTATTTATAGGCTTTTGAGCTTGATGACATCCGTTGGATTATCTTGGTATTGACGGATAAGATGAAGTTTTACTCATTTCATAATTATCTAAAATGACCTTGCAAAGGCTAATAGCCTTCCTCATGGTATATGAGCTTACCTAGGAAAGATTGAAGGTAGACAGACTGGTCCAACAGTCCCTATTCTAAGCCCACCAAACCAAATCTCCTTAAATCGTTCCAATATATAGACTAGACTCCTTAAGCCCTGTCACCTAGCCTAAGGAGTTAAGCCTATCTAATAATTAATATAGCAATTTTCAGCCCTTTACATTTTATTCCTTAACCAAAATTCTTGGATAGAGTACAAGTATTTTTGCACATTAATTACTAATTTTGAATAGCTAGGTCACTACTTGACACATATATGTTGTGAATTAGCTAGATTTCTACCAAGCACACTCACTTAGCTAGAGATTTTATTTTCCAGTGTCAGGCTGTAAATTTATTTATTATATAGCTCAGTACGCAAGCTTACAACACCGTTTAATTATGTACATCACTTTAGACTTGCTAAAGTAATATCTCTCCCAAGGTAATTGTAGAGGGCCAAATTTAATAATGGGCTTCAAGCTCATTAATCAAATGGATTCGACTCCTTGAGTTAAGGTGACAGGGCCTGAGGAGCAAGCCTATAAATTATCGGGATGATCAAGGGAGACTTGGCATAGTAGGCTTGGAGTAGGGCCTGTTAGATCGGTCCATCCAATCCAACCTTTCTTGGTTTGGCTCACAATAGAATAATAAATAAAGCCTTTACTTGGGCCTAAACCCATGAAAATAGCCCACTTAAGATCCATTAATAAGGGGCTTCAATCTTAGCCATTGATAACCATCATGATCTAATAGATGTGATCAATTACCCTTTCCTATAAATACCCAACTCACATCCCGATTTGAATAAGAGGAAAAAAAAATCCCTATTAACGCCGTTATTTTGTTGGAACTTTGCCTCAAATATCAAACACTTAAACACTTCAAGAACGCCACCCCGTTCTTCATTAATCTTGGAGTTTGATGCCGTCGTGCTCCTCCACCTATCACCATATGTAGTAGAGTCTTACTAAGATTGCCTACTCCTCCTCCCTACGCTTCTCTCTTAATCATCCCGTATGAGTCACTTAAGTTATTTTCTTAGTTACGTGTAGCACGACTTCACATGCAGCATGTACGTGACACTTGCATCTATACCCAACACCCCCACATTTTTTTGGCTACTCCACTAAAGAAGGGAAGACTTGATACTCACATCATGGTACCTCCAAGGCGAAGACAACCTCATCCTACTGAAGGAACTAATTAAGAGCAAAATGTTAATACTATGACCAATGATCAAAATCTACCTCCAACTGGAGACACTAATCAAGGTGATGGCACACGGGAAGGTGTCCTTGATAATGTGCAATTAATGCGTGAGCTGCAGGAGACTAATTGGAACCTAAGTGAACTTATGGTGATGTTTTCTGAATGTGCACCTGCTTTAGCTGCCTTTCTTACTATGCAATAAGGAGCAACTTCCTCAAATCCTTTTAATGTAGTACAATAATATACCCTACCCAACCCTCCAGTTGTCAATGAGCATGTTGTTCCTAGCGTTGGAGAACAATTTCCTACTGTGGAACCTACAACCACGCAAGATTTGTTACCTAAAGTAAGGAATCAAGGAGCTTAGATTGGAGGCTCGTCATCCTCACGTGTTATGCCACGTATCACAATTATTGACTCTATTCAATCAACACCAATGAATCCCATGTCTAAAAGATCTACACTTGTGAATCTAGTACCCATGCATCTTGCTCCTGTGATGTCACTAAGGGCTGAACCATCCAATCAGAGAGGTTCATTTGTAACCAAAGAAGATTTAGATATATATTTAAAGGAGATTCAAACGAAATCTACAGTTGGGATACCAAAACTGAAGCTTCCATATCACCAATGCATTGCCGCGAAGTCATACCCTAAGGATTATGTGAGTCTAAAGTTTATGCTATTTAATGGCAAGAAGAGAAGTGCTAAAGAACATTTGTTGAAATTTATCGAGACGCTGGAAGTATATGGCTTAGATGACCAAGAAGGCATACACCTGGTATGTTAATCTCCCTCTAGGATTAGTAGATTCATGGGGTAGTATGTGTAAAATGTTTTTGGAGAAGTTCTTCTCTAGAAAAGAGAGAGTTACCCTTATTGACATGGGAAGGATCCGGCAAAAGTCCAAAGAAGATCTGAAGGACTATATTGAACACTTTGAGGAGCACTCACTAGATATACGAGATGTTTTTTATGAGAGAGAGTTAGTTAAGATCTATATCTAAGGGATGTTTCTTGAGTACGCGGTCTACCTTAAAAACCTTTTGTTGGTCTCCTTTACTGCACTAGTTGAGAACACGTGAAGGACCAACAATTCAATGGCACAATAAAGAAGTGAAGTTGGGAGATTCAATAAGCGCACTTTGTTTGTAAGTGCGACTCAGGGCAAATCACTAAGGGGAACAAAGAAACAAAGAGATAATAAGCCTACTAACACTAGGCCATCTTTGACATATCCTTGTCCCATGGCCAAAGTGCATCAAATGATTGACCAGTGGCTCTATGATGGAAATATCAAGCTTCCGAGGGTCAAGCGCCTCCCCACAAATGAAGAAAAGAGTGATCCTAAGTATTGTAGATTTCATCGGATTATTGGTTACCCAACTAAAGATTGTTTCACTTTGAAGAAAATATTCAACAATCAAGTTGTACGTGGTGAGTTGATCATCGATAAAAATAATGTTAGAAACGATCCACTTCTTGCCCATAACAACCGAAGGGGTGCTGTCAACACCATTAACCATGATCCCATCACCACCAAAATAATTGATGCCCAAACTACTAGAAATGATGAAAATAAAGGAAAGTCAATCGAAGCTCAAGATGATGAATACCTACCTATTGTTACGGCATTGTTGAAGGCAGTTAACTTTAGGAATTTCTTTGATCTCTTAGGATTCAATGAGAAAGCTCGGCTTGTGACAGTAACTGCAGTCACACAGATCTTTGAGAGTCAATACGTGGAGTATAGTACAATGCAACCTGTGAAGAGGATGGCCACAGCATACAAAAATGAGATTCTATTTATTGATACAAACATGTGTATAAAGAATTCCAATCATAATCACCCTTTATATGTGGAAGGTATGCTTAACGGGTCCTCGGTCAAGAGAACATTCATTAATAATGGTTCTTCGTTAAATATCATGCCAATGAGTACTTTTAAGGCTGCTGGAATTGATATCCGACGATTGGTTAAACAGCCTATATCAATAAATGGATTTAGCCATGCCCTACAGATTCTGTTGGGTATGTTAATGTTAATCTCAAGGTTAGCCCTATCTATGGTACTACTACCTTTCATGTGATTGATGCAACGATCCAATACCATCTACTCATCGGTAGGAAATGGTTGCACGATCACAACTTAGTCCCATCCACACCACATCAATGTATTAAGGGCCATCAGAAAGGGAAGGATGTATTTATTCCGGTTACCAAGAATCCTTTCGAGCAATATGAATCATATTTTACTGAGTTAGCTTACTTTGATGAATTTACTAAAGAAGGCGAGACCGTAATAGCTAAGTCGATTGGTATCCCTTTACCTACATGGGAAGAAATTCAAGATGGTCAGCAAAAGAAAAGAAAGATGCGCGAGTGCCATGGGGGAAAGAAGAAGAACAAGCAGCCTAAAGGAATTGAAAGCTTCGTTCGAGAAGATGGAAGAAGGGTATACCGCTTATGACGGTATCAGGGGTCTGATGAGGTATATTTTTCCTCTTCAAATCCCATACCAATATAAGAAGTCTAACCCACCCTACAACAACTACAAGACCAAATCAAGCCACAAGCTAAGGAAATAGAAGAATTGGATCTAGCATAACCGAGAGAGTTGCAACGGCCAATCTTCATAAGCAAAAGCCCCCTATAAGAAATAAAAATTCATATTGTCAAGTTGCTAAGAGAATACAGAGACATATTTGCATGGACCTACGAAGAGATGCCAAGATTGAACCCTAGTCTCATAGTATACAAATTAAGCATTACCCTATGAGTTACACCTATAAAGCAAGGATAAAGGGTTTTCCGCCTTGAGATTAAAGTCCAAATTAAGCAAGAAGTTAAGAAGTTATTACGAGCTGGATTTATAAGGCCCATCTAACATCCTACTTGGCTTGCTAATATTGTTCTTATAAGAAAGAAGAATGGACAAATAAAAGTATGTCTAGACTTCCAGGATCAGAACAAGGCTTGTCCTAAAGACAAATTCCTACTACCAAACATCGATACTTTGATAGACGCGATTGCAAGACATGATTTATTCTCATTTATGGATGGATTCAGTGGTTATAATCAGATTAAGATGGCAATTGGGGACGCGGAGTGTACCGCCTTTCGCATATCGGTTGGAAATTTTTTTTACACCGTCATGCCATTTGGACTTAAGAATGCAAGCACCACTTATCAAAGGGCAATGACTGCTATATTCCATGAAATGATGCATGACTTTATGGAGGATTATGTCGATGATATAGTCATTAAGTCTAAAAGGGCACATGATCTTGTAGTTCATCTACAAGAGGTTTTTTAATGATATCGGCTGTACAAGCTTCTCATGGATCCTCTCAAATGTGTTTTTGGAGTGTCCTCAGGGAAGTTTTTAGGGTTTATCGTCCATTGGAAAGGAATTGATGTTGATCCTACGAAAGTGCAAGCTATAAGAGTGATGCCATCCCCTACTACTTTAAAGGAACTAAAAACTTTCATAGGAAAAGTTTCTTATATCAAGAGGTTTATACAAACATTTGCTGAGATTTCATACCTATTGCACCAACTTTTGAGGAAAGGAATTTCATTTGAATGCGAATAGGTCTACGAAGAGGTAATTCAAAAGATCAAGATGATCTTGACTTCTCCTCAAACCATAACCATGCATGTCAAAGAATTGCCATTGATTTTATATCTTACTTCTACCGGTAAGCCTATTGGAGCCCTACTTATGCAAGAAGTTGATGGTCGAAAGCGACCTGTATACTATCTAAGCTAAACCCTTCAAGGCAACGAGGTCAAGTACCCTGATTGTGAGAAACACTATCTTGCGATAGTATTTGCCATACAAAAGTTACAGCATTACTTCCTCGCTCATGAGATCAATCTGGTAACTAGTTCGAATCCAATCAAGTATTTATTATCATGACCGGCTTTATCAGGATGAGTTACTAAGTGGTCACTCCTTCTTGGAGAATTCGACATCTCAATGCAATCCCCTAAAACCATCAAGTCACAAGCCTTGACCAATCTATTAGCACACTTCCCAAATGCCTAAGAAGGCTTGACTATAAGCATAATACCAGCTGAATTTCATGAAGATACTCTAATGGTTGAGGCGGATGGTGAATAGACACTTCAATTTGATGGTTCTACGAGAAATCAAGTCAAAGGAGCAGGAATCGTATTAACATCTTGATTTTCAATGCACCAATAATGAAGTCGAGTACGAGGCAGTATTACTTGGTTTGTTGTTTGCATGAGGAGTTGGAGTGCATAATTTGTATATTTGAGGTGATTCAAATTTAATCATTACATTAGCCATAGGTGAATTTGGATTAAAGGAACCAACACTTGCGCCTCATAAGGCTACAGTGCAGGTTATGGTCAAAAAAATTAATTCTGTATGGTACGAGCACACGAGTCGATCAAAGAATAGGTATGTCGATGCATTGGCCATACTAGCATCTAAAATGCCGATTTAAGATGCTAGTGGTAATGTGAATATCCAAGTAGTCAAGAAATCCATCCCATGTACGGCTTTAAATTTTGTTAGTGAGGATGAAGACATACAAGACAATTGGCACGGTCCATTCATAGAACAGTTAGCGCACCCCAATGCAACTTCTATTTTGGCTTTGAAGAATTTCGTTAAAATCAACGGAATGCTATATTATAAGGGTCCAGAAGGCGTTCTTTCCCAATGTATTAGTTCTAAGGAAGCTTGTCTTAAGCTAAACAAGTATCACCAAATATGGTATGGGGAGGAAGGGCCACTACTATATCATCGTATTCAGCGTGCAGGTTATTATTGGCCATCAATGGCTAAAGACACACTTCAAGTGCAAGTACATTGCCTTAAATGTTCTAAGCTTCTCGACCAAAGTGAGTGTAATTTTGTATCTAATGCTGGAGATTGAAGGCGCCTATATATTGATTACTTGAGGAACAATGTGTTATCGACGAATAGTACAGACGCCAAGCTCGTAAAGCAAAAGGTTAGGAAGTATCTTATGTATAAAGGTGACCTCTACAAAGTATCGTTTATGGAAAAAACCCTAAAGTATATCGTTCCTCCTAAAACTGAAACAGTTTTGATTGAGGTGCATGTTGGAGAGTGCGGGGAGCATCAAGGAGGAAGGAAACTATATTTTTATCTACTTGATAAAGGATACTATTGGCCAATAATGGAAGTGGACACTTTCAACTTCACTAAAAAGTGTGCTGTCTATAAATAGCATGGCAATACCATTCATGCTCCTACGGTCACAATCCATAACATCATAACTCCTTGGCCTTTTCACACGTAGGCTTTTGACCTTATTAGACCTATAGATCCACCATCGAGAGGATGCATCTAGATTATAGTAGGAACATAATTCTATACAAAGTGGGTAGAGGCAACTCCTTTAAGGAAGGCTACAGGAGCAGTAATTGCGAGTTTTATGAAAGAGAATATCATATGTAGGTTTAGAACCCCGAAGTGTATTTTATCTAACAATGGCACTCCTTTTATCAATTTATACGTCCGTTAACTACTGGTTTCCTATAATATTGATCATGTAAAGTCTACGCCGTATTACCGAGAAGGAAATGGACAAGCTGAGGCCACTAACAAGAGCTTGTTGAAGATACTTAGTCGCATGGTTCATGATAATCATAAGGAATGACATGACAAGCTACCATTAGTGCTTTGGGCCTATAGGACATCTAAACGAAGGCTGATGCAGGCAACTCCTTTTTCTCTAGTATATGGGACTGAGGCAGTAGTTCCCATAGAAGTCTTGATCCCATCTGTTAGATTGGCAATCAATGCTGAGCTCGAACCTGACATATTGCGAGTGATGGATTTGGAAGCATTAGACGGAAGGCGTAATATCGCCAAACATAATCTCATCAATTATCAACGTAGGCTTGGAGTGGCATATAACTGTCTAGTGAGAAAGAGATCATTCCAACAAGGCAACGTCGTACTTCGTACAGCCGAGCATGTGCACCAAGGTACCCCTGAGCCCAAGTTTACACCAAAATGGGAAGGACCTTTCATAGTTAAAGAAGTGTACGAAAGTGGATATTGCAAACTCAAGAATCCCAGCATGGATGCTATTACTACTCCTATCAATTTTCAATATATCAAAAAGTTCCATTTGTAAAAAGGAAACTATGGTAAAGTTAAATGAATGAAACTTATATCTTGAGCTGTATAAGCTTGTTTTGCATATTTATTCCTACTATTATCTCCTTTGCATACCTTAGGTTAAAAATAATAATAATAACGAAGTATTGGTGTTTGTAATGCTGCTTCTTGGTAAGAGACTTATCTCCCAAGCGCACAATATACATCTGTCACATGAGTTGTCGACTGGTTGAAGCTTTGACTCCTAAGCGCACCATAAGATGTTCTATCAAATAAGACAATGACTTGTACTATTTGAGTATACGTTCGTGGAGCATGTAAAAATAGTTAAGTAGTAGGTAATACCCCCTTAACTCACGACGTAACTGTCTAATGGAACTAATATTCCTCGTTTCAATCAATATCTCCATACTATCGAATCATATATTCAAATCGTTGCTTGCAAACGGAATATACTTCCACTGCGCAAGGTTTTCTTGAAAATTTATCAAGCTATGAAGTAAACTATCATGTAAAGTGCTGCTAAGGAAATGTAATGTTTTCTAAGTGCATAATGATGTGAACTTTCAAGAGCTTGCTAAATCAATAAACAACTCATGTCAATTCAGAATGTTCCATGTAAAGGCATGGATCTTAAATAAGTAAGAAGCGAAACTACACATACTAAGCTTAATAAGTCCTTACACTCCATTAATAAAAAAGGGGAGGNGAGGTATCTTCCAAGCTCGCTACCATCTTGGTTGCTGATCCTTTATCTCCATGTTGTATTGTTCTAATCTTTAAGGGAAGTGATGATGTAGGATCCCTTGGAACATGAGAAGTCGCATCATTACAAAGGGTAGGAATGTTGCTAACTACAGTAGCATCCATGGAAGCATTAAGAGCAGCATGTATCTTTTCACCACAAAACCCTGCACCCATCAAAGCATCAATAAACGCCTGGATCACACTTTCCTCTAAGAGTAAAAATTCGCTATCTTCACAATCGTCAATGATATTGAACACATCGATGATTCTAATATTACCATGGGTGTCTTCATCAACCTATTTTGTGGAGTCTGTTCTGTCATTGAATTGTCCCTCTTAGTCAACATCAATGTCTATCACGGAATTTTCTCTATCATCATCTACATGTTCAAGAGAATCCCCATAATCAACCAACTCAACGTCATCTTCTCCTTCATCCACAATCTTGGTAATAGCAAGCGAATCTTTAGCTTAAAGTACCTTTCCCATACCATAGCGACTTGGAAAAGGACGAGTGATAAGAGAGATACTTTGACTTGAAGAAGTTCCTTTAGGGACTCTACCGCTCGCTCCATCAAGATGATGCTTCATCACTTTCTGTTTAGTAGAAGTAACATCCTTCTCCTTTCCCTTTTAATCCTGTAACATACACAAAATTGAGAAAACTAAGAAGAGTAAATTTCAAGAAAATATTAGTGTATAAAAAAGGAGGAAGGAGAGTGTAATGATAATGCTACCTCATGAATGCGGCTACGCTTAGGTTGTCTGATGATCAATGGGGGAGAGGGTGAGCATTCACTTTGTGATTTACCCCAAGCATCATTAGATGACTTCACATTATTAGATGATTTTAGGTCTTCTTTGAGTCGAAAGCGAAATTCATATCTCTGGATGACTATTTCAAGCAAATCCCCTTCAGCTGTCTCCGAGACATACTCCTTAAACCCATCCAAGCAATGCTTCAAATATGTAAGCTAGCCACTTGAAGCAACCCTAGATCAACTCATAATAGGAAAGAATAATTGCTTGATCCTCCCATGAATGTTCTTCTAGCTTTCAAGTCTGAACATCTTGCAACACTCATTAAAACTTTGGTTAATGACCAAATCATAAGGCACTCTTTGATCAAACCCCAATTGTCGAGCAACTCGACCAGGTGAATATTTCATGATACTACACTCAAGGAAGCAATTAGAAGCATCAACTTAATCATGAAGTGACGGAAGACCCCTAGGTGTACTCCATAAGATAAACTCTATCTCAACATCAAAAAGCTCATCATGAAGCTCTGTCAAGTTTACCAAGTCATTTGAACCACAAAGGTAGATTTTTGAGTACCATTCATATTCAGACAATTCCTTTGTGTATGGACGAAAGCTGAACTCGTGACAGGTATCATTAACATTCTTTAAAGTACTTGGGAGTTTTCTATTGACCCATCCCTAAGCCCAGGGCCTGACGACATCAAAATGTGTAAGCGAGAGACTAAAATATCTCCTATAACGCTCATAGAAGAACATATGAAGAAACACCAAGTCTACGTATGACACCACAACGTATCTCCCTTGCAAGTGTATCGAAGCTTCATGAAAGAGGTCCAAACACCTATACAAGGAACCCAAGTAGAAAGGCCCTAAAGCAAAATGTTCCCCTCATACGACACAAATAGCCAAGTGGAAAAGTTGAGGACTAACGCCATTTTCGGGGTCCCTTGGGAATACAAACAATGAGAACCAACAAGCAATGAAAGCTTCCAACTCGCACTTAAAACATAAGACAAGACGGTTTAGGTTAGGGTTATAAAGTAAACATCAATAGGAAAAAGGGTAAACAATGACTATGCCACGTCAAAATGTAGGAACTTACTTACACTGATATCAAGGCCCCATCTTATCACCCTTGTCTGGCCTAAAGAAATGCTTGATCTACGCACTAAGCGTACCATGCCTACAAGTATCTAGAGCTTCTCTTTTGTCTACTTCTAATAGTTCAATCAGTGCTCGATCGTCTTCCAAGATTGAAGTTGTGGTGATGTCGGTCAATCCAAGATTAGGAAGGCTTAGAAAGACTACAACATCCTCTAGTGTTGGAGTGATCTCACCCCACGCTGTCACAAAGGTATGTGAGTGAGTGCTCTAATGGGACATGATAGCTCACCAAGTTTCTATTTCTTGCAGGCGATGCAAAGTTAAACGAAAAGACACCCATATGGGGTAATACAACGCTGCTTCTTCTAAAATGGATGTGTATGCGAGATTCTTGAAAATGTACATCACCCAAGACAACCAGCCATTCACTATGTGCTTTAGGCCATCAAAACTACTATTTGAAAGAGAGATTTCTTTCTTCTCATTTCTAAAATGCAACACAGAATCTACTTCCATCTCAACCTTCTTATGTACTGGAGGTTCTTGTCTTATGAAACGCAACTTACCATCTTTAGGTAGATGTAGATGCAGATGCATATCCCACTTCTTTATATCTTACCAGAAGAAGTCACCTTCAATAATTGGGTTTACCTATTTATCCCAAAGTAAGGGCATTGCCAAAGTGTGATCCTCAAAATATGCCAAAATTTCATTATTCTTATCAGCATTGTTGCTACAAGAATGGCTCTTCCCAGATTCTTTGCCCATGTCGATAACCCCTAAAGGTAGCAGTGATGTCTGTATGTAAGTATGAAAGAAAGTAAGCACCTGTAAATGAAGGCAAGTAAGAGGGTTAGTAGAAGTAAGGTGCATTCGAAAATTATGACATCCAATTACGAAAACTAGAGATGACATATATGTATAAGGACTCTTGCAATACATGATGACAATACACAATTTACACATGAGATTAGTGATACTACGCTTAGCTCACATGCTTATGATGATATTTAAATGATGTTTTCCAGCACATGTTCATGTTAGAAGACTAACGTTCAACGCTTCATGTTCAACTCATGTAATGGGACCTCACATCGCATTTAGTGTTCACATCATATCCATCATTGTGTTCAAGAGTTATGTAGTTTTCAAGACTCATGCCATGGTCTAGCCTCGCATCAAGTTCATGCCTCACATCGTGTTCAAGCCTTGTGTCGAGTTCAAGCCTCATGCCATATCATGTTCAACACTTGTGATATATTTAAGATTCATTCCATATTCAAAGCTTATGTTACACTCATTGATTCTGACGTGTTGAGGATTTACATTGAATTCAAGACTCGTGATCATGGCTTATGCTCACTTGCATTCAACCTTAAGATGTGACCCTCATGTTTAGTCATGATCAAGCCTCATGTATCAAAGCTTATGTTCGATGCACATGACGAAACTAATGTTTAGCTTAAATACCAAAAGTGCTACCCTCAAGTTACATACTCAACTTACACGTACTTGTGTAGAAAGTTTAAAAGTGCTCATGTTAGAAGCATACATATGCTCGTGCTAAAGAGACTATGCTAAATTGAAGTGTTCAATCTTCATGTGTTCAAGCGCAAGATTTATGTCTTGTTCATGTATGTTAAGCTTGTGAACTCACACTCTACTCTTACACGCTCATGTTCAAGTTTTATGTTAAAATTCACATTTTATGGTTATGTGGAAGCGTCATAGTTCTTCTACATGATTATTCGATGAGGGTTTATATTGAGGGGCAGTGAAGTTCATTTCATGTATTACCTCATGAGTGCTTATGTTAAAAGGAGGTTACATTCAACTCAAGCATGTCACTCTCATATGTTCATGTCTAAGACTCGTGTTCAAACTGTATAAGCTCAGCTCATGTTCGACTCTCATGTACTCGTATGTACATGTCCTTACAATTCGAGACTCATGATTTGATTCACAACTTATGTCACAATTGGCTTTATAGAAGTTACAAAAGGAGGCTATGTGTGACCTAAGTGTTATACCTCTTTGCTACCACCCATTGATGAAGATCGGTACCTAAGTCACAATCACAAACCCTTGACCTTCGGTTGGCAAACAGTCACAGTCCGAGCAATAAAGAGTCTACTCTCTTTAAACCGTGCCGATTTACTGACTATTGTTAGATCGAGATGTAGTCCTCAAGTTGCAATCACAGACTTTTGGCCTTCAACTATAAGTAACTACAACCTAGGCGATGAAGAGATCTTCTTTAAACAAATCCTCAAATGTTGATTATGCTACCTACAAAGCAAGGACAATGATGACATGTCAGTTTAAAAAAAAAAAGGAGGAAAAGGATGTCATAATTAATTACCTAAAGACACGCATCAAAGAACAAGCAAAGTTATAAGAATAATGAATATCAAGTAATAGAGACCATCTTAATACCATCTCAATATTTAACATAGAGAAGAAAGATCAAAGTTAGAGGAAAGTGCATGGACTAGGAAACTACATACAAGAAGCCTAATGCCTCAATTGAAGAAACTAAATGCTTATTGAAATATTGAACTTAAGCAAATGAAGTGCAATGGAAGTCAAACTTGAAAGGAAATTGCTAGGAATCACCCGCCCATTGGTGTGCCTATTAGCTGCAGCAAAGAGGCTATGCTTAATCTCAAATTCCATTGCTTATTCAAGTGTTTGAGGATCTTCAAGAACATGACAGATAATAGTAGCAATAACATTGTCAAAGCCAAGGAAAAGACTATTTATAGGCAAAGAAAGCAACAAATGCAAACCCATAGCATCTAGAAACTTAAGAGCAGTAAGGTGGGCTCTAGTAAGAGTAGCACACAGCTGCAACACAGCAAGCATTGTTTCAAATGGAAGAGGAGTTCTACTGTAACTGTAAGCAATCGCAGTCGATCTCTTCCGTTTATCAATATCGACATGCTTTAGAGAATTTAACTTGTGATCAGCCTACAAGAGCCTGTCGACAACAAGAAAAGCTATTGTTACCCAAATGGGAACTTGGCATTTCTCTCTGCCAACAGAACTAGAATCTTACTAAGAAAGTAGATTTGACACCAATTGAACCAAACCATTCTTCAAATCAACTTTTCGAGCCATTGCATCTTCGTTGAGTATTAAGGCAAGAACATGAAAGAGCTAGGACAGTAGAGTAACCTGTCTATTATCAGATACCAAACTACAATTCCTTAATTGGTCATTGATAAAAGAAATGACACTGGGCCTATATTGCCCATCATTCTAGGAATTGGTCATTGATAAAAGAAATGACACTAGGCCTATATTGCCCATCATTCTAGGAATAAATCATCATGAACAAGTCATGAATCGAAAAAGTAAGGGATTCTTTCATTTGAAGCTATTGCCAATATGAAAAGTTAACAGAATTATAGTGAAAGAAAGAGAGCATACTAAACAGCAAATTCTTGGTGAAAGTCTACTAAAACTTCATCTCAGAAATTATATAAGTAGATGGAAGGCAAACTCAATACGAAGCTCCTTGAAGTTTTTATCTTCTTGCAATGAAAAGAACAACAATAGCAAAATTATCAAAATGTCACTTTTACTTTACGAACAAATGTGAACTACTATACGATTTAGGAAGAACTTACTTAGCTTGATTTCATGGTCGCAATCCTATCGTTGTGCTTTGATGGATTTTTAACTTCATACAACAAAAATGGCTAGAATGCTTAGTTCCTTTCCTAATTCCTAACACCAATAGTAAAGTTGCTAGCAAGTACAAGTGTACAAGCTACTAAGTCAAGGAGTTGGTAAAGTAGAGAATTGACTTCTCCAGCAACTCTACACCATTTGAGCACCTACAGTAGAGGTATCTTCCTACGGAGCTTAACAACAGTAGGCCAAGATCCTCCCAAGTAGCAAGAAGTCCAAGTTCTGAATACTGAGCTACAGTAGATAACTTATTGAGCCAAGCTATCAAATTGGTGAAACTAAGTCGAATAGCAACTGCGAAGCAAGTCTGAGCAGCTATAACCCATGAGCTTTAGCCAAAACAAAATAAAAGAAATAAAAAACCAAGAAGATGCATACACTGGCTTTCACGCAAGCAATGTTGTTTTAGCTTTCACTTATGGGCACTTTAACTCTAATGATAATCAATATTCATATGATGGGTAAAGCTCCTCATAGAAAGACTATAAGTGAAGGCCTTCTCAAACGACTGCAATCATATAAGAAGAACAATGGAATAAAAAGACAATCAATATGTAGGGTTTTCTTTGGCTAAAGGAGTAAAGATCAAGGGAAAATTAAAAATAGGAAACAAAAGAAAGTGCAAAAGCTTGTACCATAAGAGTGAAAAAAAAAAAGTAAGGGGCCACCTGTCACGTTTTTAGTGGAAGATATATATATATATATATATAAGAGTAAGAAAAGGAAACCCTATAATATTGCTACTTAAAGGAATTGAAGGAATTTCCTAAATGGAAATATGGAAATTCATTAAGCTTTCGGGGCGCTACTCCTAAAACCCTACAAGGGACGCTATCCCCTTGACCCCTGCCCGCTAACCGACTAGCGGGACCACCGTGCTTACTAGTCGTAGTGCAATAAATAAAATCTAGTTTACACAAAGCTTTTACATTATATATGAAGACCGTACAAGAAGAGTGCTCTTGTCTGAAAAGAAAATCAAGGCGACAATGTTACATGGAGTCGACCTAATTAGATCGCTAATGTGAACCTAACGTACAAATTCAACTCAAAAGGAGTCAATAAGTCATATGGATCAAATTGAAGAGACAAATCAGCTCAAGAAGAGACAGCTTAAAGAAGACTTATTTCAGAGTGTTGCCTTGGGGGCAACATACAATGTGATCCAACTAAGGCTTGATACACGATTAAGAGGTGCTGTGGACTCGTGCACTAAGACAATTCTCAAATTAATTTGGTAGTGACGCAACTATTTAATAGTATGCACAGCATGAGTCATCTAAAAGGCTCACTCAATGCCCAAGCCCCTTTGACTTCGTTTGAAGAACTTTGGTTAGGGGGCAAAATGTAGAGGGCTAAATTTAATAATGGGCTTCAAGCCCATTAATCAAATGGATTCGACTCCCCGGGCTAAGGTGACAGGGCTCGAGAAGCCAAGCCTACAAATTATCGGGATGATCAAGGGAGACTTGGCATGGTAGGCTTGGAGTAAGGCCCACTGGATCGGTCCATTTGATCCAACCTTTCTTGATTTGGCTCACACTAGAATAATAAATAAAGCCTTTACTTGGGCCTAAACCTATAAAAATAGCCCACTTAAGATCCACTAATAAGAGGCTTCAATCTCAGCCATTAATAACCATCATGATCTGATAGATGTGATCAATTACCCTTTCCTATAAATACCTTACTCACATCCTCATTTGAATAAGAGAAAAAAAACCCCATTAACGTTGTTACTCTATTGGAACTTTGCATCAAATATCAAACACTTAAACACTTCAAGAACACTACCCTATTCTTCATTAATCTTGGAGTTTAATGCCATCATACTCCTCCACCTATCACCATACGTGGTAGAGCCTTACTAAGATTGCCTACTAAGATTGCCTACTCTTCCTCTCTATGCTTCTCTCCTAATTATCCCATGCGAGTCACTCAATTCATTTCCTTAGTCACCTGTAGCGTAGCTTCATACGTGGTACACACGTGACATTGGATCTGTACCCAACACCCCTACAGTAATAAATCTTATTTGATAGATAGTTATCTTGATATAAGATGAGTCTTCTTTACCATGCAATTTTTTAGTCCTTTATACTTGAAGCGATATACTCATATAACATGCATATTGTCATTCCAAAGGGAATAAAATTTCAGATAAGATGAATCCCCTTCATAATTGTTTTCATTCACATTGTTGGCACTTAAATTCTGAAGTGGTATTTCACGAATAAGTATGTCTTACGTAGTCCCATATCAATGTAGCAAAGTATGATTTTCTCTTCTTCTTTTTTTGACCCCTCCTCTTCTAACTCCAAATATTATTACAAGAGGTTACTTAATATTTCTTTCACATTTCTTTGAAAAGAAAAAAGAAAAAAGACTTTTAACATTCTCATGAGGCATATAGACACATCAAGCCTTGGAGTTTCTTGCATAAGAAATGCGTAAGTGAAATTTGTAGTTTCCAATTTTAACCGAAATATTCCACTTCCCAAAAAAAAACTACTAAATACATTATTTACTAGTTGAGAATTAAAAAAAAAAAAAAAGCATCCAATCCAACATGTAACCTACAAGTTTATGAAAATCCCTAAATCTTGGAATAATATCATCCAAGTATACCAAGATTCGTTAAATCTTTCATCAAATCTTTTAATATTCATTTTTCAAATACCTTCTTATAAGTTATATATACTTATGGGCAACCATCAATTCTTTTTCAATCTATGCTAGCAGCCATCATGTGAACTTTGGTCTTCGACTAATAAGTTCAAATGAATAAATACCAAGTGAATTGAGTTCAAGTTGTAATACTCCTTTGGAGGAAGCACCGAGCAATTTTAATACTTATCAAGTCACATCCAGTGAACGTGTTTCATTGAACCGTTACATGTAAGCACTTTTTCTTTACATATTGTGCCTTACTTTTTTCTTCTTTTTTTTTTTCCTTTCAACTCTTGCTAAATAACCAAATTTGTTTTGTTGTTGGTGAATTTTGGGGTGAGGAAATAGTTTTGCAAAAGAGAGTAAAATACTTGGTATCGGGGCCAATCCAATGCAACCACTCCGATGCCTAAGTTAAAATGGTGATTTAGTATAGTAAGTAAGCGAGTGAATAGGAAGTGTTTGAGAGCTCTTACAGAGTTTCTTTTCAGTATTTATAGATGGTTGTTGTATCTAAGGCAGTTGTCGGGGTAATTGTTAAGATACATGAGACCTCTTGACTTGATATATCCCCTAATATATAGGGATAGCAAGCAGTTGTAAAATATAATCGTACTTATGATAACTGTTCATACCATAGTTTTGAATTCAAACCAAAAGCGTTTCTTGTACTTAGCATAAGTGTCATGTGTCTTCTACCGAGTGCAAATGCCGAGAGAGTCAATTACCCGACATCTCGGCTGACGAAAGGACGGGTGTAAATTGAGCAAAAACTAACTATCAACATATTTTACATCACTGTACAAATCTAGAGTTCAGTTAAAACTTCAAATCTCCTCATATATTCATATATATCACCATATAAATCCTCTTGGTAATTATCTTCCATCGACAACATAATCCTTTTTTTTATCCTCTTTTCAAAGTTTATGAATGCATGAGTATCTTTCCTTTCCTTTTTATCGATATCGGTAAATATGACGAGTTAATATCCCACAACTCCATTAATATGTTTTTGAAGCAATTAATAGCACATTTATGAATGATTATATATATATATGTATATATAAGATGAATCCTTTGTGAAGAATCTTAATATTATAATAAGCCTACTGAGGCCTAGCGTAAATCCTGATTTTGTTAAGGGTTGCAAAAAAGTCATAAATTGGAAATCACAATATTAGATTAAATTTAGTCTTGTGATCTAGATTTATAAGATTAAGATAAGTTAGTCTCTTTTGAAAATATGAATTTACTTAGAAGATCTATGTTCTCTTCTAGCTTTGCTCCCACTGAGCAGTCAGAAGAATCCATGTTAAACAATAAAGATGAAATACATATAAAAGATTTTGACAAAGCAATAGATGAATGGAAAATACCCAAAACTTCTTATGATCAAATATATCAAATAGGCAAATGGAAAATCTTTGGAAAAAATGACTATGTTATAGCCACAGAAGAAAAGGACATTCCAGTTTCTGATGGCTTAACAACAATAAAACTTTTAAATACAAAATCAATAAAAAAAATATACAAAAGATTGGAATTATATGCATTTAGGCTTAGTCTAAGTAGAAACAAAACCTCTTACTAAATTAGGTCTAGATACCTCTATCTTCATGGTTCTCAAAGATACTAAGGAATTAATATATGAAAGATCAATACATGCCACTATTGAAACCAGTCTTAATAGTGGACTAATCTAATTTGAATGTCACTAAAATATTACCCTTGCTCTTAGAGATAAGACAATAATGAGTTCATTAATCCTCCAAATTAAAACACATAATTATAGAATGATAGAAGGATCAATACCAATGGTTGTAATATATAGAATATATTTCAAATTAATGAAGACTACTTTTGGTTCTAAGGCATATAAAATGGATAAGAGAGGCCAAACTCTACTTATTTAGATAGACTTAACCAAAGCCAATGTATCTGTCCCAAAAATGATCCAATAGTCCCAAGTCAATTTACTTGAGCATTGGGAAGTAGAAAACGTACTTCCTAAACGACCAATACACAATACTGAACCGTCAAATGTGATCCAACACCCAGATGGTAAAGTTACCATCCAATTCAATAGAAAATCTTTTGATCAACCAAATAGACCCTTGGAAATAAGATCTATGTCATCTTCTTCAAGAAGATCAGTAGACCTTCCAAATCCTCCACCAATAATTTACACTCTATATCCTACTCAATCTAATAACCAGCAAGATAGACAATCAAATATTTATGATAATCCATCCCTTTCGGGAATTGTCCATAATAGGTCTGGTATAACCTAACCAGTTTATCAACCAAATGAACTGGAACATGGGGAACCTTCATTATCAGAAATAGGTGATCAAGAATTAAATGTCATAGAAAAACCTTTCAAACCAAATAAATTACTTTTAAATAATGAATTCAATTCACATAAAAATGAAAAAATTAGAAAATGGTACTTTGAAACATTTAGCCAGATAAGAATGAAAATAAAAAATGAAATTGGTGCTCAAATATATTTTTTTGAATGGTTTGAAAACTATTATTTGAAACCCAAAGAAATTAATGTAATTAATGGATGTTTTAAATGGAAACTAAGTGATGGACATATTATAGAATCATATCATCCACCACTAAGTAATATAAAAATGGTTCACAAAAATACAGAAATAACCCTTACTCCTTTTAAAAATGCTATAGATTGAGAAGGTTCAAGAATAAAGAAAATAATAAATCAAAATAATTATACTAATCAGCATTTGCGCAACATAGGAGAACAATTAAATATAATGGAAGATACAATTAATATTGAAATTAGTAAGATAAGTGAAAAGTTTTTAAACAATAAAACCAATAAAAATACACCTTTATTCAAACCTTTTGAAATGCCCAAAAATCCCAATAATGAATTTTTAAAAGCCTTAGAAATAGGAAAAGAATACTGAAAAATAAAACAATAAAAGAGGAAACTTTCTCTTCAAAACCAATAAATTTTTTAAATATGGATACTCCAACCTTAATTAGGAAAGATATTGTCATTGATGATATACCTTCAGAAAAAATTCATGCTTTAGATGAAACAGATAATGAATCAATAGATGAAACAATGTCTAACATTTCTTTAAAAGATAATATTAATGAATCAAATGATGAAGTCAATAAGATTAATTGGAAGGAACCTTAAAAATTGTATTATCAAAAGGCAACGCCTCCTGATATACTAATTGAAGCGAAAAATGACAATTACCAAAATAAATACTCTATAGGATCCACATATGAATGAAATATAGATGGATATTCAAAATAGAAAATTCTCAATGTTCTTAAATACTAATAAAACTGTTCCAAATGTTACTGATTATCACATAGCACTCTTTTTAATTTCTGGTTTCACTAGATAATTAAAAGGATGGTGGGATAACTATCTCACTAAGGAACAAAAAATTAATACCCTCACTTCATGTAAAATTGATGAAAATAATAGAAGAATATTAGATGATAATAATGAACCAATTCAAGACATGCTCAATACTTTGATATTTTCAATAAGTCAGCATTTCATAAGAGACCCTACTCATACTAGGGATAAAAACTTTAGATCTATTATCAAATATGAAGTGCAAATCCCTAGGAGAATTTAGGCAATATAAAGATATTTTCTTTCAAAGAGTTTTTCTCAGAAATGATTGCAATCAACCTTTTTGGAAAGAAAACAATGATGAAATTCCTTATGATAGTTTATCATACGGAGAATTAGTATCATACGTTAATAAAATTGGAACCAATTTATGTAATACTATAAGATTACAAAAACAATTAAAAAATGAACAGCACTTAAAACGCTAAAGTCTTAGCGATTTTTGTGCTCAATATGACTCCTCTTTTGTCAATAAGAAATTGAAACATAATAAAAAATCCTCTTATACTTCTTCAAATTGTCCCCAATGTACAAATAAAAAACCTCGAAGAAATTTTAAGAAAAGGTCATTTAAAAGATTAGAAAATGAAAAGAAACCTGAAAATAAAAAATATAAAAGGAAATCATATAAACAATTAAGGTGTTATAAATGTAAAAAAATTAGTCACATAGCAAATTTTTGTAAGATAAACAACAAACTTAATGAATTAAACTTTGATGAACAAACAATAGAAAATATCCTACAAATATTTTGTGAAAATGAATCCTCTTCATCAAAAAATGATTGTGACAATGGAATCCAAGTTAATGACATGGACTCCACTTCATCATTAGATGAGGAAAAGGATGAAATTAATATTTTCATAAATAATGAAGAAGCAATTCTTAAAAGAATTGATCAAATATATAATCATAATGAAAAATTTGAGTACATTATTAACTTTAAAACCAATACAGTTCTTACGCCAAAATTACCATATAACCTGAATGAAATCCTTGAAAGAGGTAAAAGAAAAAATAAGAAATTAATAACAATTAGTGATTTACAAAATGAAATCAATATTCAAAAACAAGAAATAAAAGAATTAAAACTAATGCAAATAAAATTTCAAAAAGAACTATTTGAATTAAACCAAAAAATAATCTAAGAAAATGAATCTGAGACTTCGAATGAAGAAAAAGAAATCTCACCAACAAATGGGAATGATGATTATTTAATGCATCTTGTTCAAATAACAACAAGGAAATGGTTAATTAATATCTCAATCAGAATTAATAATGAATTTGTTATACAAACACTTGCTTTGTTTGATACTGGTGCAAATTTAAATTGCATTAGAGAAGGCTTAATCCTGACGAAATATTTTGAGAAAACTAGCCAATCTCTAAGTTCTGCATCAAGTAATAAACTATGCATCAAATATAAATTATCTAATGTTGAAATATTAAAAGATAATGCTTCTTATAAAACTTCTTTTATATTAGTAAAAAACTTAAATAAAAATGTTATTTTAGAAACTCCATTCATAAATCAAATTCAACCATTTATAGTAGACGGGGATGGAATTTAGACACAATATTTGAAAAAAGAAATTGTGTTTAAATTCATCACAAAACCATAAACCAAATATATAAATCAATTAAAAAATGATGAATTAAATTGTTTAATACAATGTAAAGAAAACCATCTAATATATTTAAAAAATGACCTTAAATTCAAAAAAATTGAAAATCAACTTAGCAATGAAAATTTAAGGTTAAGAATTTCTCAATTAGAATCAAAAATAAAAAATTCAATTTGTTCTACACTTCCGAATGCATTTTGGAATCGAAAATCACATATTCTAAATCTTCCATATGAAAATGATTTTAATAAAAAAAAATTCCAACAAAAACTAGACCATCTCAAATGAATAATGAAGTCTTGAATCATTGTAAAAATGAAATAAAAGACTTGCTTAATAAAAAACTAATTAGAAAAAGTAGATTGAGGATAAGATACCCAATACCCAATAAAAAAGATTTACTTAATAGGTTAAATAATGCCAAAATATTTTCAAAATTTGATATTAAATTTGGATTTTGGTAAATTCAAATTGAGGAAAGTGATAGGTACAAAACTGCCTTCACAGTTCCTTTTGGTCAATTCGAGTGGAATGTAAGGCTATTTGGATTAAAAAATACTCTTTCTAAATTTTAGAAGATAATGAATGAAATCTTTAATGATTATACTAATTTCATAATAATATATATAGATAATGTTTTAATATTTTCATCCAATATAAATCAATACTTTGAACATATAAAAATCTTCATTAATGTAATAAAAAATAATGGTTTAGTTGTTTCACCAACAAAGATTAGTCTCTTTCAGACTAAAATTAGATTCTTAGGTTTTAATATTCACAATGGAATAATAATTCCTATACAGAGATCTATAGAATTTACTGAAAAATTCCTAATGAAATCAAAAACAAAAATCAACTCTAAAGATTTTTAGGATGTTTAAATTATGTTGCAGATTTTTTCCCAAATCTTAATATAATATGTAAGCCATTATATCAAAGATTAAAGAAAAATCCACCTCAATGGACAAATGAACATACAAATATAATAAAATTGATCAAACAAAGAATTAAAGAGATTTCTTGTTTGCACATTACAGATCCCTTACTACCAAAAATAGTAGAAACTGATGTTTCTGATTTAAGGTTCAGAGGAATTCTAAAGCAGAAACAAAATAATAAGGAATATATTGTTCAATTCATGTCAAAAAATTGGAATGATTGTCAATCTAATTATTCTACAATCAAAAAGGAAATTTTAGCCATTGTCTTAATAATTTCTAAATTCCAAGGAGATTTGCTAAATCAGAAATTTCTTTTACGAATTGATTGTAATGTGACTAAAAATGTTTTATTAAAAGATGTACAAAATATTGCATCAAAACAAATTTTTGCTAGATCTCAATCCATTCTTTCTGTATTTGATTTTGAAATAGAGCATATTAATGGATCTTCAAATTCCCTTCCTGATTTCCTTACTTATGAATTTTTGTAGGGAGATGCCTCCTAAAAAAGAGAAGGATAAAGGAAAAGAAAAAATCTCTTCAACTCCCAATAAAGGATTAACCAATCTCAAATCATGATTAGATGTATGTAAATCATCTAACACCCCATTGACAATTAAAGAGAAATCTTCTTCTAGGACCTCAAAACCAATGTCTTCAAATAATCAATCCATCCCCAATATCCAATCCAATGAAGTTCTTTCAAAATTGGCTGATATAGAACCAACTCTTGGTTTGCTTAAGGCAATCTCAATAGTCTTACAATTAGAAAATAAAGTCCCAATGTTACCAGAAATTCCTCAACTAATAGAAAGTTAGAGGAAAAATCAAAACTTTCAGCTCACTGAAATATCAACTTTAGTACCTTCTAGATCAATACTTGCTAATCAAAGGTCAAAATTTTTTATAAAACCTATTTCTAGATATGTTTTCTCTGTAGAAGAAGACCTATTAGAAAAAGATCCCTTTGAATTTACAAGAAAAATATTTATAAAAGACTTTTACTATATACCGTATGATCCTTATAAGACAATCCAGTTTTATGAAAAAATCTTATATATATATATACCTTACCATCCTCTTTATCATTCATCTACAAAGGTAAACCAATACAGACAATGGCGGCTTCATCTTTCTTTACCAAGATTTGCTAGTGATGGAAAATTGCTCACATCTAGGTCAGTGAACACTTCTCAAATGAAAGAATATTGCTAAGTATTGTATAATATTCCAAGCTCCATGGGTCTACTATTCCCATTACTTATTTATTTATTTATTTTCGTTGGCTTTAATGCTTTTCACTTGCTTTATTTGCTACTATAACTTGCTTCGCTTCTTTTTTTTTTTTTTTCACTCTCATATCTTAATAATTATAATTCCTTCTCTGTCATTTGAATGAAGGAAATACTCTTTAACCTATCAACTTGATGGATGATAACAAGACTCTTAAGGAAAAATAGTTTTTTAATAATTCATTGATCTTCCGATCACTGTGAATATTGCAATATCGGTTAATGCTTGGGCAATTGCTCTTCATCCCTGTTTTGGCATTACATGAAATTAATTGTTCATGAAAAGAATCTTTAATCTATATTCCTCGAACCTAAGTGTAAGTGATCAGCATACTTTTTATTTTCATTTTGTTGTCCCATCATCAATATTAAGTATATCTTACTTTTATTGCATGGTACTTTATTTCAAGGGTAATTGATTTCATATCTCCTTATATGAAAGATTTTAAATGTTAGCATCTTTGGCTTCGCATGTAATGTATGGTCTTGGACTTTTTAGCTTCATCACCTAGTTGTGACTTCAGCATTGAGTTGTCATGCCAAGCTTACATGCTTATAGTCTCCTGGTTTCATATCTCTCTGTCTTTCTATTCTGACCCTTCATATGTGTACATCAACACTTGCAATTTGTAATTCTCCACCTTGTGAAATTAAATTGATCCTCCTATTATTATTACTATTATTTTATTTGCAAGTCCTATCTTATAATCAACATTACTTCTAAGAATATTATTGAAAAATGAGAAGGGATTCCAAGAATGACCAGACTCCAAATAATGAAACGGTCAAGCAAAAAGATTTACTAGTGCATTTTAATAAGCATCCACCACCAATCCCTAGCCCTCGGGAAAATTGGCTAGATGAGACCATTTTCGAAGATACATTTTAGGATAAGACCAATGCCACGAACTATTCAAAACATCACCTATTGATGGCAAACTTCACTTTATTGAACAAGAGTCTCTTACTAGTTCTAGGGAACTTATTAGTGGAGATTCTGGGTTACAGTTTAGAAATGAGAGAAAAGAGATGCCTCTTTCCAATACTCAATTTGCTTTTCTTAAGCAATCACCATTGGTATGAAGGTCTTAGGTAGATAACATTACCACGAGACCAGACTATGGCTTCAAGCTATTATCACTTCCACTTGACTATGGTTCCTACAATTAAGCAGGATGGAAGTATGGCAAGCTATTGTCTCTTGATGGGGCACTTAAACCCACCCATTTATTACTTTGTAGGGAGAGATTATGTCGACTCTAGAAGATGTGGTTATACTTTTGGACTTATGTTGCATCAATAGAACTAATATCACAACTTCCTCGATTTCTCATAAGAGCATAGCTTTGCAATATCTTTACAAGAAGCTTTGAAAGTTGCCCATGATAGAAAGAGGAAATCATGCTTTGCTACTTAGCTTGCTACTTTTTTTAGGAGCATAGGAAAGATAGGCCTCGAATATTGGGCCTAGGTCATGGGTAGGAGTAAGTATTTTCATTCTTGTTTATATATATGTATATTATTAATACTTCTTACTTATGCCTCTTGGCTTATTCTTGCAAGGATGAACTTTTGGCTTTCGTAGCATAATAGCTCTCCCTATTTGTGTTTCATAGAGGTCCTAAAGAAGGCATGAGCCCATGGCTATTCTCTTTAGCCATTTGCATTGCCTAAGGTGAGTGCTTTGCATTAGCTCCTTTCTACCCAGGTTCATTATATTGACGCTTGGATTTATATCATAAGGCTTCTATACGCTCAAAAGGTTGTCATGTGAACATATCCCACATAAACCTCAGATTCCTTTAGCTTTTCTTCTATGACCAATATCAAAACCACTTTCCTCGTCCTGTTGTTAATGATAGAACAAGTATTACTCTTCCTAGAGCATAGGCTTGGGTTAAGGGAACCATTAAACAACCACTGTTGTAACTCGTTGATATAAAGGGCAAGTTTATATTTCATCCTTATTTGAAACAGGTAGTCGAATATGATGACAGTAGTAGATTCTATCCTCTTAGTTTAAAGGATGAGGTAACCTTGGTGGGAAGACATGAGAGTCTTCGTAGTTCTAAAGCAAGGTTCCTTCTGTGGTGTACCCCTAAGGGTATGCCTTCCCTTCTTGACAACAAAGACTTCTTTAGGTGTTTTCTAGAGAATAGAGTTATGACATACTCTCCTCATAGAGTTGCGCACCGGTTTGGCTTTAAGTAGGGAGTTCCTCCCCTCATCACCATTATTGAAAATTTCAATTCATGTTGTCAATCACTCTCGCTGAGTGATTTCAGGAAAATTCACCTAAGTGTACGATAGCTATTTTTTCCTTCTTTGAGTCGTTACGGAGTTGCCTCTATAGGCTAGCTAACTCACTAGTCAAATTGCTTAGATGTCTTTCAATCTTATACTTTTGCTTCAGTAAGTAATGTACTTCCAACTTGTAGTGTATATCATTGTGAATTTTACCTCGAGTTGCTAAGGCCTATGCCTAGGCCAGACGGAGATGTTCATGAAGCTATCGAATAAGCATCTCAACAGTTAGAGCCTTGTAATAATGCAAGAGTAGTAGGGTCACCTTCAAAAACAAAGGGGAAACATGCACCACCTGAATTAGAAAATCCTAGAGATACCAAATGTGTTTTTTTCTAGAAGGTAACATTCTTGCTTGTATCTTATTGCTATTATGTATGCATTTTTGCCTTAAGCTATTGCTTTTCTTCATATAACTTTCTTTCTTTAACTATTATAGGCTGAGACTAACTCTCTTCCCTTAGCTGGTATGAGGAAAGGTGTTGTTATTTCAAACCCTAAACTTCATTCAAGCCATCCTACTACATCAGTAATGGTTCCGGATAAGGAAGATGATGGACAGGACATGGTGGATTATACGGAATCACCAACCTAATCTGAAGGTGGTGAGGATAGTGATAACCATACTGAGGAGTTCAATGACTCCTTGGAGCTTAGTGAAGTAATTCCTGATACTAATGCGCCAATTGCATGGGCAGTGAGAATTGGTGACAGTCATGTTGATGCATTGCTTTACGTAGGACTTTATAGAGACAAGTTGTATTCAATACCTGCTGATATCCATCATCCCCCAATTGATGGCATGTCTCCTTGAGACATGGTAGCAACTTTAGATATTACTGCAATGTAGGAGATTATGTTTTTCTGAGGATTTATTGTACCTCCTCATTTGTTAAAATCTTTGGAGAGACTTGATGCCATGGATAGAAACTTTTAGATTAAGTCCTCTATGATGGAGATAGAATTAGCCAACACCATGGTGAAGTTGCTAGGAGATGCCATGCTATTGCTAAATAAGCCTTAGAATTCTTTATCAAATGTTCATCTAACATAATGGATTAAGTCTATAGAGGGAGCTCGTCTTTTAAAGTTCAGGGTTGATAGTTTAGACCCTATTATTGACAAGGCCAGGCGAATAGTGAGTTACCATGCTACTATAAGATAACATGATGAACTAAAGATGAAATTACAAGACATACAAAAGGAAATTGAAGCAGTAGATCTTGAAGCAAAGGCAGTGCTAGGAGATATGGACTTAGACTCTAAAGTAGCCTTAAATCACAAACATTAGCTTAGCAAAGTACTTTTTATTTTGTTTATGGTTCTTCTTCTTTTAGCATTTTTTTTTTGAACTATTTTTAGTGCTTTGTAGCAAGACATCTTGAAGGAATAAACTTAGATTGCCTTTCCATTCATTTCTATTTATGCGTTTCGATCTGTTCAAGAACCAAAATTTGCAAAAATCATCATGTGCTTAGGAGGCATAGCCTTCATTTAGTAGCATCAATGTAAACAATACTTATAATGAATGGTCATAACTTATATGATTATAGTGTCACATATCAAAACAAAGTTCTCACTTGCTAGCAACAATTAGTAGATCAATTACACTTTATTAGCCTTAACGATTAAGATGGTATTTCCCAATACTTAATTGTTTATAATTTCTATTTTACAAGAGATTATTCTCCTATTTAGTAATGATGGGTTATCGTCAAGCGTCTAGGGACATTGCTCTTACCAGTCAACAATTACTTATTGTCTCACACTTTAGGAGGCAATGCTCATGCAAGTTGCAACAATAACTAGAATTATACATTATTTTATTTCTATAAATTTGTCTTGTGCGCTAAGGAGATAGATCTCTAACTTTATAGCAAAAAGAATAGAAAATTGAGATAGTTAATTATTGTGTATGAAGGGGATAAATCTCAAACTTTGCAGAAACAATAGATAAAATAAAAAGAGAGATATATATAAAATATTGCGAATCTAATATTGCATTCATAAGGATTGCAAGTACACTATTGCATTTACATGTAAAATTTCTTAACATATTGAAAATTGACTGGAGGAGTTATGGCATTTGTTTTTAGATTAAGAAGCTTGCAATAGCTACTATCATAGACTTCATGCATAATGAATGGTCCTTCCTACTTAGGTATGAACTTTGGTGTTGGAATACCTCGCCACATGTAATCTGCTGTGCAAAGTATAATGTTGCCTTGTTGAAAAGATCTTTTTCTAACTAAGTGATCATAAGCTACGCTAGGTCTCTATTGATAGTTGGCAAGATTGTACTTAGCTGTATCTTGTCTTTCCTCTAGAGCCTTAAGGTCTTACATGCGCAGAGTGTTTGGCTTTAGGGTAACATTGATGGCTAACCATGTAAATGGAATTAATACCTTTATAGGCATCATTGCTTTAGATCCATATACCAAAGGGAAGGGTATGGCTTGTATAGGACCTCGCTTAGATGTCCTATAAGCCTATAACGCTAATGGTAATCTATCATGCCATTCTTTGTGGTTTTCATGAACCGTTCTACTAAGCACCTTCAAGAGACTCTTGTTTTTTACTTCTACTTGGTCATTTCCCTTAAGATAATAAGGTGTAGACTTCACATGATCAATGCCATATGAAACTAGCAATTTTTGTACATATGAGTTAATGAAGGTAGTGCCATTATCAAATAAGATACACTTTGGGATTCCAAAGTAGCAAATGATATACTCTTTTATGAAGCTTACTACCGTTGGGTCTGTTACCTTCTTTAATGGGATTGCTTTTACCCATTTGGTGCAGCACTCTGTTCCCATAAGGATCCAGATGCACCCCTTAGATGGTGGGTGTATAGGACCAATCAAATCAAATGCCCAAGTATGAAATGGCCAAGTAGTAAGGCTATGCAATGCAACAGCAGGAGCATGAATTGCATCACTATGTTGTTGGCACGCAACATACTTCCTAGCAAAGTTGAACGTGTTGTTTTCCATAGTCAACCAATAGTATCCCATATCGAGCAAATGATGATATAACTTCCTTCCCCCCTTATGCTCTCTACATTCCCTTAAATGTGCCTCTAATAAGATAGTCTCTATTTTAGGTGGTGCTATGCACTTATGTGGCTTTCCTATGTACAATACCCAATAAACTCATCATCAAGCACAGTATATTTCTTTGATTTTTTCTTTACTAGTAAAGCATCTACATTACTTGTAGGTGTTCTTTAAGTAATCAATATATGGGCATCTCCAGTCATCGACGCTTCCTAGAAAGTTGCATTCGCCCTGATCGAGAAGTTCAGATCATTTTAGGTAACTCATATGTAGTTAAGAAGCATCTTTGGACATTTGTTGGCCAATATCCTACACATTGAATATGCGATACAAGGGAGACCCTTCTTCTCTACACCAAATCTTGTGGTACTTTTCTAGCTTTAAACAAGCTTGCTTTACGTAGATACATCAAGAAATAATGCCCTCTAGACCCCTTAAAGTACAAGGCACCATTTATAATAGTAAAATTTTTCAAGTTTGAAACAAAAGCTGCACTAGGATGCACCAATTGTGCCTTGATGGGAGTGTACCAATCGTCTTGTGCTTCCTCCTCTTCATCCAATAGTTAAAAGGATGTACAAGGGATGGACTTTCTAATGACTTAGACATTTAAACTGTTTTCTGTAGTTTAAATGGGAACTTTGGAGGTTAATGATGATAGTGCATCTATGTAGCGATTGGTGGATCGTTTAATATGCTCGTATCTTACTAAAGTGAATTTTCCAACTAAAGCTTGTATTGTAGCCCTGTGAGGCATAAGTGTTGGCTCTTTAAGAGCAAATTCTCTGTTGGCTTGTCTAATGATCAAATTTGAATCACCATATATACATAAGTGAGATGCTCTAACACTTTGTGCAGAAATGAGTCTAAGCAAGAGAGCTTCATACTCAACTTCATTATGGTTACAATGAAAGTCCAACTTGAAAGCTAGAGGTATCTCTTAGCCTTCAGGAGATGTCAATACTACTCTAGCTCCTTGCCTAGTGTAACTAAAAGACCCATCAAACTGCACTTGCCATTCTCCATTTGCTTTTGCTCTCATGGAGTCTTAATGGAATTTTGCGGGAATCGTATCTTAGGCATAGGTCCCATATGCTGTAAGAAATTGAGCTAGAAGATCTACTAGAGCTTGTGACTTAATAGCTTTAGGTAACATAACTGTAATGTCAAATTCTAACAAGAAGAGCAACCATTTTGCAATTCTACTTGAGAGAGCTGGTTGTGATAATAAGTACTTCAATGGATCTGAGTGAGTGA
The DNA here is from genome assembly GCA_024138015.1 of Lumnitzera littorea. Taxonomy (NCBI): domain Eukaryota; kingdom Viridiplantae; phylum Streptophyta; class Magnoliopsida; order Myrtales; family Combretaceae; genus Lumnitzera; species Lumnitzera littorea. The sequence continues at coordinate 57,206,321 of JAMXBB010000008.1, forward strand.
CAAGGTTAACCTTATGCACCAAGAAGTAATGGTGTAATTTTTGCATAGCAAATACCAACACAAGACATTGCTTCTCGCAAGCTAAGTAATTGGTCTCACTTCCTTAGAGGGATCAACTTAAGTAGTAGACTAGTTACTCTCTACCATCTACATCTTGTGTTAGCAAAGCCCCAATGGACCTATTAATGGATGTCATGTAGAAGGTCCTTGCCAGATCTTTAATAGGCATTGTCATTATCTGTGGAGAACTAAGCATCTCCTTTAATCTCCAGATGGCCTCTTCTTATCGTTGTCCCCATTCAAATGATGCCCATTTCTTCATAAGTTGTTGCAAACGATATGAAATTTTTGCCAATGCCGGAATGAATCGCCTGATATAAGAAACTTTCCTAATAAAGGACTTTAACTCCTTCGAGTTAGTAGGTGAGGGCATAGACCATATGGCTTGCATCTTTGCTGGATCAACATCGATCCTTTGTCTGTGAATGACAAATCTAAGGAATTTGCTAGAGCTACCCTAAATATACATTTTAATGGGTTTATGCACAACTTATACCGTCGACATCACTCAAAAACCTTCTTCAAATGTATTAAGTGGCTAGGTGCTTTCCTTAATTTAATGAATATGTTATCAACATAGTCTTCTATGAAGTCATGCATCATGTCATGGAATATAGTGGTTATTGCACTTTGATAAGTAGCTCCCACATTTTTAAGCTCGAGAGGCATGACAATGTACTAAAAGTTCCCTACTAGAGTCTTGAAGGCAGTACACTTAGCATCTCTAGTAGCCATCTTTATTTGGTTATAACCACTGAAGCCATCCATGAATGAGAATAATTCATGTCTGACTATAGCATCTACTAATATATCAATGTTTGGCAATAGGAAATTATCTTTTGGGTAAGCCACATAAACCCATATTTGTCCATTCTTCTTTCTTACTAGCATGATATTAGCCAGCCACGTAGGGTGCTTGATTAGCTTAATGAAGCCATCTTGAATCAGCTTTTTAATTTCTTCCTTTATCTAGACGAAAGATTCTCTGTCCTTGCTTCACTAGTTTGATCCTAGGTGCGATATTTAGTCTATACACTATTAAGCAAGGATCTAATCCTAGTATTTCATCATATATCCAAGCAAACATGTCCTTGTATTCCTTCAACAATTCTACTAAGTGGACCTTAATCTCTTGTAAAAGGTTCTTATTGATGAAGATAAGTCATGGACATTCTCCTAGTCTCGCGAGGTCGAGCTCCTCAATTTCTTCAGCTTGAGGCTTAAGTTGGTCTTGCATTTGCAGAGGCGTGGGTTAGGTTTCTTGTAATGATACAAGATCTGAAGAAGATAAACAAGTTTCTTTAGATATCGAAGACTGTCATAAATAATATACCCCTTGTTCATTTGCCCTAACAAAACTTTCGACCTTGTTGGTCTCTCTTCTCTTTTTCTTACCTCCTCGAGAGCCATGCATTCTTCTTTTCCTTTGCTATTTCTCTTGAGTTTCTTCCCAGGTGAGCAATGGTATCCTATAAGGCTTTGTAATAGTTGTTTCACCTTCCTGAATGTATTCATTAAAGAAGCTAACCTCAGAGAGATATGCTTCATTATGTTCGAAGGTGTTCTTTATGGTAAGTATAAATATATTTTTTCCTTTCCAATGGCTCTTAATACATTGGTGCCATGTTGACAATATGAGATTGTGATTGTGCAACCACTTCCTTCCAATGAGTAAGTGGTAGGATTCGAGTGCATCAATCACATGGAATTGGATGAGGCTTGGATAAGGCCAAGCTTAAAGTCCACGTTAATATATCTTATTGTATCAGTAGATGATTCAGTTAAGCTATTGATTGAAATGGGTTATCTCACCAACCGTTGATAGTTTATTTTTGTAGCTTTGAATTTGGACATGGGCATGATTCAGTGTCTTTGGACCATGTAGTATATTGTTTCTTTGTTTTTTTTTTCTTTTAACTTTTATTAATTTTATTTTAATTTATGCATGCCTAACATAAATGCATGCATTCAAAAATAAAAGAAACTCTAAGAAACAAAAGTACTAAACTAAAAAAAAAAAAATGAATCAAAGAAATCTAATCCAAAAATTAAATTGAAAGGAAAACTTATTATGTTACACTTATCAATTCTAAAATTTCATTTAGCTTCCGGGGTGCTGCCCTGAAAACCCTGCAGGTGACTATCCCCTCAACCCTTACCCGCCAATCGACTAGTGGAACCGCTGTATGTATAATGTAACATAAAATCAAACTTAACCCTAAAATGAAAAATAAGAGTTAAAGTGCTAAGATAAAGAATAAAAATTACTAAAATTACCTACTAGCTAGAAAATAAGGAAAATAAATAAATAACTTGGGTTACCTCCTAAGAGTGTTATATTTAACTTCATTAGCTCAACGAGATGGATGGTTTACTTACCTTCATCAAAGTGGAGATGGATCTCCATCCTTACCTCACTTTTGAACCCTTTAAATAAGGCTTAACTTACCCTTTTTCCATCGGTATAGCTAATTCTCTTATCTAATTGCATAACTTCTATTGAGCTTCTTCTTATCACGCCACTCATCAAACTCATGCTACTTAAGCCCCTTCTTTTTATCTGCTTTTAGCTTAGATGGGGTGGTTGTCGGTAGTTTTGTGCTCCTCACTACAAAAGCATGTTCTAAACAATCTTTTAAGTATTTTCTCTCCAAGATTGGTGGTTTTACTTTAGGAGGTTTTAACTTTCCTTCATTTGGTCTACAAAATGGTTCAATCCTTGTCTTGACCACATTAGGTTCATTAGCTCCCAATTGAGTTACAACTGCTGATTGATTAAGGGTTTTTACCATTTCTCCATCTCTTGCTTCTAAGCAATCGTTCATTAGTTCTTTGACAAGTGTTTCCTGCACATATTTAATAACAATAGCATTAGAAGTATCACCATCATAGCTTATACCCTTTGAGTCAAGGGACTTGTGTATTGAATCTAGATTTTGGAAAACAATTTTCTCATCTCTAACCCTTAAGGTAAGCTCACACTCAATGACATCAAACACAGCCCTAGCAATAGCAAGGGTCTACTTAGAATCAATGGTACCTCAAGATCCTCATTTATATCGAGGATAACAAAATCTATAGGGAACATGAATTTATCAACTTACACTAGAACATCCTCTATAATGCCTCTAAGGTTTGTCATAGGCCTATCTGCTATTTGAATGCATACACGTGTTAGTTTAGGTTCTCTTAACCCTAACTTTTTAAATAACTTAAATGGCATTAGGTTTATACTGGCTCCTAAATCTGCTAAAGCATTATCTATACACAAGTTTTCGAGCACACAAGAAAGAGTAAAACTACCTAGATCTTGTAATTTCTTTAGCAACTTTTTCTGGAGTAGTGTAGAGTATCCCTCATTCAGTATGATAATTGAAAGATCCTACAACTTCCTCTAGCTTGACCAAATATCCTTCAAGAACTTTTCATATTTCGACATCTATAATAGAACATCAATAAAAGGTAAGTTTACTTGTAGTTGTTTAAAAAGATCAAGGAATTTAGCAAATTAATTGGTTAGATCAAGCAATCTCACTTAAGACGCTGTAGATACGAGATAGATGGCTTGTACTCCTTTAGTGGCTTTGTATTCTCTTTTGATCTCAACGGTTCTAAACTTTCCTTACCCTTAACCTCTACTTCTTTTTTAGCTACTTCCTTACCATTCCCCTTCTCAATTTGCAGCTCTCACCCACTTCTCAAGTTCACTACATTGACATGTTCCCTAGGATTTGTTTTAGTATTCCTAAGCGATGATCCTTGTTGTCTTTCATTTAGCATCTTGGTAATTTAGCCAATTTGATTTTCCAAGTTGTAGATAAAAGCTTCATGGTTCCTTAAAGAGGCCTCTATTTGTTTCATACGTACCTTATTAGACTGAATGTATTTTTCTAAGAGACTCTCTGAATTAATCTCCAAGGCTAGTAGGGGAGCTACAGGTTGTTGAAACCCAAGTAGAGGTAGGTTTGATCTTTGCTAAGGCCAATTCCTTACATGCCATTGCTGACCTTGACTCTGATTCGAACTTCCCTATGAAAGATTAGAGTAATCTATCTACCCTAGGTTGTGGGTGTTGTTGTAATGATTTTACTAAGGTCTTGTAGGTTTCCCTAGAAAATCAACTTGTTCTTTTTATTGACAAACTACAATCCCCTCTTAAAAGAAGTTGTTGTAGTTAAATTGTGGTTGTTACAAACCAATCAAGAGGGATTTAATTTTCTTATTCAACATCTCTACCTAAGTGGCTAGAAACTGTACAACATTGAGCTCAAATATGCCTGCGACTTTTTGCTTCCCCCTAGGGTTCTCCTATTGGTAATTATTCATGGCCATACCTTCTATCAAAACTTAGACTTCTTCACGCATCTTGGTGTTTAGTGTACCTCTAGCTACTGCATCTATCATTTGCCTTGTAAAAAGGTTGAGACCATCATAGAATGTTTGCATTTCCATCCAAAGAGGAAGGCTATGATGTGGATATCGCCTTAACAAGTCCTTAAAGCGCTCCCATGTGTCATACAAGGTCTCACCCTCTATTTGCACAAAAGATGAAATGTCAACTTTGAGCTTTGCAGTTTTTGCAGGTGGAAAATACTTCTCTAAAAAATTTTCCGCCAATTCATTTTAGGTTGTGATTGAATTCTTAGCTAAGGAATTCAACCACTACTTAGCTTGACCATGTGAAGAAAATGGAAAGAGGTGCAGTTAGATAGCATCATCAATCGCCCCGTTAATCTTAAAAGTATCACATATTTCCAAAAAACTGGAAATATGTGCATTGGGATTTTCATCATAAAGGCCGTCAAATTGTACAAACTGCTACGCCATCTGTATACTGTTCGGCTTAATCTCAAAGTTATTGGCTACAATAGTTGGTCAGTTGATGGAGGACTAGGTACCGGTTAATAGCGGTCGGGAGTAGTCCGATATGGTCCGATTTTGTTCCCGGTTGTTAGCCATGATGTCGTTGGGTAAGCTTTCATGATCAAATTCTTGTTCTACCGCTTAATCCTTAACTTTGCCCTCTAACAACTCCACTTCGTCTTTCAATCTAATAGGAGATCCTTGGTTTATCGCCTCTACTGTTTCTTTAATAGATAATTGCTTCAAATTGCGTAAAGCCGTCCTCTCAATCTCAAGATCAATTTTATTCAAATCCTTTAGCCAGCTTCTTATCATACACTGCACCAAAGAAAACAAAGAATTTAGTTAAAGATTGCTCCAAGAAAATAAAAGAATTCAAGAAAAGAACAAAAAATCGAGAAAAGATGAAAAAAAAAAATGGTTAGATTAATAAATCTACTAGCTTTCTTAATATCAAAAGTTGTCACGAACTGAAGACGGCCTAGTCGTGGCAGACGCCGTATACTGTACGAAGAACCCCTGATTAGTTACCTTTCCATTCCATAACTCTTCACACAATATACAAGGCTCTACAACCACTAGTTTCCAAAGAACATCCAAACTCACATGATATCATTACACAAACATATTTATATAAAATTTAAGTATAAAGCTTACAATACACAGTGTTTAAGTATGTCTAGGTCTATAATAATAAGATAAACCAAAGTACATGAGTAAGAGTCCACTTAAACTATTCTCTCTTATTACACAGGACAGCTCACTCTTGCCCAAGTCCTCAGGCTAACCTGTGGCATCCCTCGTCCTGCCTCTACAAATAGGTTATCCTGCAACAAAAGTCTAAAGGGGTGTAAGCCTAAGCTTAGTGAGCAAAACCCTCAGCCACACCACAAGCAAGTTATAAGTACATTATATTCAACCATATGAATGAATGATCAACCAGAATGCCAAACAATACATATAATTAACTAGTTCATATACGTAACTCAAATTTAACGCCCTCCGAAGTCAGGGTTGGAGTTTACACGGCACCAATCAGATCCGGGTATTATACTAGAACTTATTTTACTACGGAACTCCACATTCCGTACTTATATCAAATAATTCTTTTATTTTCAGAAAACCCAAGTTCTAGTATAATTGTGAGTGGGCCCCCGCAGTCCACACTCACCCCTAAACGAAGGCCTCTAGACTCGACCCTTAGCTAGGCTGTTGGCGCCTCCAACGCCTAGTGTTCCTGCGGGCTAAGGTAAGGTCATTTTGTACGAGTGCACTGTACAGAACCAAATAAATAAATAATATCAACCCCCGAATGGCCTCTCTTTACCTCCGTATGATGTGACGGCCGGAATAGTATCCATGCTATGCATGTTAATGCATGTCGCAATTTCTTTTTATAGGCCGAGTATAATTAGGTTCAAATTATGCTATGACCATCCAATTGTACACACATTCATTTTCTATCCTACCATGCAACAAACATAGCATTATCAATAGTTAAGATAAGTTCACAACTCAAGACATACCAGCATACACAGGCGTTTCCCAAACCCCACACAATAATCAATTGACAATAGTATTCAAGTCTACTATCTACAATCACAAAACAAGCATGGAGTCATTGGGTAAATACTCACTCGGCCATGGTGATTCGTCCTAATCGTAGTAGTCGATCGGGAGGTCCTCACACTCCTCAGGGTCACCTGATCATTACGATTTGATAAGGCTAGTAAGTACTTGAATTAACTAATAATTCTAAATATTTAATTACCTAATTCTACTTAGACTACTATTAACTTTTACCCGGTTAGACTTTATTGTTAATCGTATATAACTTTTTCGTTTTATTTCTGATATTTATGAAGTTATAGTCGTTTTTCATCGTTTTCGAACGTATATTCACACGATAATGTCTGTTTTGGATGTTAAGACCCCATATTTTACATTATGAACTAAATTTATAGAAATTTTGAGCTATAATACTTAAGTATTCTTATTACTTATATTTATAGCCTTTATTCCTTAAATTCTTATAATTAAGGGATTTACTTTGTTATTACTAATTCATGTACTGAATTAAGTATAATCTAATTTACAAGGTGTATTAGGATTTACTGATTTTAGTATCTAATTACCTATATTTTTCTTATTTTTCTCATTTTCTAAACCTATGCTTATGTCATCGCTTACATCATCTTTTATTTATGTCATTGCTTATGTCATCACTTGCTTATGTCATGGCTTATGTCATCATATGCTTATGTCATTACTCACCTCATCATTTAATTACATAAGCATCACCTCATGCTTATGTCATATGTGCATGTCTTATGCACATTTGTTCCTTACTTTATACTTATGTACATATACCTTATACATACATATACTTATACATCTACATATATTTATACCGTATTTATACATGTATTCATACTCATATACCTATACGGTTGGATACGTATTTTTATACTAAAATTCGTATACCAAATTTTCTCTTAAGAAAATCCTCTCAATTTCATCCTTTTGTATTTCTATGTATGTATTTAGTATAGTATACACGTATATAGTTAGATATGGTCTTAAGTTAAGTTATGTACATGATAAATACTTATGTATAAAGGTTCACATACTTGTATTCCTTTGGTATTTCTTTATGTACACATACCTAAGAGTACATACACATGTATTTCTTCCATCTCCTTCATGATTCTTCATTTTCTACACTTAAAGATGGAAACTTTGTTCCATCTTCTTTAAGACAACACTAAACACCTAACTACTTATCTAATCTACCTAATTAACTAACTAATGAAAACATAAAGTAACATAAAACAACTTAAAGACATACCTTTAATTGTGTTGAAGTTATGGAGACAAAAGCAAAGGAATGAAAGTGAAAGAGGAAAGGGAAGTTCACGGCATGGAAAGGGAGGTTTTGATTTGTTTCTTTTGTCTTGTTTTTAATTATGGAAGACAACAAATGGTGGGGTCTAGAAGGACCAAATGTGGACGGCAACAATTGTAAGGAAAGGGAAAAGAAAAATCAAAAGGAAAAGAAAAGAAAGCCATCATTAAGGAAGAGATATTTTCTTTATCTCTTTAGTGTAATTTGTTGACTTTTCAAAGTGTTGACTTTAGTCAACATGTGTTGACTTGGTTAACCCTTTGACTTTGGTCAACATGCATTATCTTAGTCAACATTCCTTAAGTATGTGCAATTTCGTGCACATAATATAGTAATTAAGGGAAATTAGGGGAAAAATGAAGGAAATGAGGGGAAATGTGGTATTTGATGAATTGATTAGTAAACATAGTTGATGAGGTCTTACTTTAGGTCTTTATAGCTTATATATCTCATTTGATAAACTACTTTGAATAACAAATGCAAAAAGTACAAATTTGAGTATTAAAGTTCACTACATATAACCTAATCTTCAACTATTACCCTAACTCTAAGTGAAACTATCTTAATCACTTACTTAAGAAGTAAATATAATCTATGACTCATTATCTTAATTTCTAATGGATTACCTAAGGATTCAAATCATATAAGCATGAATGAGGGTCATCTCTAACCCTTTACTAATAGTTTGGCAAAATATAAGTATTATATTATCAATTAGGGTTTTAGGGTATATCATGTTGGATTAGTGCACATATGTCTTTAAGATAATCATTTTTAGGGTTTCTATCACTTTTGAATAAAATCTTTAGCATTTAGAAACATTTAGGGTAGAAAAGTTTCTTACGCGATTAAGTAATTCTTTTAAGGTTTTCACTTTCATTAGCCTTGTCGACTCCTAAATTGTCTAACATGGTTGAGTCTATTTCAAAAACTAGGTTGATAATTTTAGGGATTTACAAAAGTCCCTGGCAATGACACTAAAAACTTAGTGTAGACAAGTGTACCTATCAGTTTATAATATAACGAATTACGTTCAAGTGTTGATCCTTTAAAAACTTTGACTACTAATACTCACTAGGTCTTTATTATCCAACCAACAAAATTAAATTCCAAGAAACTTAAATAAGTAAATCTAATTTATTGCTAAAATTGATTTAAAGATTAACTAAGATACAATTCAAGAATTAATAAGAAAGCAATTCAATTGGAAATTAATTCAAGATTCAATGTTATACCTAGATCTTGTTTCCCTTAAATCTAACATGTGATTTTTCTAAAGATAATCTAATTCATTCTTTAATCTTTATTGATTAGGAGAATTCTCTAATAAAGTTAATTACTTTCTTGAGCCAATTAACCTTAACCTTAGAATCAACTATTAGAATCTTTTCTTATTAGCATAATCTGATGTTACATTATTAAACAATGAATTCTCTACGTTTTAATTTGAAATTCCGGAATAATCTTGCAAATTATCTCGAATCTTGCAACAATTCTCATCAACTGTGTTTAGATCTAATCTTATAAGTAATCTTTCAATTCTCTTATAAGATATCAAACTCTAGATTACTACCCACAAAAATAATTAACTAAATCATGAAGTAAACATGATTGAATCAAGAAAATAATAAAAAACTAAATTAATCAAATACTAATCATATCACATGAATAGATCTAGGTTTCATAAGACCTAAATATCAAAAATCTACATACTATACATCGCAAATAAGAATTTAAAATCAAAGAGTAAAGAAAAATAAAATGATGAATCATGAAATCTAAAGAAAAATTGAATCTTGAAATCCTTTTTGTGCTTTGCTTTCTTGAGTGTCTTTAGCTTGAAAAACTCTCCAAAATTCATGCTAAAAAGTTCTCTCCTCCTACCCCTACCCCCCCAAAAGAAAAAAAAAATAAACAAATAAACCTTAACAAGGCTTTATATAGGAAGTGAATAAAAAAATAAGTCAGCTGAAAAAGATACAACCGTATCTTTTGGTTGTATAGTAGGCTGTGATTCACGTTTGTTTCTTTTTTAAAAAAAAAAAACTAGAAACGACATGACCGAAGATATGGTCATGTCTTTTGATCGTGTCCTAAGCTATAATAGTTGAAAATCAACTCCAATTTTGGCTAAAAACAACGCACTTATGTCGTTCGGTTATATTGATCTTCAAACCTTCATAACTTACTAATTTTAGCTTTAATTTGAGTGAAATTTGTTTCTATCATCTTGTTTTCTCACGTAGATCATTTCAAAACATAGAAAAATAAATTTTACTCAATTAAGTATCATTATTTAAAAATAAACTCAAATATCAATAAAAATCATCAAAAATTACTAAATAAAATATGTGCAATTAGAAACTCATCATACGCTCTCGAAAGCACTCTATATAATCCATCAAATCTTCTTTTGGGTTTGTCTTGTTTGTCTCATGTTAGTGATTGTAACTTTTTCTTGCATAGAGAAAATTTTTTCTAGAAACAGCTTGCACCTAGTGTCCCATGAATCAACTAACCCTGAGGGGAGGTTAACATACTAGGTGTATGCCTTCTCAATCAATGACTTAGAGAACTCTTTCAGTATCAAGTCATATTCGAGCTTATATGGATCTAAGGTTTCGATGAACTTTAACAAGTGTTCTTTAGCACTGACCTTTTTGCCATTAAATAGTAAACTTAAGACTTTCGTAATCTTTAGGGTAAGGTTTCACAGTAATTCGCGAATGACAAGGAAGCTTCAATTCTAGCATTCCCATAGATGATTTGGCTGAAATTTCCTTCATATGCTGATCTAAGTCTTCCTTTGTTATAAAGGAAGTCCTTAGGGTAGATATTGTAGATGTAAGAGTAAGTATTGTTGATGCTAGAGCGGATATTACAGACATAGGATTTGGGGCTAAGTAGCCCGTAGATCCACTAACAATCGTATGAATGGGAACTCAAGAGGATGAAGAGCTTCTGATCTGGACTCTTGTATTCTCTACTTCAAATATCAGGTTTTTTCCAACTATAAGCTATGGTAAGGGAGTTTTCTCATGCCCTTCTCGAGATATACCCTACTTAGTAGCAAGAGGGTTAGATGTTTGAGTAAAAGGGGTAGTGCCTGTTTGCACAGCAACAACAAAGTTTGGCAAAGCCACTCCATGTTATACAGCAGTAGAGGTGGCCAACCCGTTACAAAGGGAGCGAACATAGCTATGAATTGATTTAATGCTCTTGTTGTCTCTTGCATAGCTCGCGTCACCTCTGTAGTATCTTGAGGAGGCTTAAGGATTAGATTATCTTAATTAATGTCTTTAGGTGGTAAAGGTAGATCTTACTCAACTTATTCGACATTAGCATCTTGCTCTTGAGAGATAGCTTCAATTGTTGCAGCCATTCTCTTCCTAAGAGGTGCCATTACTTTGATATCTCACTCTTTCCTTAATGGAGTTGCCAAAAATGTAAATGATGGGTTCTGACCAAATCGGTCATGTACAAGTCACGTGAGTATTGTGTTATACGTAACCACAGAGTAGTGACATGGAGATAAAACTCAATAGGTGATTGAAGAGAGAATGGTGGGCGAAGAGAAACATGCAATTCTAGAGTCTTAAATGCACATGTGACAAACAAGGGAGCCTAGAGGGCCCAAGACTACCTTATAGTTGCAAACTAAGATCAATTCTTTTACCTAAATGTTGTTTGGTCTTAGATAGTAGAGGTTTCACAATAGAACACCATTTCTTTGATCTCTGGAGTTATGTCAAATGAGAAGGAATAGCTGAGTATTTATAGGCTCTTGGCCTTGATGACATCCATTGGATTATCTTGTTAATTGACGTACAAGATGAAGTTTTACTTATTCCATAATTATTTATAATGACCTTACAAAGGCCCAAAGCCAATAGCCTTTCTCATGATGCATGAGCCTACCTAAGAAAGGTTAGAAGCGGATAAACCGTTCCAACAGTCCCTATTCCTAGCCTACTAAGTCAAATCTCCCTAAATCATCTCAAGATATAAAATAAACTCCTTAGGTCCTATCAATTAGCTTAAGAAGTCAAGCCTGAATAAATAATAGTCTTAGCCCAATAATTAATATAGTAATTTTCAGCCCTTTACAATAAGCATATCAACTAAACATAAGGCTCGATAGGTTATGCATCTAATCCTCAAACATGAAAGATAAATAGATGCATATATTAGCAAGTTAATCAAACAAATGCAAACAAATGAATTGGTACAAGATACAAAAGGACAAAAATATGGCCTATCTTTTTACGCTTTTACAAACTCATGACCTATGTTTTTTTTCTTTAACAGTTATATGATTTGTTCACTAATGCCAGTTAAAGGACACATATCAACTTAGGATTATTCCACAATTAATCTAGTAAAATAATAATATTAGATAAGCTTAAGTACATAATAAAATAAAAATTAATTAATAAGTACAAAAAAATAAATAATGCAAAAAATGAAAGAAAATAGGAAAACATTAAAACCAATAAAATCCACTTAGTTAGCTAGCCTAAGATAAGGGTAGTTGGCTACTACACGAGGGTTCCGTAGGATCTTCTATGAGTGGTGGCTAGTTACCCTTGCCTTAAGGTAGCCAACCTTATGAATTTTAGCTTAAGATCACAATATACTACCTATTGGTAAAAATGTAAAAGAAATATCAATGGAAAAACCAATAAGGAAATTACAAAAATATGACTTGTGTTTTATGTATTTCAAACAAGTAACCTAAGTTTTTCTTTTTAATAAACAAATAACTTGTATTTTATCACTATTTGTTAATGTCAATTAAAGACATTTATGATTAATGAATATAATTAATTTAGTAAGACAATATTAATGAATATATTGAATTAAAATATATATAATAAAAAAGTAGAAATTAAAAATAATAAATTAAACTAAATTAAAAAAAAAAATTATACAAGAATTGAAGCTAAAATCCTGTGGCCCTTTTCTAACTACCCCAAGGCTGAGGATAATCAACCACCACAATAAGGTCTTACAACTAACTCGATTGGTTGGTAGCCACCTACCATGTAGTTAGGTTACACAAACCATCCCTATTCAAGGTTGTTTTCTACCTATCCTTAGGCTTGGGGTAGCCAAAATAACCATATATGTTTTACCTCGATTTTATTTTATTTTTTTCTTTTTTTTTCTATTTTTAGCATATTTATTATTTTATTATATTTTTAGTTAAATATATTTGGTAATATTATTTTATTAAATTAATTATATTAGACCAATTAGAAGTCAATGCTTGTCTCTAATTAACATTAATAAAAAGTTATGAAATATAAAGCATGTTTGTTTTAAAATGAAAAACATAATTCACTTATTTGCAAAAGTATCCAAACATAAGTCATGTTTTTATAAGTCTCTCTTAAATATATGGATATTATTTTGTTATATTACTTAATTGAACATATTTAATATTTTATTAAATTAATCATGATAGAGTGATCATGTTTAAGATGGATAGTAAGTTTAACAAAATTTATGGAAGTCTTATTTTTCCAAAAGTCAAACATGTTAATAATTTAAATAAAAGAAAATGGATTGAGAACATGAATAGAAAAATAGGAAAACGATGATGACTAAATGTGTACTTTTCCGTAGATTAAAGACTAAAATATATTGGGCTTAGGAGGCATGATAATAAGTAATTGTGAATTTTGAAAAATGGTTTGAAATTTGATTATTAAATTTGAAAATTTTAGAACTCAATTTTAGATATTCCAAAAGTTTTTATTGTAAACATAGCTTTCGAAAAATCACTCATGAGAAAAATAATCAATAAATGATAAATATTTATTTATATGTCAAATAAATAATATATAATGTCATGCCATGAATTAAAAGGACATGACTAGTTTGTCGTGTGCCATTGTCACTTGACAAGGGCATGTAAGACTTGAATCTTATGCTCTCTAGTTTCTAAGACCAAAAGCTTTTAATTACGTAAAAAATTTAAAATCATCCTCAAGAAGGGGGTAAATATTAATGCCTAGCAAGTAACTACTCTACACATAAACACATATATGTAAAGCCCTATACGGTTTAATTTTATTACCAAATGTAATAATTGGGAAAAATAAACAATAGTGCACCCGAAATTCTAAGTAAAACTAAAGTCCAAGAGTCATTTACATTAAAAGATCCAAGAGCTCCTAAGTGATCATTTGGATCATGAGATCTAGTGAGTCTAAAATTCTAATAGTCAATATCATCTTGTACCGAGTTTATTACATGTATTAGCCATCAGTAACGTAGTCTACTGCTGGACATTCATAATAGCATCCAAAACCATTATTATGACCCATTGAATAAGTTCATCTCAAATTCCTATCCTACATCAATAATAATGGTATCATATTGAGGTTCATCTTATCCACACATAGTAACCCCTGTGCTATGCCTAAACTACCAATCACTTCTTCTCAAATATCCAACTTATGACAGGTGATGAATATAAAGGTGATCCTAAGTAAAAGTACATTAAATCATCAGGGGAAAAAACAAAATGAATGATAAGTAAATAATATGTCATTGCTTGGTATATTCTTTCCTCACTAAGGTTAAAACGCCTAAGAAATATTAAAAAGCCTCCTGTAGTGGTAGTTGCCTCAAATTGTAAGTGCCTAATACTAGTTAATATAGAAAAACAATAGTAAAATTAATCTAACTACATTAAAAGAAGCCTAACCTGATAAAATACTCATGGATTGATAAAAAGCACTTAAGGAACTGTAAAGAGGTCCCCTTTCATGGTAATTACTCCAAATAGTATATTAGTTTGTTATGACATTTATTACGGCTAAGAAAGACTAATACTAGTTTAGTTGATAACTCAATGCATATAAATGCAACTAAAAAACCATAAATAATAAGTTACAATCCATAATAGTATTTATATGTTTATAGTGTGTTGTTAAATGTTAAGACAACTATAAAATCCTTCTAAGGTTTAGGCTTGCTATCTAAAACTATTGTAATCACACAAGAATTGGACCTATTAGTTTAACTAAAGTACTCAAAAATCGATGCTAAGACCACTCTAAGCATAGCGTTGAAATTGAAGGAATAAAGATCGAATACCACCTTTCATTTTGATCTTATTTAGATCCAATTGAGCCTCTTGAGCCCTAACACGTCATCTACTTTAGGTGAAATTCCAATTTGATTTTGATAACTTTACCTATAACACAATCTCAAAATACCATGTGTTCGCAATTTTTTTTTTTATGTACAAAGGAGTAACCTTATGTAGATTTAGTTAATTAAATTTCATTTTGTGACTAGGGATGCTACTTCTTTTGCTAATCTTTTGTCCACACTTAGTGGAGAATAAGTATAAGGAATAGCTCTCAATATGGACCAATTATGGGGCAAACTAATTCTTTAAAAACGGTCGCGTTGAAACTTATTCCCATTCTACCATTGTAAAATCACATTTCCTAACTGTGATTTATGGGGAAAACTAAATCTTTAAAAATGGTCGCGTTGAAACTTATTCCCATTCTACCATTGCAAAATCGCATTTCCTAACTGTGATTTAGGTTTACACATATTTATTTCTAGTGGGTGCAGAAAATAGAAAGAAGTCACATTTTGATATTGCTATTCGTGAATCACATATTAAAAATTTGATTTTTAGAACCACATTTTGGAAATGCAATTTACAGGTTGCAATATTAACATGTGATTTCTTTAGCAACTTTTCCTACCTCCAATTTGCAGCAACAAAACTTGATGGAATAAAACCATGGAATGTAATTTACAACAACAACAGCTAATAGTCTAAAAAATACATAATATAATTTACAATCCAAAACCTAAACTCTAAACTCAAACCTAATCCTAAAACTCCAATTCCAAACTCAAACTTAAACTTCAAACCAAAATTCCAACTCCAAACTCAAACCCATACTCCAAGCATAAGCTCCATCCATATTCAATAGCCCAAACATATATCACAACTAATTTAGCACCTAACAACAACTCCAAAAACTCCAGCTAAACTCTATAAACATCAACTAAAAATCATATAATTTGAATTACATAACAATTTCGACAACATAACAAAATAAAACTAATTATCTAAAGCAAATGCTTAACAATACATTAACACAAATATCATTTACATATGTGCAATAGTTTAAGAGTTTTCTCATAGTTCCCATTTCTAGATAATATGGACCTATTTAAGGAAAAAAAAGATGTGATCTCTTTAACCCTGGCCTAATGCCTCCTCTCATAGTAGTCTCCTCTATACCCCATCGAAGTATCTCTAATGGGTGAAGACGTACCAGGCCCCTCCTTCCATGAAATGTGTCATGGGTCTACTATGTGACATCTTTACCTACATCAAAGCTTACTAGATGTCTCTCAATGTGAGGAGCATCTAAAGTGACCATGAATGTGGGGGCTAGATCAATAGTAGGTGTAAGGAACAATGTGATATCTAATGTTGGCTAAAATGAGATAGTAGTCAGTAGGTAATAACGCCATGCATGGTAACTAATGACATACTAGAGAGTATTGTACCTCTAACTAGTTATGGGAGGAGTAGGAGATCAATCTAGTGGTGGCGAAGGAAACCGGTTTATGGGTGGCTGCTAGCAGCTACCCCTACCATAGCCTTGGCTATGGCCCCATCCCCTCCCGTATACATATGCGAATCGATGCTGCATAATGCCTACTCCAATCCTCGTCAATCTTCTTCTTGTGATCAATCCTATGGATCGTATCTAATCTACCAAGATCCTCTAAGATCCCTTATACTCCACTAAATTGCTACATTTCATAATCTAGAAGGTGGCACTCCACAATGTGAAAGCATATCAAAGGTACACAACTAAGCCAAATATCTTTACTAGCTTAATAGTAAGGTAGTAATGCATCTAGGATGCCAACAGTACTAAAGCCTCCAAATGATTTGCAAAGGATTTCATTTAAATAAATAAGCATTACATGTATACAAGACTAATAAACATTTAATTTAAATGACTCAACATACCTACACCAAGGTCTACTTATTGAAGGCATCCTAGTATTGGCCCACTATATGGGTAGAAACCATAGAAGTATCAAACTCAACATGCTAACAGTGTGTTAAGGGTCCCTCATTAAGGATATACACCTAAAGAAGACGAGGTGCAATGTGGCCAAACTTATCCCATGCCCAAACCTATAATAGTATAGCAGTACCCCTAATCTTTGCAGCTTGGTAATTATCAAGACAACAAAGATTATTATACAACCAAGCCAGCATATTGCCCCTTAAGCACATTCCCTGCAGCTACAAAGTCCTCTAGTAGGGGGAGAAATATTGAGTAAACTAAGTTCCTGCATTTGTCAAGAAAAGCTACTCCACCAATAAGCTATAGGATATATGAATGAGTGTATCTTATGATAGCCATGTCATCCATTCCTATAGGTAAGTGACCGAATGAGCTCTTTAACCACAACATCTTAGTACACCTATCTTTGATGTCTGTCATCCTTAGGTTAGACGCTGAATAAGCACTCACACTTGTTAGCCTAACCTAAAGGGGTCCATCCAGTCACTACATGGCCGTCAACAAGCAACCCAAACTGGACAAAAATGTCATGCAATGTGATCATAAGCTCCCCATTTAGCATATGGGAGGTATAGGTCATCTATCTCCATTAATCTACTAAAGTAGTGATATGATGCTAATTGTAACCACAAAGTCTATGTCTATGTGTTTCTAATACGCATAGAATCACCATCTATACCCCGTGTCTCTCTTGCTACAAATGACATTCATTACCTTCTAATCTGACTCATCAACTTGAAAGTAATATACCGTAGCCAAGGACAGACAAAGGCAGACATGTCAGGGATGGGTTTAAACTAACTGAAGAGTTGAAAACAAAGATGGTAGTCAAAGGGTAAGATAAGCAAACTCATGAACAACTTCATAGATATGACACACCATGGAACATTCATGGAACAACTATGCTCACTCGATATGATGCACGAGTAGCTAAGCTGGGTTACTCGCCAACTAGCCTTGCTTAAGGGTTAAGGTTAAAGTAAGAAAAAGCAAGTAAACAAGCTCATCTAAGGGAAATTCTTAGTATATTCAATGATTAGATGTTGTAGCTTACATTATAAAAGGTATTTATACCAAAAAATTTAGGGTTACTGGCCAAATAAGGAAAAGAATAAAATTGTGCATTCTAAAAAGAGTTAAATACGAGTAAGTAAGGGTACAAAAGTAATTAGGCTAAAAAGAGAGACTTTTGAGGTAGACTCCTCACATTCTAAGCAAGGACATGTGGTCGACATTCGTTGGTTAGCTCTCGAAAAAGTGGATAAAACAATACAATCAAGTTGGCTAAGAGCTAAGCTGGTTTGACAGCTAACATTAATAGGCTTGGTCAGCTCAAACTTTAGGTGGACAAGTGCTTAGTATGATCAAATCATGCTAAGGGTACTCGATGCTAGGAGCTCAGTGCTCAAAGATAAGTGTTCGAGGGGCTGAGCTAATAGGTGAGCTCGTTGAGCAATTTGAAGGGAGAACCATAGTGCCCCTAAGTTGGCACTCTGTGACATTTGATAGACAGTGAAGCTGAGATTGACTCAATAAATGCAAGAGATCAAAAGCAAGCAACAGCTTAAACTCTTAAGGGACAAGTTGGGAAAAGAGAATGCACCTAGCCATGCTTTCATATCCCCCAGCACAAGATCAAATCTAGATGGTCCTTTATTTGCTCATCATCATCTAATCGACATGGATTCAAGTCAGAACAATTAGTGGCATCACTCTCCTTAGCTAAGTTTAGCTCTTTGTCTTCCACAACGTAATGGATATTTCTTCTCATCTTAGGCCAAATGAATCAGCCACTCAACATTTTGAAAGTTCTCTTCTCTCCAAAATGTTTGGAGAATCCTCCATTGTAAACTTCTTTTACTAATAGCTCCTTGATTGAATAGCTCGGCACATAGAGCTTGTCTTTAGAATGACTTTCCATCATCCACATGGTAGTCATCCACCATCCTTCCTTCTCCACATTGTTCTATACCAAACCAAAATGAGGAACTCGAGGACATTACTCTCAAATGTTTGCAAACCTTAAGAGTCTAGTTGTAGCTTGGCGAGAAGAGTGTATCTCCTTAACAAGGCATCAACGACTACATTCGCCTTGCCTTATTTATACTTAGTTACAAATTAAATCCTTCTAAAAACTCTACCCATCTAGCTTGTCTCTTCAAAAGCTTAGACTGACTTTGTAGCTACCTCAAGGACTCATGATCAATGTATATAACAAACTCCTTTTATAGAAGATAATGTTTCCATGCTTGAAGATCTCATATCAGTAGCAAAAGTTCTTTATCATATATGAAATAGTTCAATTGTGCTCTTTTGAGCTTGTCATTGTGATATGCAATAGGTCAACCCTCATGTATCAATATAGCTTCAATACCAACACCTGATGCATTGCACTCAAGTTCAAATACCTTCTTAAAGTAAGGTAGGGCCAAAAATGGGGCACAAGTCAATCTCTCCTTCACCTCAACAAAGCTCTTCCGTTCTGTCTCTCCCCACTTGAACTCTACATTCTTCTTCATTAGCTCAATAAGAGATGTAATAATTATGATCAATCACTGGATAAAACATCAATAGAATAAAATCAAGCCATGGAAGCTTTTTACCTTAGTATAAGAGGTCAAAGTCATCCATTCAACAATAACTCAAACCTTTTCACTATTTACTCAAAAGCCTCCTCTACATTCTACATACCCAAGGAAGACCACTTCTTCCTAGCAAAAACAACACTTCTTAAGGTTATCAAATAACTTTTCTTCTCATCGCACATCAAATACAATTTGGAGATGGATAACATAGTTGGGAAAGTCAAAACTAATAGTTAAATGTCATCAAAATAAACAATTACAAACTTTCCAATCAAATCTCTCAACACATGGTTTATCAACCTCATGAAGTTGCTTAGGGCGTTGGATAATTTGAATGGCATGACTAGCTACTCGTATAAACCATGGCGAGTCTTAAATGTTGTCTTCTACTCATCCCATAGTCTCATTTGGATCTAATGGTAGCTAGATTTCAAGTCAATCTTACCAAATACTTGGGCTCCATACAACTTATCCAACATGTCATCCAACCTGGGAATAGGATACCTGTACTTAATTGTAATTTTGTTAACAACTCGACTATCTATATACATGTACTAGGTACCATCCTTCTCCAGTACAAGTAAGGCTAGAACAACACATATGCTGAGATTCTCCCTCACATATCCTTTCATTAGTAGCTCGTTGACTTATCTTTAGAGATTGGCGACCTACTCAAGGTTCATTCGATATGCTAGCTTGTTTGGTAGGGCAACACTGGGTGCTAAGTTAATAAAATGTTCTATCCCTCAAAATGGGGTGGTAGTCCTTCGAATACTCCTTGAGTAGATTCTTGACCTCTTTAAGTAGTTCTACCTACTCCTTCAATTCTAATAACCTTTAGATCAACAAGAAAGTTCATATGTCAAATTGTATGGCTTCTTAAAGCTTGGAATGACTAAGGACTAAAGTCTTCTTGGAACCTTAGGCTAACTTAGCCTACAACTTGTTGACTTAGCCTAAGGTCATTAGGTTCAAGGTAAATTTTTTTACCATCCTTCTCAAATGCATATGTATTCCTATACCCATCATACATGACTATCTGATTAAATAACCAAGGCCAGCCTAATAAGACATGTAATGCATATATGGGTAGCACATCACAGAGAACCTCATTAAAATAGTTCCCAATAGAGATTGATAAGAGTACCTGTTGAGTTACATAGAATGCTCCCTTGTCATTGAGTAGTACAACTTACACTGCCTTGGGTGCGATAAAGTGGGTAACTTAAGCCTTTGCACTTGATTAGTGGACACAACATTAGTGCAACTCCTATTATCTACAATGAGTGCACACACTTAGTCATTTACCTTGCAAGTAATGTGGAACAAGTTTTCTTGTTGCTTTTCTTTAGTAAATGGCTCAAGGCTCATGGCATGCCAAACAACTAGGGTTAACTTGTTTAAGTCCTCGGTAAACACATCCTCTTCAACAAGCTCGTCAATGCCCACCTCGACATTCTCCTTCACTGTAACCTTCTCTTTAGGCTCTTCATCTATGCTACTTACTTCTATAATTAGGGCTTCTACTTTAATGACCATAATACAACAATTAGGACACTAGGCAACCATGTGCCTGAAACCCTAACACTTGAAATACTTAATCTCGCTCATCTTCCATCTTAACATCCAACCTTTTTCAAACCTCCTTGATGCCTCCTTCTCAATTGGTTGGCTCTTCTAATCAAGCATGACATCGATTCATCTACTCGGCTTAGTACTATACTAAGCTTAGTGACTACCTTATGCAAGTTGACTGGTCAAGACAAGTTGGCTCAATTGATATTTGCTCGGTCTATTTCTTCTTTGCCTCTTCACTCGCTAAGCAATTTTTATAGCTTTGTTAAGAGTGATAAATTTCTAAAGTTCCACTACATCTCTGATCTCATATCTCAAGCTAGTGAGGAATCTAGACACTATTTAGGCTACTAGTTCACTAACCTTACAATAAATCATGAGCATCTGAGATTCTTACACATACTTATCAACAATTTGGCCTCCTTGCTTTAGTTCTTGAAGCCAAGAAAATGTGTCCTACAAGTAAGTGTCTAGCATAAGCCTTGCTTTTAGAGTCCTCTTCATCTCTAACTAAGTGTTGATCTCCTTATACCCTCTCTTCTTTGCATAGCCAAAAAGTTTTTCTACTACATGGTAGCATATCTTGAGAAATTGAATGTAGTCATCCTCACCTTATCATGGTTGTCGTACTAATAATAATCAAATATTCTCTCAACCTTCTCCTTTAAATCAAGGTACTTATCGATATCACCAATACCATTGAAGCTTGGGATTTGAAGTTTTACATGGTTGGCAACTCATGGTGCACGAGCCCTCCCCTCAGCCTCAAAATACTCCTCTTCATCTACCTCTTCCACATCAACCAAGTTTATCCTCATTTAAGCTTCTCCTCCTACTCCTCCACCTTGGTCTTATCAAGTTGGGAATCGTCTTCAGGCAAGTCAAGCTTCATGAGTTGCATTCTCAACCTCAGGAACAATTCGAAGAGTGTTATAAAGGACCTCAGTAGGTCATGAACCTAGATTGCGAACAGCTTGAGCCAGTTCTACAATCATATTTGCCGTTTCATCAAAAATTTCATTTATACTTCTAAGGATGGCTAGAGCTTGCCTACCACGATAGACAACACCACTTTCATTGTCACTAACACCAACAATCACACTCAAATCTATCATCTCCCACGACTACAATGTTAACCAACTCTAATCACCAACAAACATCGCATTCACTCACATTGTTACCTAAGAAAAACATAAACTGAACTTAAATAGCTAAAACCTCAAACACAAGCTTCTCAATCAAAAAAGACTCAAACCCAATGACTAATAAATACATTATAATACAAAAACCCAACATACTCTTTTTTTTTACTCAGAAAAAAAGGTAAAACAAAGTACTTCACTTTTATTTAGTACTACAACCCACCTACTAACACTTACACAGCTACTTACAACTACTGTACCTACTTATCACTAGAACACACATATAACACATGCAACACAACTATAATCACAATTGAAAACTCAACATAAGAACTTACCATTCACAAACCTTTGCTCTAATACTAAGAATATACACCACAACCAAGGACAAACAAAGGCAAATGTATCATAGATAGGTCTAAACCAACCAAAGGGTTGAAAACAAGGATGGTAGTTAAAGGGGAGATAGCCAAACCCACAAACAGTTCCATAAATATGACGCACCAAATGACTTTCGTAAACCAATTATGCTAACTCGATATGAGACACGAGTAGCTAAGTTGGGTCACTCACCACCTTACCGTAATTAACGATTAAGGTAAGATGTTGTGGCTTACATTACAAGGGATATTTATACCAGGAAATTCAAGGTTACTTACCAAATAGGGAAAGACTAAATAGTACATTTAAAAAGAGTAAAATACAAGGAGCAAGGGTACAAAAATAATTAGGCCAAAAAAAGAAACTTTTGAGGTAGATTCTTCACATTCTAGGCAAGGACATGTAGTTGGCATTCATTGGTTGAGCTATTGAAGAATTGAACAAAATAGTATAGTCAAGTTGGGTGAGGGGCTTATCTAGTCTAACTACCAACATTAGTATGCTTAGTTGACTCAAACATTAGGTAAACAGGTGCTTTGTATGATCTAATCATGATAAGGGTACTTGAGCTAGGAGCACAATGCTTGGAGACAAGTGCTCAAGGCGTCGAGCTAATGGGTGAGCTCACCGAGCAATTCAAAGGAAGACCCAGGATGCCCTTAAGTTAGCACTCTATGAACTTTGATGGAAAGTGAAGTTGAGATTAGCTTCGAAAATACAAGAGATCAAAAGCAAGCAAGAGCTCGAACTCCTAGGGAGCAAGTTGAGAAGAGATAATGCCCCTAGCCATGCTTTCTAAACCTCAGGCATGAGCTCAACTCAACGATCCAAATGGCCTATTCCTATCAAAAAGTGTAGTGATGCTTTATATGGAAGGACTTTAATACATATATCAAATCGATTTTCCTTGCAAATCACATCTCTTTCTTCAACTTATCACTAGTACTAAACTCCTCCCATGAAACTATAGTCTCCTCAAATGTTATATAACCATCACATCCATCCTATTGAAGAATGGAATTAGATGCTTAAAAGTTAAGACAGTCAGTTGATCAACTCACGGGTTACTCTGCTGAATATTGGGGAATCTATCATATACTAAAGATAAGGGATCATTTGATGTGTCTATCTCATCATCTATTGCTACTTCTTCTGATTTGTAAACAACGTCATTTTGATCATCAACATCCTTGATCTCTCTTGCAAAATTATCACTAAAGGGTAGATCCATCTCTTCGATATAGGGCACATAAACACTTTCTTGAATATTGGTGAGAGCCATGACATTCGGCATAACTATCTTAGTAAGTCTATGAGGGTTATGACAGTTGGCATAATTGTCTTAGTAAGTCTATCTCCCTCATTTGTCAATGTAGAGCTGCCTTATAATGATAAAAAGCTCTTGAATAAATAAACAACTTGTTGCTTTGGCATATTTAGTCAACCCCTCCACACTATCATCACCATTGATAAGACTTAGAGATTAATGCAATCACATGGAAATACTCGAGACAATAGCGTGTTGCCTATGAAATGTCTCAACCATATGTATATTAGCATCAACTTTAATAGTTGCATAAATCTTCCACAACAACCCCACATAGCCTACGTCTACCCTTAACCTTATTTTTTTCACTACTAGCCTATCATAATAAACCCCCTCTACACTATCCAATGTATTCTGAATTAACAACCTCACATATCCCTCCATTTCTCACCAACAATTCACAACACAACTGTACAAATATCTCAATAACATAAAACTAAGAAACTACCTCTTTGTAGCTAAGACACTAAAATAGTAGCAACACTCTTAATCAATTTAACCTCTACTTGCAAAATTGAATAAATTATTAAGTGTTTAGAGAGACAAAGAGATTAGGGTTTATAGAGTAAAGTTAGAGTTAAGTTTGTAAATCTAAAGAAAAATTGAAATATACCTGATAAAGTATGCCAAAGATATGCAGGCGATGGATATAGAGAGAGGGGAGTCATGATTACAATTGTTTTAAAAAGAGAGTATAGAATACGAATGAAGGAGGAAGAAAGGGGTCGGGGGTTTTTTACACATGACTAAATCGCATTTTAAGAATGTGATTTTGCTATCCAAAAACATTGTGTTTCATTTATTTTAGGCATGATGACTCACAACGAAATTGCATTACAATTGTGTGAATTTTTAATCTCATTTTCTAAATATGATTTCTAAATCACATTCAAATAATGCAATTTACTCACATAGAACTAGCTAATTTGTCCATAAATATGGCCAATTATAACGCATTTAGAAATGTGAATTTAAAATTATAAATTGGGAATAACTTTCCCTTGAAAGATTTTTAGGAAAAAGTTTACCATGAATATAAATTAATAACATAACTCACTTTCTATTTTCTATACGTGGCAAAGATTTAGTAACACTTGACTTGGTACTAAGAATGTTGTTAGATTGTGTATAATCATCATAAGCATAGTTAAATTAAATATTATTTTTAAGGGTAAGTTACACAAATTACTCCTGAAAATATTTGTTATATGCATACTATCTTAAAATTTTTAAAACTAAGAATTTTTTTCTCTCCCATAAAGGCATGAGCCCCATTTTCCTTTAACACTTGGCTACTTATTGGATGGAAGATTTGACATGGACCTAAACTTTTTGGAAGTATAAGTCTACATTATTCGTAATACTTACATGGTAAAATATATAGCAATTGTTAATAGCAGTGCTACAAGTAGATTTTTACTTATACTTTTAAAATGTTCAGATTTATGTCAAATTTTCCATCTAGGTAGATAGTTAAGTCTAAGCAAAAAAGTGAAGCCCATGCCTTTCATGTAGAGGAAAAGTGTTTAATTTACCCCCATAAACTAACCAACCCCCCACCTTGCCCACCCCACCCCTCTAAAACTTTTATTTGATGACTTAGTTCATCATCATGAGCTCCTAAATAATTTCTAACAACTTTAATTAACTTTTTTTCTTAAAGAAAGAAAGATGGAATAACACCAATTAATATCACAATTTGAATATATTTTACCTTAATAATATCGAAGATAGCATAAGATGATTTTAGAGGCATTAACAATCTTATTCTATGAAATGGCATTGTGCATATCTAGTATATTATGAAATGAGTATTGTTAATGGCAACTTTTATCGTAGAAAGAATATTATGATTTGGCTAATAATAACAAAATCCCTTAATTATTTGGAATTATCTTTCTAAATCAATACATATCAATCAAAATTCATTTGAGATATTTATCTATAATATTGTTGAAGCTCATATATATTTGAACATCAGTAATGAAAAATATTTCATAGATGCATATTACTTGTGGAACTCCAGTATATATGAGTAAATTAAAGACTAAAAATCTTAAAGTAAATTACTAATACATCTCCTTCAGGGGAGCTAGGTAGGGAGACTAAGACCACATTACTCAATAGCTCAAGTAGCAATTGGTTGACTTTCTCCAATCTAATGCAATTGTCTTTACTTAGTCACCATTCAATGTGTTAAGCATGCCCTCGAAGGTAATCATGCACCAACTTAACACAAATCTAATTGCTAAGGTCGTGCAATAGAAGTAAAGGCACTTGGCCTCTGAGCAACAAGCGATGATAGAAGAGGGGGTGTAGAAGTCGCTAAAAACCAACTTTATTAGGGAGGAGATATGCCATAGTTAGTTAACAAATACTATACTAATCAAGATGTCTAATAGGAAGTGATGCATGTGCATTAACTTCACCAATCTGAATTAGCTTACCCAAAAGAAATTTTTCCTTCCCTTAAATCAACTAATTGGTTAACTCTATGTCAGGCCATGCCTTACTATGTTTCATAGATGCCTTCTCATCTTATAATCAAATCAAGATGGATGAACTCGACCAGGTCCATACTCTTCCTTCACCAACTTTGGAACATGCTGCTACAAGGTGATGCCCTTTAGCCTCAAAAATGCAAGGGCAAAATATTAGAAGCTTGTTATGAAGATGTTCTAGCACCAAATTGGGAGGAAATCAAAGTCTACATGGATGATGTGATCACCACCAAAAGTAAACTTTCCAATCATCACTTGATAGACCCAAAGGGACTCTCCAAACTCTCTAAAGATATAATATGAAGCTGAATTCCTAGAACTATATATTTACAGTAGCTACTAGGAAGTTCCTTGGTTTTATGGTCAAAAGGTGCTACATCAAAGCCAAACTAAAGAAGATTGGAGTCATCTTGGACATGCACCCCCTAAGACTATCAAGGAACTTTAAAGGCTAACTAGAGGGATTGCCTTGTTGAAGAGGTTCATATCCATATCAATAGATTGACATGTAGAGTTCTTTAAGATACTAGAGAACCCATCTAACTTCTAATGGATCGAACGACACAAGTTGCTTTCAAAGACTTGAAGACACTCCTCTCAACTCCACCTGTATTACCAAGGCTTATACTTAGAAAAAGACCTATACCTGTACCTCTTAATTAGTAGCAAGGCCCTTTCTTCGATCTTGGTTTGAGCCAAGGAGAGAGGGCACAAACTATTTTATTACATCACCCATGTTTTGCAAGGTGTAAAGGTCATGTAGCTGAAG
The DNA here is from genome assembly GCA_024138015.1 of Lumnitzera littorea. NCBI lineage: Eukaryota > Viridiplantae > Streptophyta > Magnoliopsida > Myrtales > Combretaceae > Lumnitzera > Lumnitzera littorea. The sequence continues at coordinate 57,233,521 of JAMXBB010000008.1, forward strand.
GTAGAGAAATTCACCTTAGCAATGGTGATCTCTAAAAGAAGCTTTGACCCTATTTCAAAGCCCATCAAGTAGTCATCCTAACCAACTAGCCACTAGATCAGATCATGACCAAACCAAACATCTCGGGCAAAATTGTTAAGTACACTTTAGAGCTTAGTGCTTATGACATCTTTTATTGACCACACGATACAAGAAAAGCATAAGTCCTAATAGATTTTATAACAAGATCAACTATGGAAGAAGAAGCATGGAATAAAGATGATAAGCTTATGCGGACACTCTACATTGATGGATCCCCCACTAAGGGGAGAGTAAAGCAAGATTGGTATTACAGGGACCATATGAGATAGAAGTGAAGTATGCCCTGAATTTTAGGTTTCTAACCAACAATGAAGTTGAGCATGGAGCCCTCATAGCAGGCTTAAAGATGGCAAAAGGCATTAGTATAGAAAATTTAGAGATTTTTTTTTATTCACAATTGATAGTTCAACAGGTCAAGGGAAAGCATGGTGTGTAAGATAAGGAATGACAAAGTACCTTGAAGTCATACAAGCATACTTAAATATCCCAACAAGAAGTAAGATCCCCTAAGTAGAGAACTAGAAAGTGAATGGCCTTTCAAGGTTAGCCTTGACTAGCCTTTCCGAGCTGAGAAAAGGGCATTAATTGAATACCTACTAGAGAAGAGTATTAATAAGCCACACCAAGAGTACCTGCCTAGTGAGCTCTAACCAGTACTGACTATGCCTTGTTGGATAAACCCCATGTAATTACCTAACTAGAACTCCCTCACCAAGATATTATCCAATTTGGCGTCAAATGCCACATAGTTTAGTCCTTTTGTGCTGCTACTTCTTAAATGGTCACCCATCACTTCACCCTCGATTGCACTTAATCTTCTAATTCAAGGATATCGCAATTTATCTTCCTTAGAGTACGAATGTTCTCATCAGTTTAATTACATAAGACCAAAACCACTATAAGCGGTGATATCGCCCTTCTTACTAGTGAACTGCTTTGATATCCCCTCTAACAGTCCAATCGAAAGTCCTATCATCGAGGTAATGTTCACTTTGATATCAAGTACCATATGGCTTTGTTCGTGCAACCAATTCTTGGGATGGGAACTCGAGGCAACTATACTAAAAAGTGCCTTAATTGTTAGAGTTTCATCATTTTCTATTTAAGAGATATCACACCTTATTATTAATTATTTGACAAATGCCATTCTACCCCAAGGCAAAAAAGCAAAAAGGACTTGATATCAAGCAGCTTAGTATATGTTGATTAGTAGACAACTCCATAGAAGCAATAGCCTACCCCTCTTAAAATGTTTGAACTAAAAGAAGCCAAACATATCCTAAAAGAGCTACATGCTAGAGTCTACAAAAACCACATCAAGAGTCATGCTCTAGCTATGAAGATTCTTTGATCCGGATATTATTGGCCCACCATGAAGAGGGGCATTGAAAAGATAGTCTAGAAATGTAAAAAGTGTTAGAAGCTTTCCCTGGTAGATAGACTACTGAGCAACAACCTCCTACCCATCACTATCCCTAACCGTTTATCGGATGGTATTGATGTCCTTGGTCGATTCTCCAATGCAACATAGATTATCGTCGGCGATGGATTATTTCACCAAATGGACGGAGATTGGAGCGGTAACTAAGATGACAGAGAAGAACATCAAGCACTTTGTTTGCAAGTCCATTATCTGCAGGTTCGAAAGACGACACACCCTAATTGTGGACAATAAAACTCAGTTCGACATCGACAAACTGTAAATTTTAGAATTATTCTCATTCTTGTACACAGGTCCTCTTTTGGGCCTAGACTCCATCTGGCGTTTCAATTGAATGACGCCTTAACCGTAGTTGGCATTCCTCTCGCTTTTCGATGTTGAAAGGTGGGCCCACCCGTTTCTATCACATAATAAATGCGCATGAACCATGAAAACTACTGGCTGTAATTTCAATTTCATGTAAATAGTTCAAGATAAGGATATGTGCTATTTAAAAAAAAAAAAATCTAGAAAAGATGATAAGAAACACAAACTGGTGGCTGAGAAACAATTACAATGGCTTAAAAAGTTAAATTAATTACATTTTGTAATTTCAATCATTTCAAGTTACAATTTAAAAAGCAACTTGCTTAATTTGATAATACAACTTAAAAATGAATAAATAAATATTTGTGTGTGTATATATATATATATATATCTTAAATGATATATATATAATAAATAAATGAATTTATGTATGGAGTTCTTAATAAAATCATCCATTAAATTGTAACTCTTATTTAAATTATATGATAAAATGTATGAAGTGAAATAGCTCATTTTCGCTAACTTGATAACATCAGTATTATATATAGGGATGTAGTGAAGATAAAACCTCAATGCATTTAGTACGAACAAAGAAAATGAAGACCCAAAAGGCCTGGTTATATGAAGAGTATGGTTCAAAGGAGGTTCTCCATTTGGGAGAAATCCCTCTTCCTACACCACTAGATCACCAGTTGATTGTTCAAGTTCGAGCAGCTGCTTTGAATCCTATCGATTCCAAAAGGCGCCGGCGTCCTGTGTTTCCGTCTGATTTTCCTGTAAGTTGAATATTGAAGGAAAACATATAGGCTTTGGCTTGTAATCGCGTATTCTTAACATTAAATAAGGTACTTTCAAGGAGCATTGTAAAAATATATTTTGTGTTCTGATTGACTTCCATATGTGATAGCTGCATATTTTTGTATTATATTTCCATATATGTAGAAGTCAATCGGCACATAAAATTAAATCTATTGAAACCATGCAAAAATAATTTCTCAACTAATTTTATTACAGAAGTACTTGCAAAAACGAACTCATATCAATATTCCAAGTATTTCAACGAAAGGAAACCGGTTTCATTATCTAAATATATGTTCCGGAAAGACAAAATCCTGTAAGTGTTGAGGGAAATAAGAGTTCATATATGGGATTTGGGACCTCGCTAGTCCTAACAAATCTATTTCTTTCAGAACGACAACTATTTTTTTTTTTTTTCTTTTTCCCCTTAAAAAGACTCATTGGTATGTGAATTTAGTATGATAGACAAACCATCCTTATACTAGGTATGTAAAAATATTCACATGTGGCATCAATCGTTTGTCATAAAACAATAAAACAATGATTATACCCTTCTTAAACCTACTTCCTTCAACTCTAAAAGAGTGATTATACCTCTTCAAACTTGTGAGGCTTTTCTTCTGACAAATATATATATATATGGTGAAGACTTTCATTCCCTTCAACTCTAAAAGAGTGATTATAACGCTTCAAACTCATGAAAATTTTCATTTTCAACTGACTGCCCCGCACCTAAACTCCAAAAAAGTGACTTTACTCCCAATTTCATTGATGGAAAAATGGAAAAAACAAAAAGGAAAATCCACGTTTTGATTACATATGTCAATTGAGTAACTCCATTTAGTAATTTTACGTTTTACCTTTTTACATAATGGATTACTGGGCACAACATTTCTATATTCTAATTCAGAATACATGTATGTGTTGCTTTGAGCTTCAATAATAAAATGACTAACTAGCTGTCAGAGCTAGTAACAGTATAAATCATGCAGGTTGTACCGGGTTGCGACATGGCAGGCGTAGTGGTAGCCAAAGGCAAAACTGTGACAAAATTCGATGTCGGTGATGAAGTGTATGGAAACATCCAAGATTTCAATGCCCCAGGAAAGCTCAAGCAACTCGGAACTCTAGCAGAATTTATAGCAGTGGAGGAGCACTTGGTTGCAGTGAAACCCCAAAATCTGTCCTTCGAAGAGGCTGCCAGTTTGCCTTTAGCACTTCAGACAGCAATTGAAGGGTTTAAGACAGCAGGTTTTAAGGAAGGACAGACGATATTTATAGTTGGTGGAGCAGGAGGTGTTGGATCCTTAGTTGTTCAACTAGCTAAGCAATGTTTTGGTGCATCTTATGTTGTGGCATCTTGCAGTACACCAAAGGTGGATTTTGTTAAGGAGCTGGGTGCTGATAAAGTTGTTGATTACAAGGTGACCAACTATGAAGATGTTGAGGATAAGTTTGACTTCCTTTACGACACCATAGGTAAAATTTTTCAACTTGTACTTCTCGTTTTGGTTCTAATTGAAATATCTATTCTTGTTGTGTTGACACTCTTTCTTTCTTTTTCTTTTTCTTTTTCTTTTTCTTTTCTTTTCTTTTCTTTTCTTTTTTTTTCCTCCAAACGTTTTTAGTCCCACAAACCACCTGAGAATTCTAGAAGATATACTTACAAAGTATATGAAGAGAGGTAAGGAGACACGAGAAAATATTATTACACAACTTTTTATACCAACCTACTGTAAAACTCGACATTATTTATTCTATTGATGCCTTGGCCTAAGTTTTTTATATGCATTCCTTGTCAAATTTATTTAGTTTACCAGCCGATAATTTTTTTTCCCCTACTAACAATCATATTACAACTATTAGGATAAAAGAGAATCAAACATAATCTATCCCATTAAAATATTAGTGTTCATACCATTTAATCACAACATCCTTGACTATTAATTTATAACTTTAATATATATCTATATTATTAAAACTCAAAAGCGTTTAAGAAACTGTTTATGTTGTAATTACAATTAAATTCTTTGAAATAAGTGATTTTTTTTTCAATTTTTTCCAACTTTTATATCCAGTATTATATAGTTTAATAAAGATATATTTACCAATATCAATTATATATTACAATTTTCACAATGTTATATGCGAAAAGTTGGCTTATATGTCAATATCCACTATTCTTCCACATTTTCCAATAGTTCTATCTCCATGAACTTGACAGCTTCAACTTGAAAATTGAAATACATTTCTTAATTTTTCAATCCTAGTGATATGCTCTTCGAAAACAAAAAAAAACTACTCATATTGATTAAGACTTTATTTTATAATTATTTTTTTTATCATACTCTATATTTATATTGTACACACACAAGGTACATGCCTCATATATATATATATATATATATATAATAGAGAGAGAAAGAGAGAGAGAGAACCATTTTTGTCAAAATGTAGTTGAGACATGAGTTATTGGAAATATTGTATAATTTATTTTACCATCCGATTTATATTAAAAGAAAAAACCCCGCTTTGAGGTAACGTTTAGATTTTCAATTAACTTTTTTACATGACTACTAAAGATCTCATTTTTAGTTTATCAATCTTCTACACTGCTTCTTGTTTCATAATCTTTTTAATTTTTTGGGTCACTTTTTAATTAAAAATATTGTTATTTTTTTATTTTATTTTTTTTATGCTTTTGCATTCATAGTACGCGCACACTATTGTCTAGTATTATTTAAGAGGGAAGCGACTTAGTGTAACACATAAAATTGCCAAATTGTCTATTTTCCTCCTCAGAAAAATAATTACAAGGTAGTTATTTATGATTCTAATGTGGGATATCTCGTAAAACATGTATATGACAGATAGAAAAGGCCAAGCTTTCTCTAAAGATGGTTCCATTATAACTAAGAATTTAAAGACGTATACGAGGAATAAATTAGTAGGTAAAAAGTCCGGATTTGGATCCCTCTTTTTACAATCACTTTATTTCCACTAGTTTATCCCTTTTAAATATTGCTATATGCAATTAATAACTGAGATAATGCAGAAAAAAGAAAAAAAAGAAAGAGAACACTATAATAATATCATATAGTAATTGAAAAATTGAAATAATATCGACCAATGATTTGTAAATTGATCTAAATAGATGAAAATGTAAAGAATCTATTTCCACAAAGTTAGGTATTAAAATTATACATCTCACTTTAAAATATTAATTGCTAGAAATTCTGAAAGGGACTTATAAATGTGGTGGGCACATTTGGCTGGACCATAAATGTCCTCTCTCCCCACAAAATAGGAAACCTTAACAGACCTCCTTATGCTGATTGAACTATACATATACTGAACTGATGTACATCTTCAGGTGAATGCAAGAAGTCATTTGTGGTGGCTAAGGAAGAAGCACCAATTGTGGACATAACATGGCTTCCATCGCATCCCCGAGCAATCTATTCAAGCTTGACTGTTACTGGACAAAACTTGGATATGTTCAGGCCATATCTTGAGACTGGAAAGCTTAGAGCTGTGATTGATCCCGCGGGCCCTTATGCATTCACAGATGTCATTGATGCATTTGGGTACTTGGAAACCGGAAGGGCTCGGGGAAAAGTCGTTATCTCTCCTTTCCCTACAAACAACTCCTCTTATGATGGATCACAAGACTCGGAAAGAAACATTAATGACTAACATAGCTGCTATATGAAACTTCTGTTCATTGAACTACTTGTACGACGATAATATTATGGTGGATAATGGATATATATATATATATATATCTCTACTTGTCTAGTTCAATCAGCATAAGGAGGTCTGTTAAGGTTTCCTATTTTGAACATTAATGACT